>CM067298.1:62186829-62508373 GCA_034231615.1 Meghimatium bilineatum
ATTATGTCCCCCAAGAATGGTAGACAGCAATAGACCTTCAATTTCCCGTCTCTCGTTTTCTATCTTTAATACCATATTAACATGTTTTTGTGTGTTTTTAATTGCGGATAGTGAAAAAAATGCTAACCTTGTGAAAGTGTACAACATACCAGTCTGCAAGTATAAACATCATCATAACTTATTTCCACTCGTTGATGACTAGGTCAGCTGGGCTGGTTAGCTGACATTTAGCAACAAACAAACTGGACAGGAAACCTTCGTAAACATAACCCCATCCTATGGGAAACAAGATGCTACTATCACAGTATTACACTGCCACATGTTTTTGGTTAGAAGTCAGCTGCAGAGGTGGAGAAACACCAAGACATGTTTAATGGCTATAATGATCACTTAAATAGGGGGTAAAAAAACCTGTCAATACTGCATTTTTTCTATTAAGGAGTTGCAGGGAGGGGTTTGAATAACTGTGTGATAAAGGCTGCATGGTCTTGCTGTCGCCACATTAGTACAGGGTGAGTCTTTTAATTTACCCTCCAACAGAAAAAAACCCAGTCCTTACTAGGGATAGAACTCTAGACTTCACTAGTGTGAGACCAATGCTCTAACCTCTCAGCCATGCACCATGGGGTGGACGTCATTAAATGGAAATAATCCTAACTTCTATGAACAGCCTAAGAATTCCCCAGCAATCACTATATTGGGTGCCACCTGGAGTAAGAAGAAGAGGGAGACCTAGAGAAACTCTACGAAGAACCATTAATAGAGAAGGCATGTCAATGAACCTAAACAACACGCAACAATTGAAAGACCTGGCAACACAAAGACAGAAATGGAAAGCTATGGTTTCTGCCCTATGCGCCGCCTATGGCCCTGGAGGAACATAACATAACATAACAATCCTAACTTCTACCAATCCTATTTCTTTTATTCAGCCCTCAATCGTGGATCATAAAAGTTGACAGCAAGTAGCAGTGGCCACAACTCTGAAACTGTTAAACTGAGTAAAACCAGTGAGGATGAAATAATCTTTTTAGCTGTAAGCAGCTCTTAACCGTTCAGACTTTCTGACAAAACCATAGTTCTTCCTCGGTTGAGTAATCTAGGTGACACTTAAACGCATAAGGTTTGCTGTGTGAAAGGCATTTTTGTGTGTGTGGATTCTTACTTAGTCCCTGACGGGAGGCATTCCAGTATGACAGTATCCCTAGATGACCACGTCCTGCCAGGAGTGCATCATATATGTCTGGGCAAACTAGTTCATCATTCGTCTGTCAGATCTGTTGACCCATCTGCAGCTATGGCATATCCCGTCACCTAGGAATCTGCCACAAAATGACAAAGGTGAAATGTTCACTAACCCTACATCTCTCCGTCATCCGTCATTTGACAAAAGTTAAGAGATTACGGCAAGACATGCAGTGACAATGACTTTTTCACAAGTGACAGGTTGTCAGTCCATCCTCCAAATTGCCATAGTCACCTCTTATGACATGCCTGGAAAGAAGACAGAGAACGGATAGGAACATCCTGAACTAGAAGTCATGGCCTCGGTTGCCACACAGGCTTTGAGTGCAGCTAGTGGGTTTTCTGTCATAGAATAACAATCCATGTTCTGCCAACGTGTGGAAAGGTGTCACCAAGAAAGCACAGCAGTGTGTTGCATCAGTGAGACAAAAAAGCACACTTATCATCTACTGCGCTCCGACACACACAAACTGTCGTCTCTACGTCTTCTAGCCACTGAGACCATGTGTGAAGGATGAAAGAGTAAGGTTGATGACATTGCACAACTCTCCCTAATTTTAATCCAATTCTGAATCCGCGGCTTAATACTCATCATTCTATTACTCTTACTACAAAACCTACATCTTTAACACATCAACTGACAATTTTTTCAAAACATGAAACAACTAACGAATTTGCAGTTTTTAAAAATATGCATGGTGTATTTTATATACAGTAACAGGTTAGTTATTACATAAAATGCTAATCAATAATTTATCCTAAAATGTATGACTTTGTAGACATACGGTAAAGAACATTTTAAATGCATTTATGGACAAATCAACATTATGAAATCAACATTATGAAACCAACTTAGTATGTGAAATCACATTTATTAATGTTACATACTTTCCATCTTGAGCAACAGTAGACGGCATCTCAGTGGCCTTCTTATACTTGTAGTCATGTAACAATTGCAAATGAGTGGGAACTTTTAGATTATAATGGCTTTAAGTCAATTAAGTCTACAGAAATAGGTACCAGAAAAAATTTGGGAGTGCAAATATAGCAGGAGTTTCTGCTGACAAATTCAGAAACCCAGAGTAACTGATTATTTATATGAGCTGACATTATTGCACCTGGGTAAACCCATAGGTTTGCAAATATCAAAGTGTATGTATAATGATGGGTCCCATGGATTGCTGGTTGAAAAAATTCCTCATTCTACCTCATTTGGCCAGTCTCGATTGTTTTCTACTGAATATCAAATTCTCTCAATTGTATCCTAGATATAAAATCTATAGTAGTGTCTGCATTCAAGTCGCTCGCCAAGCAATTGCAAATGTTTCCCATATCCATTCTCAATTCACAGATTATAGGTGCATTTGACGCAAGCCTATCTGCACTCTCGTTTCTGCAAATCGATCATGTCCTGGGCAGTAAATTCATTTCACATCCAGAAGGCTAAGTACCTTATCATAGATAAATTTGGGCCCAACATTATAATTCCCCTCAATTGTGTGAAAAGTAATTTCACCAGCTACTGTAAGCATAATATATAAAGAGAAAAAACTGAACAAATCAATGAATGGAGGTGCATAATTTTAATTCGTAAATTGTTAACATCGGATCCTAGCACCAGGGGAAAATTATAAATATGATACAATATAGGCTATGCATTTCTTATGCATGTGGAAGGTCTGAACAGTGGCACAAACCACCCTGCTACAGCAAACCCCCGAATATATGACTTCTCAAAGCATTGCTCATTGCTGAGAGTCTCATTCTTCTGGGTATGAAATAAAGTTCTCGTGGAACCACCACATCCCCCCCCCCGCCTCTCTGCATAAGGTAAAGCTTGAAACAGAGGAATATAAGTGTGGTTAATAACTAGAAATACATATAATCACACACACAAATTGATGTTTCGACCAAAAGGTCTTTCTTAAGGTTACATACACATATACATAAAACATGACAAGTGTCGTTCCTGCTCATCATTTTTTGATGTAAATGTAACCTTGATAAAGGCCTTTTGATTGAAACATCAATTTGTGTGTATGATTATGGTGTCTCTAGTTATTAGCAAAGCTTCATTACCCTGTTTTAAGCTATATCTGTTGGATTTTAGTTTTGTGCAGGAAGTACATATTATCGATCAACTCTGCATAAGAGATAAAAGAGTTCTCTATTACTCATAGCTCCAAAGGATTGAAACAAGAAAACAAACAATGAATTTCTTACCAATAAAAGTAAAAACCAGTCACTCAACCAGAATGATATAAAAAAATTATATGAACCGTCTTTTAATCATTGCAAATCAATTTCTGTTCTAACAGCTAGATCAAACAATTTCTTTTATTTAAAGTTATCGCTTGCAGCTTTTGTTGCTTGAAGGATACTCATCATTCGCTCTCCGTCGTTTTCGGCTTGAATGTGGCTCTGACAAACTGTTAGAACAACATTATAGATGACTGTTACAACATGTGCTGGCAAATATTCACTATTCTCACAAAATGTATTTGATAGATAAAGGACAAACACATATTTCAGGCTTCATTTATAGATAAGAATTTTTCTTTATGTATCCATATTTTGCACTTTAAAAAAAATTTGTCTTTTTAAAGCGTTGATAACAAAGTATTACTTTAGATCAAGATCAGAGGTGTGTAACCTATTTTGGCTCAGTGGTCCAGAGTTAAAATTTATGAATGGTAGGAGGCTCACAAACTTTTTATTCAGTCTTTTGAAAATTCAAAAGGAGTAGAAATAGTCATAAAGTGCAGTAAGCAAGTCCAGGGGACAGTGTAAGTGCTTTATTTGGCCTGCTGGCCATATTTTTCTCTTTCCTGATCTAGATTAATATTTTGATATATGAAAAAACAAAACTTCAGAGACAATAAACAAATTAAAACATACAGAAGATATAGTGAGTCCTTTTCTATAAATACCATAAGAATAAAACAACTTTATAACAATAGATATTCGTTAGTTATCTCTTCTTTTGTCAGAAGATGTCTTATTAAAACACAATATAAGCTCTCTCTCTAGCTCTTTAGTTAGTGTCCATGTCTGACATTGATTGATAACACAATGTTGGTATGAAGATTGAATTTATGATTTGCCTTTTGGTTTCCATCAGGATAGATTTGTGTTTCAAAAGTGATGTTAGTTCATAAATTGTGCTGCTAGCTATTGAATTTTCATCTATCTGTCCTTTCTTTCTTCTGATGTCTATAAAAATGCTTCCAAGATATTTAAATTCCTGCACTTTTTTCAGCAATTGATCATTTATGTTAATGTTGATTGTATTGGGTTCTCTGCCTATAGACATTACTTCTGTTTTTTTCTGTATTGATCTTCATGTTGTGAATGAGGCAGTTTTTTTTTAGTAGGTCTATGTGATCTTGCAACTCTTAACTGCAACTGTTGAGTAGGGACTGATTGTCAGCAAAGAGTAGTTCAAAGTATAGTTCATAGTTTGTATTTCTTATATGAATTATTAGAGAGCAAAAACAAAGAACTACTGCATCCTAAGAAGAATGTCCAAAAATAGTGTCAACTATGGAGCATTAGCATTTACTTATTGCAGGGCTAGCATTTTCAACACATATACTATTCAATAGAAATCAGTAAAAGTATATTAAATGATTTTGAACATGTTTTCCTGAAATCAGGCCAGCTGCTGTTATAGTTCAATGCCCATGTTGATAGACAACACAAAAATATGGAAGATAACACTATACAATGTGCCCACAGACTCATATAATTAAATCTACCTTGCTTTCAATGCCATAAATTCTGCAGGATAATATTCTGAAGGGTCTGGTGCAGGTTCATCAGTAAGAACTGCTGGGATATACTCTGTCTTCAAACAATGTATGCCTGCTTCAAGAAGTTTCTCTAGGTCTTCCTGAAACATGGAATCAAGGATTATCCAGCTATGTGGCAGTGAGCATGTCTCATAAGCAAGGAATATAATAATTGAAGCACATCCTATATTGACTTAACTTTTTAACTATTGTTGAATTTATAGGTGCCACCAATACATCTAATAGTATTATTAGTGCATGTGGACTATCAGGCTTTTGACCCACAAGCAAGTTCGACAGAGTTGTGTTTGTGAGGCGGACTTACCAGCTGCTCTACCACCAAGTAGACAAGGTACATACAAATATTAAAATAAATAATTTATAAGAATAATTTATTTAGAAAACATTATTAAATGTACATGCATTAAAGAAAACGTAATTACAAATTGTAATAATAAAACACATAGACCCCCTTCAAAGTAGAAGGCTTCTCATTAGGCATGTCAAAAGTTGAATAAGCTATCTCCTGAGTATGAAACAAAACTCTGAGAAACTTTTGCAAATAGGAAGTAGGAGCAAATTGCTCGTGATTCCTGGGGATAGTGACAAACATGTAAATAAAATATACATGGAATTATAAAAATTATAGACATGTTAATTTTCCGATCATAATCGTGACACTCTGGACAAGTCATTAAGTGCTCCAATTTCATATTCAGTATGTGGTAACTCACTTTTCTGGCTCTGTGTTAGGTAATAACTCTTCTTCTGACGGTGCTGTTTCTTGCAACACTACAATTCACTCACATGGTCTGCATTCTAGCCATAAATACAGAATAAGAAATACACCCTATATCTTCCAACTGGTCCAACTCCATGATTGTATTCAACACATCAGCATGATCTACTGAACTGCCACTAGTCACTGTGGCCCACATTGGCAAGTCTGTCTGTTCTTCCATTTCCCTCAACATCGGCATATCCAGATACAAAAATGAAGGTAACTCTCTTCAGCACATATTTCATCACAGACTCAAACCACTGGTGGTGTAGAAAGTATGACTGAATCTTTTGAAGCATGTTCATAGAATCAGGAAGACAACAGACACCTGTACCACTGTGGAACTTGAGCCATATCACTGTCTTTGTCATTGCCATCACCTCCATGAACAGTCTACTAGTGGTTGTATAGAAAGCTTCCTTAATACCTTTTCTTCTGCATTGAACCATGAATGTCCAAGCACTGTGCGCTTGCTGAGCCACAGACCTACCAGTGCAGACAATATACCATCTGAGAAATTCTTACTTATTAGAGCCTGGACCTGAATCTATATACACTGAAATGTCATTGTCACGTTTCCTGGACAGTGTGAATATTAATTTCAATGAAAGTTCTAAACTTGATAGGTTTACTTTCCCACTCTTCTCCAGGTTCTATGTCACCTAATGTGCAAACCTGTTTAATATCCTCTTCTGCCTTGCCAAGTCATGACTTCCACTCTTCCAATAACCCTGTATTCTCTAACTCGAACAGTAACTGCCCAAAACTCACTAACTCGTCAAACACTAGCACCTGAGCACTCTTAGTTCATCGAACACTAACTGCATGAGATGTTGCTGCATCCAGGTTTTGTCTCACACTCAACATACAACCTCTTGCATTTTATCAGAATATATGATTTGTTCCTCTCTAACCCTGGATTTGATAGAATTATTTCTAAATCTCAGGATGTCAATTTCTATTGATTTTGCACCCAAACTGGACAACAAATCACAGCCCTATATGTTCTAATTCCATGACCATATTTCCAGACCATCTCTGCAGGTAATATTCATACCTGTATCTTGCCATAGATACAACCATAGGTTGACCAGAGGTGATTGTAGTAAATTACAGTGTCAGATCATTGTAAGAGTTGCACTGTGACAGGTTTTTCCCTCGACATCTAGAGTTTTAGGATGGCCTATGGTGAAACTGACAAACAGATACTTTATTTCTGGGAACACGAATGTTAAAGAATTTCATAGTCATAAACACAGCAGTCCTGTCTGGACAGACACTTCCATTCCATGACTTAAAACTTCATCGCCCATTCCATGACTTAAAACTTCATGTCCTCTACAAGTGAGAAGGATAATTTTCAGACTCCGCCAAACTGGCACCAAAGCAGGAAATACCAGTCATTAAGAACTATTGCCAGGGATCAATTTCTAAGTCGGCCTACAGCTTCTACAAGACCAATCTGGACCACGGTCTTCCACAATATGTTCAAGGAATCACAGTCCCACCTGTACCATCGTGTGCCGTCTTAGACGTGCAACAATTGAACTAACAGCTATCACTTTCTCCTTTGTTTTTATACCATTTCTGATCTTTCCCCACCAGCAACACGATCCATGGCATTCTGTTCCTGTGATTCCGCATCAATGCCTGTATCATACATATTGCATTAGCACAAGTCTTTCTATCGAAGTAGAGGTTGACCCTGAAATATTTTCCAGACTGTAATTCTCCATAAAGAAAGTAGATATTCGGTATTCTGTCATCTTTCATCCTCTTAGTATGTCCCAGCCATCTGAGTCACAGGTACTGTCACTGAGCATAGAAAATACTGAGGTATTGCATGTTTTTTCCAATACATCAGTGTTAGTGATTTTGTCCTGCCACCTAACTCCAAGAATTTTATGTAAGCACAGCATGTGAAAGTTGTTTAGTCATCTCGCTGGTGCATAAATTATCTGAACAAATTACTAATCAATAAAATTTTCTTTTTTCATTTCCTATGGCAATCTAAAAGAGGAATCCATCATAGTTCATAATTTATACAGCTGGAAGGAGTTCATTGTAGTCTAAGTTTTATGTTCTAAATGAGAATCTGAAAACAGAATCAGCACCTATGTTATATTTCTGTCACAAAGTAAGTTTATCATTTTTGCACTCTCTAACCTACTTCATTATTTTAACATTGCCTCTTATACATAGGACTATTTTATTTTATAGAACTATACTTTTTCTAGTCAGTTTATTTTGCAATCTGTAAAGATTATTACTTTGTGTCTTTAATATACTAGAGAAAATACACAGACGAGAATGGCCACAGTGTCAATATGTTCACCAATGGATCAATCTGACATGGTTAATAAGTTAAGGGAACTTGTCTGCTCAGATTTTCAAAAGTGTGAATCATTGATGATTTCAAGACTGTGCAAGATTGGTGCAAAGATCATAACAACCCATAAAGAGAAACATGATAGATATATGAAGAGACGATAAATCAGCATTGAATTGAACTGTTGGTCTCTACACTCTCATGGAATTATTGAAACAAGGATCAAAGCACTTACAGACTTATCCGATGTGCACTCATAACACAAGAGAAAATGATTGCTCTGCAAAAGTAGAGTTCTACTTACTTGAAGAATCTTCACTTTGCTCAGATCTACAAAAGCGTGAGTTCCTTGTATGTCCTCAGAAAATGGGGATCTGTTTAGAATAAAAACAATCTGTTCAGAATACTATCTTATTTTATCATACTATCTTATTCTGAAGATGGGTGACATGTAAAAGACCACATCATCTTTCCTCCTCCACTTTCCTGACAAGCGATGGTGTATGGCAACAAATCAGCTGTCAGTAAGTAATCATTGTTCTCTACACAATTCTATTCACACTACTATTTATCATCTCCACTGCCTACAACCATGCCATGACAAACTATCCAGTATCTTCTCTATTTGATATCCTGTCTCTTTTTCCCTCAATTTTGACTCCTTATTACAATGTGTTCCAAATCTTCTCTTCTCACAATGTGGCAATAAACGTAGACTGTTTTATCTGATGTCGGTTGGTAAATAACTTTCTCTTGTGTCACCTGATTAATTTTTCCAGCTGTTGGTAAAATTCTTATCATTCTTCTAAGCAACCACCACAATTCAATGGTCTCTAGTATATGAGTTAAAAAGTTTCATTTAAAATATCAATAAAGTTGATAAATGGAGATTACATTTCTACTGGTTCCTCTTTGATTGTATTAGGGTGAAAATTTGATTGATGTGTGATGAGGTTAAAATCCAGCTTGTTCTTCAGTTATCTTTTTTAGGCACATCTTTTCTTAACTTGCAGAGAACTGTTGCAGGGTGGAAGAATAAGAAGTCGGGGTTATGGATTGATAATATTAAAGACTAGACAGGATTAAGATTCTCCACACTTTAACAAAGAACTGATAACAGAGAGGCATGGCGAAACTTTTGTTTCAAAGCTTCCAGAGTGGCACCATTTCAACGCTGATGGGTTATGGGTATGATAAATGGATCTTTTCATCAGCCTTTTATATGTTTTTTAATAATCCTACTAAGCAATACTTTTTCCTGGCATTGACAGAAGTTATATCATGTTAATTGTTGCAGCCGTTTATTTAAACCGTTTTGTTGTTTGAGCACGCTTTCCATTGTTGAAGCAAGTTTTATGTTTCCTCATACTGGCACTTTTTTGTCTTTCCAGGGAATCGTATTTTGTTGTGCATTGTTATGTTTGTTATGAAGACTAATAATTCATGATGGTGGTGGATTCGGCTAATAAGAGAAATCCATGCCATAGAGAATTCCACAGTATGCGTAAGAAATCTTAGGACCAGTTGTGTCATCATATGCAGGTATTTATGGAAATAAGTTACAGTGTTACCAATAATGTTGTGAGTATGACATACTAGCTGATAATCTGCTACTAAAATTGGATACAACATAAATTTAGAAGATAAAAACCTTATTATTGATACTCTGGCACCCCCAGCTTCTAGCACACGCTGAAAGTTTTCATTTTTTGCCTTGTCCAGACATAGAAGAACTTTCCAGCCCTCGTAAGCTCCTCCACAGATTTTGTTCATCTAAAATATTATAAAATGACAATAATAGAATTTGAAAACAACAACTACGTTTATTTGCTTGTCTTCTGCAGCATCAAGAAATATTATACTTATTAAGCTATTTTTCTTTAAGAAATTGGGGCAGTCAGGAAATCAACCTAATACATACTGCAATTGTGAAATTATCAGCTTAATCAATACACACTAAAACTTTGAAATAATCTGTCTAATACATAATGCAAATGTGAAATAATGACCCTAAACACACTGCAACTTTAAACTGTTAAATACTCAACATTACTATAAGAATTTTGAATGCTGGAGAATGACAGAATAAGATGTCCAAACTTTCAATCTTACACACAAATATGACTGAAAAACCCGCAAATATAATGGTAGAGGAATATTTCAAGTACCTCAGAATGGTAGCTAGTTGACATGAATACAGTCATCAGAGAGAGGAGCTGGTGTTGGGTCATATTTTGCATGTGGAAGTTATCTCTGCTGCTATCATTGCTCTAAGAGTAGGAGAAAGAATTGAAGGTCATAACAAATATGGAAAGTGTTGAAAATATTGAAAGAGATGAACCAAAGATACATAAAAAAAAAAGATACAGAAAGTGAGGGATGGCAAGCTTTCGTCATTACTCTAAGCATACTCCCATTATTATTAGATAAGCAGTGCTTTGAGAAATGTTTTGGCACTTTCCTTTTGTCATCTCTTGTGACAACTGGGAAAATCTGGCAAATGATCGTATAAATGGAGAACAATCCTGCATAGTGGTGCTAGGACATTTGAGAATCCAATATTGAGCAGAGTGGGATGAAGGCAGAGATATAAAGTGCAAGCCCATCGATGACAAGTTCCCATGTGTATTCTGTAACAGATTGAATTGATCATGGATCTGCAGATTTAGCCATGAAAAGATATGTTTGACTCGCGTCCAAGTAACTTCACGTATCAGACTGCCTGTCAAGACAAATAAGGTCATATATGCCAACTCAACAGGAAAATACCTACGTTTTCTATTCAGAGAAGGCTAGTGAAAAAAAATATGCTTCAAACTTTGTATTGGTGTTTCAGCACTTGGAGATGGGTGAGGGGGTGTGGGCTTCAATCTTTTTATTTCTTGTTACAACTATGACAAATCTCACAAGAAAGTAATATTGTACATTGATACAATTATTGCATACATTTAAACAGTTATTGGGATAAAAATTATGTTGTACAATGTTCTTTGAGACGTTTGGATTTTAAAATGTATGATTTTTGTCAATATAACCTGGTTTGCTTTATTGCATCTATGCAAAATAAATTAAAATACTATTATACAAAGTAAAGAGACACTAATAGTACCTTCTTAATTGCTGCAACTTTTTTTCTCCACTTGCAGGCAGCAGATGCCAGTTTGTCACACAGGGGTGCCATATTGTGTATCAGAGGCAGAGTAAAGCTGCTGCCCCATTCATATGGCCCTTCCTGCAATATGTATTGGTAAGCTCATGTAAAATAGCAATATAAATCTACATCACATGTTTTAAATATAAATTAGGAATAATAGGAAACAAAGACTTGCTAGAAAAGGACAAGACCAGATTCACTACATACTCCATTCTCACTTATAAAGTTGGTAGTATATCCTATTCAAGACGTAACGATCAACCTAATAGTTTATTACTGTATAGTTATTATAGACAATATTTACATTTAGTATGTTGCACTTCAGGCATGTCCTATGAGCAGATATCAACAGAATAGACCACCGATCTCTTGAATGGATACCTACAGGCAAAAGAGCTATGGGTAGACCTAAAGGAACACTCAGAAGAACAATACTTAGAGAAAGTAAAACAATCAATATTCGTACTATTCAAGAACTGCACTGAATAGCTTTGAACAGACAGAATTTTAGACAACTGACCTGTGCGCTAACTTCAGTGCAAAAGGAAAATGAACGAATGAATGTTGCACTTGCTTTTTAAACAGCTCAGATAAAGCATGGTATGTTGACCATCAGAGACATGCTCTGTGGTATCTCTTCACACACAGCTGGGCAGAACTAAATAGAAATAAGTGGAAGAGGATAGGCCACAATCTTAGAGAATGACCTAATATACTTAATAAGATGTGCTTAATTACAACCTAAATAAAAAGAGAAATGGGTTTCAATCAATACTTTGAACACTTAGTCAAAAGGAGGCCATAACATTAGTAGTCACATGTATGGAGTTTAAAGCTATAGGGAGTTACACTTGCAAAACTAAATTTCAATGGTAAAAAGGATTAAAAAGAATGGTACATATAGCAGAGTCAAAACATTTACAGGAGTTAACAACTCACACATTTCTAATAGATTTATAAAGTGTTTTAGCATCAAAAGTGACTTGAATTTCCAGGGATGAGAGAAGGAAGGATATGTTTGGTGCAAGGTGATGTCAGTTCTGATAAAAACTAAACTTTATAACAGGAACTGTCAACTTTAATTGAATAAAGTTTCACAAATATCTGCAAATAGTCAGTTAAACTGATGCAATTAAATCATATTAAATTCACTGATTTCAGATGCTGACTATCTCAGTTCTAGGAGTGGATAGCATATTGTTTTTAACAAGTATTGGAAGATAATAATCTGAGAACTAGATTTCCAGTACAATACAAAAGAGTAGTTTTCTCTAGTCTCAAACAAGGTCAGAAGAACAACTGATGGGAAATGTATTATGTTGTTTTGGTGAATCTACAAAGAAGATGCAAACTAAGTTCCCATGTATACATTTTTCATGTTGCTCTCATAACTTAGTACCTAGCATAAATGAAATGTGAAAAGATTAAAAAGAATGCTACATACAGTGAAGCATACTCTCTACTATAAACTTACTATGTGTAAATTATACATTAATGTATGTCTTAACTTAAAGTTCAGTGGACCTGTAAGTTTTACACACAATGTGCAGCCAAAGTCGGATGTGTCTGACCACTGGCACAAATAAAACATTGAGACAATGCATATAAACTTATATATGCAGAAGGTAATTTGGTAGGACATCATATTAAGGCTGTAGCGATCAACTTTGTATTTTCTAGCTGTAGTAAGTTTCTAGGCAATATAAATACATTTAGTGTGTTGTTATTGTTTCCTAAATGGTCTGGACGCACAGTTGTCTGCTATTCACTTGTTCAACTTAACAATTCAATTTGTTACCATGGCAAGGGTAAGTTTAAAAAAATAAGCAAACACTAGGACTTTTCACCTCCACAAATCTGCCCTCTTTGCGGCAAGCTTCAAAGTAAGATTTATGGAGCACCCACTTGCCAGATGCTATGCAAGAGAGGTACTTCTCATTTCTTGTTGGCTGATCTGAAGAAAAAAGAAAAGAACACTGTGAACAATCTAGAACAGCTCATTAAAAGGACAGACTTAATGATTTTCTATATCTCTTTACAGACAGCTATAAGGAGCATACAAGGATAAATCCAAAGTGTTAGGAGATAGTCTAACATACAAAGGATATATGGGATGGTACAAATAAACTGTGATGATGGAAAAAGAAATGGAATATGTAAGGAGTGTTGCAGTAATTAACACAAACACACCAACGACATCAACAAAAGCTCACTAAACAAAAGCACACAACAGAGACAATCGACATTTCAACCAAAAGTCTTCACCAGGAAGTAGATAAAAACACAGAGAGGACCACTACAAAGAATTATGATAGAAGGAAGGGCCAAAAAGATGACATAGGATACAAGAAGAAAGATAGAAACAAGAGAAGTAGAAGACAAAGGTGACAAAAATAAATGAAGGAGAGAAGGAAAAATTAATAAGGTGAGTGACGCAAGAGGAAAACAAGCTAAACCATTGTCAGAAAAAAACTAATACTTAGCTTAAAAACCATCAATCACCAAAAATGAAACCAATACAAAAAATAGAATAAGGAGCATATTCTATTCAACAGCTCCTATCATATCTGATCCTTCTGGCATTTTATTGGAAAACTTTATTGCAGCAGGAACAGGTCAATACCGGATGGGACTGCAGTTAAAGCAGTGATCTAATTTAGTTTCAATCTTTTTTGTCTCGTCGTCCACTCTTATTTGGGAAAATATTTCTTTCATGGCCCACTGGTGTCTAAAATAAGGTGGGGGAAATGACTTTTCAAGACACAAAGTTTTGAATGCTTTATCGCTATAATTCTTGTTGTTTATCATTATGGTATTAGTTTCTTTCCTGTGGCTGCCCCCCCCTTCCCCAATAAAATATTTTTCTTCAAGACTCCCAAAGAACACCATTTCTCTATGAATAAAACAGAACACTTAAATTTCTCTGGGATAAAATGTTAATATTAGTCATGACACATAATTATTTTATTGACAGTGTCCGATCATTTTGCAAAGATTAAGTTTATATATTGATAACTATGAACTAGTTTTTCTCCCCCTCCTTTTCAATGTATATCATAGTCGTCATTTCCCGTACTTGTGTTAGCAATTCTCAATCACAGTTATTGTAAAAAATGCAAGTTACTTTTCCTCTACTGATCTCCCAAGATTTACTAGGAATATTGTATGTGTTGAGTGATTTATTGAATTTCAATACTGCCCGTTTTTCATTTAGTTTATTTCTTGTGTAATAAACAATTTGTTTTCATAACATTTGCCATATGTTGCAGGAGTTCAATGTGGGAGAAAATAATAGTAACACTGTGACTTAACATGCATGCTCTGAGAGGTGACCAAGAAAGATTTGGCCACCATTTCCTAGAGGGTAAAAGTGACCTAAATATGCCTAGCTGGTCGGATGAGTCAGACAGGAAGAAACAGATGTAACAGGTACACTTCAACTAAGAAATAATGTATCCCATTTTCTGGACTGCATCTTGCTAACTGCAGAAGTTTTGAACCAACACAAAGGATGAAGCTGTCTGTTAACAGGGTGACCACTTGAGTAGAATCTTGGTCAGCTCTGGATAGCTGATCCTGACTACGTTTTTGATAAAGATATTTGCAGATCAAAATATGGTGTTCCTTGCACAGTGAATTTTCTAGTCTCAGCATCTAGTTTCTGAGGTTGGGGAACAATTTGGAGCTGCTATTAAATCCTCTTCTGCTTTGTTCACATTGAGAGACATAGAATATATATGGTCACCTTTAGTGCAGAGATACTGATTCTAATCAGTCTCCTATCTTTTTTTAAAAATTACAAACATTAAGTACTTACGCACAATAAGATGAGTACACATAGGATCAAAGTGCTGCTTCTCAATCATCTTTCCTCCAAGCTGTTCAACAAGGGCAGAGTACTCTATTCTTTCCTGTTTCAAATGAATACAAATAATTTATGAACATGGCAATAGACATGAACTAATAATTTATCATATTTGCCTATATTTAACAATAAAATGTGTTATGCTTCAAACAAAATTGCATCTATTCGCTGAAACGCTTTGGTGCCTTTTGGCGTCAGGGGTAGAAGAGTTTTCTGGCCCTCTTGTGTGCTGAGTATATTATGGAATTTGTCACCTCTTTTATTTCAGTGGTCCATCGTTGTCGTGGTTGGCCTCTAGGTCTGCCATCATTGTATCTGTGTAACATAGCTTGCTGTAGTATGCTGTCTGATGGTAGTCTACTGATGTGTGCAAACCATTTGCTCTTGATGTATTTTAAGATTAGGGTGGTGCCATTTTTTTGTCGGATGTCCTCATTCCTCACCCTCTCTCTTAACGATATTACAAAATTGCATCCTACAAACAAATTTCACATTAATTTGTAAGTATGAATCAATAGCTGCACTTAAATTTCATATAAGATTAGGAATAGAAAATAGGAATAGAATTTCTGGAGGACTTTGTGTGCTGAATCATCCAATGTGGTAACCCTACGATCCTAACGGGTTATGGGTTTATAGATAGATTGATCAATAGTAATATATGTAATTAAAATTTCTCATTTTTGCTTAGAAATAACTTGCAAATCGTGACATACAAAAGCCTACACAATTCCTTCTTTTGTCAATATTCATTCCAGATGTATCTTCAGGGATATCAGTGTCAAGTACCTTAGATTTAAACTATATTTTCAGTTATGAGTAACAGAGGTACTACACAATATATATTAAACTGTTATATAAACTGTTTTATATTAAAACTACATTCTTAAAATGAAAGAAAAAAAATCCTGTTACACCTAGTCAACTTTAGAGAACTTTTTATATGCCAGCTTATTTCTATTTACTAATTTCTATTTCAGTTGTTCACTAAATTCAGGCACATTATTTTGTCCAGAAAAACCATATTGTATAGCATTGTGTATTAACCTAGCACTTGTGAGAACCATGTATGTACCAAACTGTAAGTTGAAAGTTTCGTGCATGAGCTTTGTGGAATCATAAATGAATGTGACCTGACCTAGTAATGTTTCACGCATTCTAAAAAACTAACATTACTATTTAACATGTGTGCATTGATTTCTTTCTTTTGTCTTGGAAAAACTGATTCTGAAATGATGCAAGCTGCTTTGGGAGAGTACTGTGACCATCTAAAACATTTTATTGATGATTCAGTAACAATTCCAGAAATGAAGTCCATCATCAAAAGCACCATAAACATGGAATGAAACTCAACTAATCCCATGCAGTCAAACAAATAATGGAACAGGCTTGGAAGAAAATAACAAACAATAATGTTTAGATTGAGAACATACCACAACAGACTCTAATAACACGTCAACTGAAATTTTGGAGTTGACAACACCGAAATGTACCACTGTGGACAATCTCCAGAAAAAACAGAACATATTTTGCAGAACTGCCCTCTAAACCATACAACAAAGAAAAAAAATGGTCATCTGAAACAGCTCTGATGAATAAGCTCAGGGCTAGTGACCACAGTAGAGTTCATTGATGAAATTCATATCATCGTCTGGAGAACAAGGACGAAGAAATTTGAGTGATAGTTTTATTTTGAAAGTGGACACAGGTCCTTTGAAAATGATCCCCTTTAAAGTAGATCATCCATCAACTTCCCACACAGACAGCATGTCATATATACATAATAAATCATACTCTCTGACAGATGTCTGAATATCAGATGTTGCAGAGTTTATTGGAATTTCAATAGGCAAGTTTTATAAAATTAGAACTGGAGTTTTTCACATGAGATGAGTGACATGGAAATGGATTGTGCATCATGACAATGTACTCGCACACAAGTTTGCAATCATTAATGAATCTTTGACAGAACAATATTCCATTGCTATCACAGATTCCAGACTCATGTGAGCTTGCTCTATACAACATTTTCTTATTTTCACAACTTAAAGAATAATGATTAGGGAAATTGAGGAGATTCAAGCCAACATCATGAGATAAATGAAAATTATCTACAAAAGGTGTTCATTAGTGGCAGGAGTAATGGAATAAGCATACATTAATAAGAGAACTACTTTAAAAGAGATTGAGCTAACAAGTCTATAGTCTCCTTTTCCACCTCCCACTAAAAAAATTTATCCTGTAATTTAGTGAACAACCCTCACATTCTGGCTAACACTTGATTTAGTGTTTATTCTCAAAGGACGTATTCTCAAATAACCTACTGGATCTCTCTTGTAGTAGGACAGTGAACCTACCATATTTCTAGATGGATATAGTCCAGAGAAGCACTGTTTCATGGTTTTATTTGCACTAATTATCTGATTTCAACAGTGTTACATATACATTCAATATTTCACCAATTTTATTGACGTCCCTAGATACACTTCTAGTAGGTCAATAATTATTAAATAAAATAATATTCATTCAATATTTCAACTATATCAGCAGATGACGGAATGCATCAATCAAACATGATAGTTTCTATAGCTCACCTGATCATGTACAGGTCTGACTAGTCCATGAAGAGATCTCTACCTGTTCAGATCATACAAATCCAGATCTCTCCAGTCTCAGAATGCATCAATCAAACATGATAGTTTCTATAGCTCACCTGATCATGTACAGGTCTGACTAGTCCATGAAGAGATCTCTACCTGTTCAGATCATACAAATCCAGATCTCTCCAGTCTCAGAATACATCAATCAAACATGATAGTTTCTATAGCTCACCTGATCATGTACAGGTCTGACTAGTCCATGAAGAGATCTCTATCTGTTCAGATCATACAAATCCAGATCTCTCCAGTCTCAGAATACATCAATCAAACATGATAGTTTCTATAGCTCACCTGATCATGTACAGGTCTGACTAGTCCATGAAGAGATCTCTACCTGTTCAGATCATACAAATCCAGATCTCTCCAGTCTCAGAATACATCAATCAAACATGATAGTTTCTATAGCTCACCTGATCATGTACAGGTCTGACTAGTCCATGAAGAGATCTCTATCTGTTCAGATCATACAAATCCAGATCTCTCCAGTCTCAGAATGCATCAATCAAACATGATAGTTTCTATAGCTCACCTGATCATGCACAGGTCTGACTAGTCCATGAAGAGATCTCTATCTGTTCAGATCATACAAATCCAGATCTCTCCAGTCTCAGAATACATCAATCAAACATGATAGTTTCTATAGCTCACCTGATCATGTACAGGTCTGACTAGTCCATGAAGAGATCTCTACCTGTTCAGATCATACAAATCCAGATCTCTCCAGTCTCAGAATACATCAATCAAACATGATAGTTTCTATAGCTCACCTGATCATGTACAGGTCTGACTAGTCCATGAAGAGATCTCTACCTGTTCAGATCATACAAATCCAGATCTCTCCAGTCTCAGAATACATCAATCAAACATGATAGTTTCTATAGCTCACCTGATCATGTACAGGTCTGACTAGTCCATGAAGAGATCTCTATCTGTTCAGATCATACAAATCCAGATCTCTCCAGTCTCAGAATACATCAATCAAACATGATAGTTTCTATAGCTCACCTGATCATGTACAGGTCTGACTAGTCCATGAAGAGATCTCTATCTGTTCAGATCATACAAATCCAGATCTCTCCAGTCTCAGAATACATCAATCAAACATGATAGTTTCTATAGCTCACCTGATCATGTACAGGTCTGACTAGTCCATGAAGAGATCTCTATCTGTTCAGATCATACAAATCCAGATTTCTCCAGTCTCAGAATACATCAATCAAACATGATAGTTTCTATAGCTCACCTGATCATGCACAGGTCTGACTAGTCCATGAAGAGATCTCTATCTGTTCAGATCATACAAATCCAGATTTCTCCAGTCTCAGAATACATCAATCAAACATGATAGTTTCTATAGCTCACCTGATCATGTACAGGTCTGACTAGTCCATGAAGAGATCTCTACCTGTTCAGATCATACAAATCCAGATCTCTCCAGTCTCAGAATACATCATTGTTGACAGTCAAATTTTGTCACTTTAGTTAAAAGAATCAGTTCATGTTAACTAACATGACCAAAATTCAAGCAAGCTACATCAATGTACATGAAAACAAGAAATGTTTTAACATCTGTAAAGCAAGGCATATCAATTGATAACATTGGAATAGAGAAATTAATATAAAATCTAACCTGGTTTTGCAATCCAGAAATAAGAAACACTGGTACACTTCTATTGGCACTCATTCTGCTGTCACTACTCTCCTCACTAAGTAATTCTACTGGTTGTGGTGATAAGATTCTGCTGGATGGCTTGGCAATAGGGAATGCTGTAGAAAACATATTCATCATTTATTCTGTATTATAAATCATAGAATGTTTTTGTATAAAAGTAAACATCTCATGAGAATTCCATTAAAACAGTTCTATTAAGTGTAAAATAGCAGCCAATAAGAAGATATAAAACTTGTTTGAAGAGGTACATTTAAAGAATGATAAATTCATTCAGTTAAAGACAAAGCATCAGCTGCTGTACTGATATATCATAAATCAGAACATCAAAATCTAGTAACATGGTCATGTGACAATCTGAATTATTGTTAAGTCATTCTTCCAATCAGATACAATTGTGATGAAGTAAAGTTGGACATTTTGAAAGACTCGGAACTTAGAACACATTATAGACTTTGTTATAGAAACATTACCAAGAATGACAGATAACTAGGAACCCAAGGAAGAAACATGAATAAGATGTAACGAAAAAAAGACTTATAAAATATAAATAATTTACAGTTGCAATGCTGTGTTCCATTTCCAACAATACGCATTAACGGCAGTGTAATAAAACAGAAATTAACTAATGAAACAGTATACTTTCCAAGATGGGAGACATACAACAAATATTATGAAACAATGAAATTCTTGTTTTCCTTTATTAAAGAATGTTTTTACATTAAACTTGTTGACTTAATATAGAAAAAGTAGGACTTAATACAAATGTCACATATTTTTATATAATATTCTGAAACTGGTTAAATCACTCAGAGAAACCATTAGAGAGATAAAGACTTGGAATGCCAGTTAGCAATAGCAAAAAATTAATACAAAGATTGAAAATAATCATGTGCTACAAAATGAAGTTGGCAAATGTATAAAAATCATTTTTTTAAAAAAACAAAGGCTCAAGAATCCACCCCACAATCTAAAAACTATACAACTAAAATTAAAAATTTTTTTTTTAAAGGCAGAAATTGAAATTTCTAAATTGATTAACAGTTACAACCAATGTTCCACAATACAACATCAACTGCTGCAGATGACCAGGATGAGATAAAACAAAATGACTTCTCACCTAACGATGGAGGCTCTGGTGTTGGAGATCGATAATTTGTTTCATCCTTGGCATTAGATATGGACTGAAAATCGAAAGGTTATTTAATAAACATAAATTTAATATATTAAATAATGTATCTAAAATTAGTCACATGTCAAGAGGAAAAAACCTATGTCATGTTTACTCACTGATTGTTACAATAATATTAGTCTGTACTTAATCTTTAGCACACCCCAGAGAGCAGTCAATGTTTTCCTATTTGTAAACAATTGGCAAGGAATTAACCACAAGTTGCTATGCACTCATTTATCAATGAGGAACTAGATATTGTTTAAGGTTGTGTGACCAGGAATTTATGCAGTCTTGCTAGCAATAACATTTTAATTCCTTTTCTTGTATTGTGTTTAGAAGAGCGGAGGATATCAGAGTTGTTTGAATTTGTAGTAATTTGTCCATATCGGCTCGATTACAGTGAATCGGTATTTAAATGGAAGTCAATTTCAGTGAAATCATTATGATTGTGATTCCCAGGATTACTAGGAATTACATTTGTTTTCAAAGTAGATATGAGTGATACATTAGTTTCATTATGAAAGGACACCAAGACAAGTATAGGCAGAATATATTGATGTAATGGACTACGGACACTATAGATATATGCCTAATGAAGATTCAACCGACAAGAGAAGTGACATCTATGTTTTTTTGTTGTTGTTTTAACAGGCAATATTATGTTAGTTGTGTTATGATGAAACAACATAAATACAAAAGGTGTAGGTGTATAAACAAATTGTATCAGGGTTGTCACACTTCAGACAAATATAAGTGCGTACTTTTTTTAAATGTTTTTTTCCAATCTTGATCTTGATTAGAAACTGGCCTCATAGCACGTAGGGTATTCCCATAAGTGCTCCGCCGTCTGTTCCAGCAGCCATTCGACTCGATGGTGTTTCGAGTCTAATGCCGCCGAAACAGACGTCGACATCAGGACACAACTCTGGCCCTTGCGACAGGTTTCTTTGTTGTTCCGCCCACCCATGCAGCACCCGTAACTAGTTCAAGCACAATGTCGGCCTGTCGGAACAACAGGGTAACTGTTATCGAAGGTTACGACTATGGGATTGTATAGATGATGTGTAAGGTTTGTATACGGTTTTCTGTTGCATGGTTGGTTTGTCTAGTGAGTCAATGGTGAGACCCACAGATGCAACCACATGCGTAGATTTTTAAAAATCTTGATCACCACCTCCTCACATAAACCAGCAAAACTCACATTATATTCAGCATTTAATTATATATTCTTTGTGTAAAAGAATGTTATCAGAGTTGCCACATCATACAATAAAGGTGAATAATACTTTTTAAAATTTTCAACTTAATTTTAATCCCACTCCCTCCTTATCCAACTTCACACACAACACATACACAAATAAAATTTACATCAATATATGCAGTATTAAATTCTTTATTTACATGTCAAAATTATTTAAAATCCTCTAAAAAACAAACAAGTTATTGCATTTTCTAAACACACATCATAAATAATGCAAATTGTAAAAAAAAAAATCTGGTACCAGGAGAGAAATTGCATAATTTTAATGCGTTTCCTAAAGGTTAAGACATTATATCTTACCAGTTATTTACTATTGCATTAGATACTTCATTCTCCTGCCAGAGTCATATGTAGGTATGGTCTTCTTTATATAGTCAAAAACTTGAAGTAAATTTGATTAAGTTAAGACACACCTTGCGATGACTACCATGGCAAGATAGAATATGATTTGAAAAAGTAAGATCAGTATTACAGTAAAGATCAATCTATTAAGATCACTAGTATACTTTATTTGAAAGCTGGACACTGGAAAATGCAGAGACAACAAGGATTCAGGCCTTTGAACACAAGACGTGCTACACAGTTTGTTAATAATTAGTTATATAGAACACAAGACAAATAATTTTGTTTAGCAGCACGTATACAAAATTGCAGGTTATCAAGGACCAGTTCTGGCAGTGGTGAAACGGCATACAATCATTTGGTTTGGACATGCAACGAGATACACCGGACGTTCAAAAGTTATTTTGCAAAGACCAGTCAAGGGTGGAAGAAGAGGTGGTCACAGTAAATTCTGGATTTATAACAAATGGTCTGGGAACAATTTGTCTACATTACTCTGAATGGTTGAGGATAGAGGAATTTGTATGCTGATGTCTCCAGTGTAACACCCATACTACCTTGACCTTATAGGTTATGGTTCTTATTATTAGTCTGGATTTCTTCAATAAGCTGAACTGTGGTCAACAGCTCCAAGACAGGGCAGTAGAGCTTATTAGTCAGATCTTCTTCGTATGGTCAGATTTACTCTTGCATTGTCGTCCAGTGGGCAATTCTATAAAATATATTATGGTCTCTACAGATGGTCCACTGGGACATATACATATTGGTGCTGCCAATTCCAAACCTTTCATATGTTCTCAATCTAAAAATGATTGTTCCTTTTTTTCAAACCTGTTGATGGCATTGTCTTTTTGGCTGCATAAGTGAGTTGAGTTACATTTCATATTTATGGAACTTTTGATGATGGGACTTAATTTCTAGAAAAGATACCAAATCATCTATCTGCTGTTTCTAACAGTATCTAACAGTGACTTCCAGCTTTGACTAGCTAGTCACCTTTCTTATTTCCTAAGATTTGGAAATGACTTGGTATCTAATGGAGAACTAATTATTTTCCTTGGTTGTTTAATTGAGATAGAGGTGATTTTAAGGAATTTAGATGGAAAGTTTTAGGTTCTGAAGGGTTTGCACGGCAGATTTGGCATGAAGGATCACAATTTTGGTTTTCTCCAGGTGGAATGGTCCCAAAATCAAGTATATTGCTTCTTTGATATCTTCACACTCAGCTTCGAACTTTGTAAAATGAACACCATTAGCTATTGATATCTCAATCATGCTTCCATAGGATCATTCTATAATAAAAAACCCCTTCACCCTTTCTCATTGCTTCCTCCACTGAACTATATTTACTCTGGTCAAGAGAACTTCACTAGTTAGTTATTACAAGTTTGTAACTATTGCATTCAATCAACCAAGTGCCATGTCAAGTGGCGTAGGCACTTCAAAATCCTGTTTCTCCACAACTCAGTCTCTTGCGTTAATAAGTTAAGTTAATAAGTTGGTGACATTCTATCATGACACAGTGACAACCCATCTAGCAATTTCTCTCTTTGTCTTCCCTTGCCAGTGGTTACTAGATGTTCAAGTTTTGCTTTTCTCATCAAATGTCCTAAAAATCTTGACTTACAGTTTCTAATTTTTGCTATAACTTGTCTTTTTGCTACAAGCATCTTTGAGGAAAAAAATGGTGTAAGAAATGAATGTGTTTTCTTTTTGTGCTATTCGTTACAGGATTTCCTCCCGAAAGCAACAGCAAACTACAGGAGCAATTTGCCTGGAATCATGCTTTAAGATTCGAATTCGAATGCTATGATGTTATATTCAGCCAATCCTTCTTTATGGAAACAAAGCTTGGACAGTAAACACAAGTGCCCAAGATATGCTGGAGGCAACTGAGATGTGGTTTTTGTGAAGAAGAATGATGACCATTCCATGGACATCCAGGAAAACTAATGTAGAAGTTCTCAGGAATGTTGAAATAAAATGAGAAATTATAGGGAAAATGAGAAATTGACAAAATTGTTAGGGCATGTGATGAGAAAAGTGAATCTTGGACATTTAGTAACTATTGGAAAAATCAAGGGGAGAAGAGATCGAGGAAGACAAAGAAAGAAATTTCAGGATAGATTGTCACTATGACACAAAAAGAAGTCACCAACTGAACTTATTAACAAAACAAGAGACAGAGAGTTGTGGAGGAGCATGAAGCACGCCACTCATACTTGATTGATCTTTGAGGACTTCTACTTTAGTTTTCTTTGCTGTCCATGAATATTTTCATAATTTCTGTTAATGGAATCAAACTATTGCATTAGCTATTACTAACTTTTCACCAGTGCGGTGGATTTCAATTTGGCTTTCCTCTGAACGGCTCTTACAACCTTGTTGGAGTAAAATATGCTTAATACTCTTTTGGATCACACTAGCAAGTTTTAGATGGATTATGACATCTGGGCAGCCCATGATCTCCATATTTCATGCCCAGCCTTGCGCACTAAGAGAGGACACACCATTGTTGCTAATGGAATCAATAGAAGCTGGCATTTCACAAGTTATAAGTACCTCAAGAGTGAAGGATACCATTTTACTGATACTTCTGTTCTCCTTATTTTGAACAATTTTTAACAGACACTCTTTAGCCAATTTATTTGTGTCCCATTACTCTTTATTTGTATTAAACTGCTCAATTTTTCAAACTGTCCCATTACTCTTTATTTGTATTAAACTGCTCAATTTTCAAACTTTTATCTTCCTTTATCTGGCTCGTTTTGGTTTTGTCATCATTATGATTCAGTATCCACTGATCTAGGTGGTTTTTAATTGGGCTTTGTTAGTGGCAATAGGTAACTGTGCAGCCATTCTTCCTTGATCGTGCTACCCTTGATTCTTTCGTTAAACTCACATGCTAGGTCGTTTACGCTACTAACACGTCTTCCTCTTGCTTGTTGGTAATGACATTCCCCACTGTCTTCCTTTGGCATTGAAGTCTCAGCAAAAAAAAGGCCTTCAAAATACAAATTGTGAAAACTGGTTAGAATCAATTTACCTGTGCCCAACAGGTACTCAATCTCCATCAATTTGCTGCCAGGATTATTCTTCTTCTTCTGCATTCTCTCTCTCTGATAAAAGTTTGTGTGATTTATGCAAGGAAGTGTTAAATATGTTGTGCTGCCAGTTTACAGCATAGCTCCGTTATTTGCACCTCAGAAGGTCCAGCACATCAGCTATCGGCATGCCTTTAATTTGGGTAAGCTTCCCTAGTCTGTGACAGCCCTCCTATGTATCGACTCTACGTATACCATGATGGTTTATCACCCACTGTACACTTGGAATTTAAAGGCCAAAACATGTCCCTGAGTGGCGGTCTCCAAGAAAGCGGTAAACAAGGATTTACGCTTGGGTTGACTACATATATCTCCCGCGAGGCGTTCCACTCTCAGTGAACTTGTCTTGTATAATTAGACCTTTTATGTCTGTGCCCATAGGGTACTGAACCTTTTCTCATCCATGAGTATGATTCTGATATAGGAAAAACTTGACAGTAGAGTTAGTCCCAGATTCGCTACCCTCCTAGACAAGGTGTTATTCACTGACAGTATGAATTCATGTCAAAGTCTTGAGTCTCTACACATATTTAGGAGCACCGGCAACTAGAATATTGTTTTTGAGCAGAAAAATACTTAAGTTCCGTATTCTCTCTCTATTTGCAGTGGCAATATTGTCCTTCTCATTGTACTCAATATGTATTTCTAACAGTATCTAACAGTGACTTCCAGCTTTGACTAGCTAGTCACCTTTCTTATTTCCTAAGATTTGGAAATGACTTGGTATCTAATGGAGAACTAATTATTTTCCTTGGTTGTTTAATTGAGATAGAGGTGATTTTAAGGAATTTAGATGGAAAGTTTTAGGTTCTGAAGGGTTTGCACGGCAGATTTGGCATGAAGGATCACAATTTTGGTTTTCTCCAGGTGGAATGGTCCCAAAATCAAGTATATTGCTTCTTTGATATCTTCACACTCAGCTTCGAACTTTGTAAAATGAACACCATTAGCTATTGATATCTCAATCATGCTTCCATAGGATCATTCTATAATAAAAAACCCCTTCACCCTTTCTCATTGCTTCCTCCACTGAACTATATTTACTCTGGTCAAGAGAACTTCACTAGTTAGTTATTACAAGTTTGTAACTATTGCATTCAATCAACCAAGTGCCATGTCAAGTGGCGTAGGCACTTCAAAATCCTGTTTCTCCACAACTCAGTCTCTTGCGTTAATAAGTTAAGTTAATAAGTTGGTGACATTCTATCATGACACAGTGACAACCCATCTAGCAATTTCTCTCTTTGTCTTCCCTTGCCAGTGGTTACTAGATGTTCAAGTTTTGCTTTTCTCATCAAATGTCCTAAAAATCTTGACTTACAGTTTCTAATTTTTGCTATAACTTGTCTTTTTGCTACAAGCATCTTTGAGGAAAAAAATGGTGTAAGAAATGAATGTGTTTTCTTTTTGTGCTATTCGTTACAGGATTTCCTCCCGAAAGCAACAGCAAACTACAGGAGCAATTTGCCTGGAATCATGCTTTAAGATTCGAATTCGAATGCTATGATGTTATATTCAGCCAATCCTTCTTTATGGAAACAAAGCTTGGACAGTAAACACAAGTGCCCAAGATATGCTGGAGGCAACTGAGATGTGGTTTTTGTGAAGAAGAATGATGACCATTCCATGGACATCCAGGAAAACTAATGTAGAAGTTCTCAGGAATGTTGAAATAAAATGAGAAATTATAGGGAAAATGAGAAATTGACAAAATTGTTAGGGCATGTGATGAGAAAAGTGAATCTTGGACATTTAGTAACTATTGGAAAAATCAAGGGGAGAAGAGATCGAGGAAGACAAAGAAAGAAATTTCAGGATAGATTGTCACTATGACACAAAAAGAAGTCACCAACTGAACTTATTAACAAAACAAGAGACAGAGAGTTGTGGAGGAGCATGAAGCACGCCACTCATACTTGATTGATCTTTGAGGACTTCTACTTTAGTTTTCTTTGCTGTCCATGAATATTTTCATAATTTCTGTTAATGGAATCAAACTATTGCATTAGCTATTACTAACTTTTCACCAGTGCGGTGGATTTCAATTTGGCTTTCCTCTGAACGGCTCTTACAACCTTGTTGGAGTAAAATATGCTTAATACTCTTTTGGATCACACTAGCAAGTTTTAGATGGATTATGACATCTGGGCAGCCCATGATCTCCATATTTCATGCCCAGCCTTGCGCACTAAGAGAGGACACACCATTGTTGCTAATGGAATCAATAGAAGCTGGCATTTCACAAGTTATAAGTACCTCAAGAGTGAAGGATACCATTTTACTGATACTTCTGTTCTCCTTATTTTGAACAATTTTTAACAGACACTCTTTAGCCAATTTATTTGTGTCCCATTACTCTTTATTTGTATTAAACTGCTCAATTTTTCAAACTGTCCCATTACTCTTTATTTGTATTAAACTGCTCAATTTTCAAACTTTTATCTTCCTTTATCTGGCTCGTTTTGGTTTTGTCATCATTATGATTCAGTATCCACTGATCTAGGTGGTTTTTAATTGGGCTTTGTTAGTGGCAATAGGTAACTGTGCAGCCATTCTTCCTTGATCGTGCTACCCTTGATTCTTTCGTTAAACTCACATGCTAGGTCGTTTACGCTACTAACACGTCTTCCTCTTGCTTGTTGGTAATGACATTCCCCACTGTCTTCCTTTGGCATTGAAGTCTCAGCAAAAAAAAGGCCTTCAAAATACAAATTGTGAAAACTGGTTAGAATCAATTTACCTGTGCCCAACAGGTACTCAATCTCCATCAATTTGCTGCCAGGATTATTCTTCTTCTTCTGCATTCTCTCTCTCTGATAAAAGTTTGTGTGATTTATGCAAGGAAGTGTTAAATATGTTGTGCTGCCAGTTTACAGCATAGCTCCGTTATTTGCACCTCAGAAGGTCCAGCACATCAGCTATCGGCATGCCTTTAATTTGGGTAAGCTTCCCTAGTCTGTGACAGCCCTCCTATGTATCGACTCTACGTATACCATGATGGTTTATCACCCACTGTACACTTGGAATTTAAAGGCCAAAACATGTCCCTGAGTGGCGGTCTCCAAGAAAGCGGTAAACAAGGATTTACGCTTGGGTTGACTACATATATCTCCCGCGAGGCGTTCCACTCTCAGTGAACTTGTCTTGTATAATTAGACCTTTTATGTCTGTGCCCATAGGGTACTGAACCTTTTCTCATCCATGAGTATGATTCTGATATAGGAAAAACTTGACAGTAGAGTTAGTCCCAGATTCGCTACCCTCCTAGACAAGGTGTTATTCACTGACAGTATGAATTCATGTCAAAGTCTTGAGTCTCTACACATATTTAGGAGCACCGGCAACTAGAATATTGTTTTTGAGCAGAAAAATACTTAAGTTCCGTATTCTCTCTCTATTTGCAGTGGCAATATTGTCCTTCTCATTGTACTCAATATGTATTTCTAACAGTATCTAACAGTGACTTCCAGCTTTGACTAGCTAGTCACCTTTCTTATTTCCTAAGATTTGGAAATGACTTGGTATCTAATGGAGAACTAATTATTTTCCTTGGTTGTTTAATTGAGATAGAGGTGATTTTAAGGAATTTAGATGGAAAGTTTTAGGTTCTGAAGGGTTTGCACGGCAGATTTGGCATGAAGGATCACAATTTTGGTTTTCTCCAGGTGGAATGGTCCCAAAATCAAGTATATTGCTTCTTTGATATCTTCACACTCAGCTTCGAACTTTGTAAAATGAACACCATTAGCTATTGATATCTCAATCATGCTTCCATAGGATCATTCTATAATAAAAAACCCCTTCACCCTTTCTCATTGCTTCCTCCACTGAACTATATTTACTCTGGTCAAGAGAACTTCACTAGTTAGTTATTACAAGTTTGTAACTATTGCATTCAATCAACCAAGTGCCATGTCAAGTGGCGTAGGCACTTCAAAATCCTGTTTCTCCACAACTCAGTCTCTTGCGTTAATAAGTTAAGTTAATAAGTTGGTGACATTCTATCATGACACAGTGACAACCCATCTAGCAATTTCTCTCTTTGTCTTCCCTTGCCAGTGGTTACTAGATGTTCAAGTTTTGCTTTTCTCATCAAATGTCCTAAAAATCTTGACTTACAGTTTCTAATTTTTGCTATAACTTGTCTTTTTGCTACAAGCATCTTTGAGGAAAAAAATGGTGTAAGAAATGAATGTGTTTTCTTTTTGTGCTATTCGTTACAGGATTTCCTCCCGAAAGCAACAGCAAACTACAGGAGCAATTTGCCTGGAATCATGCTTTAAGATTCGAATTCGAATGCTATGATGTTATATTCAGCCAATCCTTCTTTATGGAAACAAAGCTTGGACAGTAAACACAAGTGCCCAAGATATGCTGGAGGCAACTGAGATGTGGTTTTTGTGAAGAAGAATGATGACCATTCCATGGACATCCAGGAAAACTAATGTAGAAGTTCTCAGGAATGTTGAAATAAAATGAGAAATTATAGGGAAAATGAGAAATTGACAAAATTGTTAGGGCATGTGATGAGAAAAGTGAATCTTGGACATTTAGTAACTATTGGAAAAATCAAGGGGAGAAGAGATCGAGGAAGACAAAGAAAGAAATTTCAGGATAGATTGTCACTATGACACAAAAAGAAGTCACCAACTGAACTTATTAACAAAACAAGAGACAGAGAGTTGTGGAGGAGCATGAAGCACGCCACTCATACTTGATTGATCTTTGAGGACTTCTACTTTAGTTTTCTTTGCTGTCCATGAATATTTTCATAATTTCTGTTAATGGAATCAAACTATTGCATTAGCTATTACTAACTTTTCACCAGTGCGGTGGATTTCAATTTGGCTTTCCTCTGAACGGCTCTTACAACCTTGTTGGAGTAAAATATGCTTAATACTCTTTTGGATCACACTAGCAAGTTTTAGATGGATTATGACATCTGGGCAGCCCATGATCTCCATATTTCATGCCCAGCCTTGCGCACTAAGAGAGGACACACCATTGTTGCTAATGGAATCAATAGAAGCTGGCATTTCACAAGTTATAAGTACCTCAAGAGTGAAGGATACCATTTTACTGATACTTCTGTTCTCCTTATTTTGAACAATTTTTAACAGACACTCTTTAGCCAATTTATTTGTGTCCCATTACTCTTTATTTGTATTAAACTGCTCAATTTTTCAAACTGTCCCATTACTCTTTATTTGTATTAAACTGCTCAATTTTCAAACTTTTATCTTCCTTTATCTGGCTCGTTTTGGTTTTGTCATCATTATGATTCAGTATCCACTGATCTAGGTGGTTTTTAATTGGGCTTTGTTAGTGGCAATAGGTAACTGTGCAGCCATTCTTCCTTGATCGTGCTACCCTTGATTCTTTCGTTAAACTCACATGCTAGGTCGTTTACGCTACTAACACGTCTTCCTCTTGCTTGTTGGTAATGACATTCCCCACTGTCTTCCTTTGGCATTGAAGTCTCAGCAAAAAAAAGGCCTTCAAAATACAAATTGTGAAAACTGGTTAGAATCAATTTACCTGTGCCCAACAGGTACTCAATCTCCATCAATTTGCTGCCAGGATTATTCTTCTTCTTCTGCATTCTCTCTCTCTGATAAAAGTTTGTGTGATTTATGCAAGGAAGTGTTAAATATGTTGTGCTGCCAGTTTACAGCATAGCTCCGTTATTTGCACCTCAGAAGGTCCAGCACATCAGCTATCGGCATGCCTTTAATTTGGGTAAGCTTCCCTAGTCTGTGACAGCCCTCCTATGTATCGACTCTACGTATACCATGATGGTTTATCACCCACTGTACACTTGGAATTTAAAGGCCAAAACATGTCCCTGAGTGGCGGTCTCCAAGAAAGCGGTAAACAAGGATTTACGCTTGGGTTGACTACATATATCTCCCGCGAGGCGTTCCACTCTCAGTGAACTTGTCTTGTATAATTAGACCTTTTATGTCTGTGCCCATAGGGTACTGAACCTTTTCTCATCCATGAGTATGATTCTGATATAGGAAAAACTTGACAGTAGAGTTAGTCCCAGATTCGCTACCCTCCTAGACAAGGTGTTATTCACTGACAGTATGAATTCATGTCAAAGTCTTGAGTCTCTACACATATTTAGGAGCACCGGCAACTAGAATATTGTTTTTGAGCAGAAAAATACTTAAGTTCCGTATTCTCTCTCTATTTGCAGTGGCAATATTGTCCTTCTCATTGTACTCAATATGTTATCCATGCGAAGATTAGCCCACGACTTTCACTATCTGTTGCCAGTATTACTATAACTCAAACACAAATTATTAAGCTATATACAAATTTGCTCTAAATGATCAATGGTTATACCTTTGTTGCATGTGATGCATCTAATGTTTCTCCAGGCATCTCATAAGCTGCAAGTAATTCATCAGTATTCTGACTTGGCTCTTGTACTTTATGTAGTTGCTGTGCTAGCTTTTCTTTTTCAACTCTAAAATTTAAGGCAAAAATTAGAAGAAGAGGTTAGCAAAAAAACTAATCTTGATGATGATACATTAGCTAACATAATATTTTGCATGCATTCATTAAACACTTAGGGATCTCAGTGATGGACCTGTTGTGGCCAGATCCTTGTTGTGGAGATGAAATTTAGCTCAGCAACAGAGGCTGAAAACTAAAACTGGCCAGCCCCCCCCCCCTTTATAACCGAGTAAGACCAAAGTCTGTCCAAGCAAGTACAGATGATAAAGACGGATGCAACAAATCAAGAGGTGCACCAGAGCTATCAGGATGCCACACACCAACCATACTATGCAATGGAAATATGTTTATATCTGATGGATGTTATGTTGCCTTCCATATGATGGACATCTATGCAGCGACGTTGCCAGGGCCTCATGCCTCAAAAGGGCCCAACTACCGCTACTAAAATTTTTCGAAACTGTCCAGAGAAGGCTAAAGAATACAGCCACCGGTGAAAAAACAAAACCACTTACAACAATATAATGCACTGAGATGCTGAAATCCGCCTGTGGAACTTAATGCTCAAGGAAGGCCTTGAGCAGACCAACAGTCAAAAAGTTGAACTTGAAAATATCCTGAATGAGAGCCATCTAAATGTATGCTGCTTGCAAGAAACACGTCTCAACAAGAATATAGCTTTCAAAATAAATTTTGACTTCCATTGTTATCGATCAGGTTGAATAAACAGAAAAGGTGGAATACTTATGCTTGTTAAGAACAATATCAGTGCATGCCAGTTATTAACATATATGGAAGGAGCAGGATATTAGATACTCCACCCAGGACAAGGTACAGAGTTCAATCTCCTCAACTACTACTACCAGAAAGACTGTTGTCTGCTAGGGTTAGACACAATCTCTGAAAGGAAAACGAATTGCATGCGGAGATTTCAATAGCAACTTGCAGAGCTGGGGCTATGATCACATGGACAGGAGAGGTGAGAACTAGAAAACTGGCAGAATTAAGAACTTATCCTGATCAACCAGTCAATTGACTCCCAACCTTCTACTCCAATTCATTGCAAACTACCTCTACATTAGACTTGGCATTCCATTCACCAAATTTGGAGTGAAACATCAATAATGTTTTAAAACAGCTTGGAGGCAGCGACCACTGACCAGTCTTTCTGACTGTAGAAAATGAATGTATTAACCATTTGAACCCTAGTCGTTTCCCTTAAAAGCCCCTTCCCCTGGGCTCCTGAGCAAATAATACACAAAAACAACACCTCAACAGGTTTTAGTTATTATAACAGAAATAAGACATACAATTATGTTCTATTATATAATATTAAATTACCTTATGCTGACCATTATTTTATGCTTTATATGTGAGTCCTCCCAGCATGTAGACCCTTCCTTTAGGCACAGATTAAGTGGTGCAATAATTGGAACAAATAAAAAAGTAACCTTACAAAAAGATGGAAACATCCTCAGGAGAAAACACACATCATCAGGGATACTCTTTTTGCTGATGATTGTACCCTAAATGCCAACTCTGAGGCTGATCTACAAATTATTATAGACAGATCTTCCAAAGACTTTTGCAACTTTGGGCTTACTATTAATACGGTCATATTAAGAGACACGACAGCATGGAGAGAGTGTTAATGGAGGGGATGATAGAAGGCAACAGGGGCAAAGGCCGACCAAGACGCCGTTGGACAAAAGACATTCAAGAATGCCTGCGCATGTCACTGGAAGATGCAGGGCAACTTGCTCAACACCACGCAGAATTAAAGAGATCCATAGGAAAGACTACGTTCTGGAAAGAATATGTCACTTGATGATGATGATTAATATGGAGGAAACAGAAGTTATGTTACAAGCACCTGTGCAGAATCTGTCATGAATTAAAGGTAAATGGTGAAGCACTGATATTTGTGAATAGATTCACATACCTAGGTAGTTACACTATCACAAAATGTCACTGCTGATAATGAAGTGTATATAAGGATCGCAAAAGCAATCAGCACTTTCGGCAGATTATACGGAAATGTGCGGCATAGCAATGACTTACACATTAAGCTGAAAGTTTACAGAACAGCGGTACTTCCAGTGCTGTTATACACTGACAAACATGGACAGTATATAGATGACATGTAAGGAAGCTCAATCACTTTTACACAATTATTCTCAGAAAAATTATCAACATCGGAAAGCAAGACAAGATTCTGGATACCACTGTCTTTGACAGATCTGGTATCCCTAGCATCGACACTATTCTGATGCACAGATTCATTGGGCAGATCATGTGGTATGTGAAGACAGTGGACTTCGTCTTGATGACAGGTCTGATGGTATAGCATGACCACATGCTGAACGCAGAAGAAGAAGAAGATGTGGTATGTATGCCAGATCATCGCCTTCCAAAGATACTTTTCTATAGTGAGTTGCAGAAGGGATACACTCTCAAGGTGGTCAAAAGAAGCGCTACAAGGACTTGTTAAAGACCTCACTGAAACCCTTTGAAATGGATCAAGATACATGGGAAGAACTCACACACAATATAGCTACATGGCACTCTACAATCCAAAAAAAAAAGTTGCTGCATCTTGTGAGAAGATGATAAATGCAGCAGCTCAACAGCGGAGAGTAGATAGAAAGTCATGGGTTGACCCAAAAACCATCTACAGTGGTCATCCAATGCCCGAACTGTCCAATGGCATTTGCGGTCAGAATATGGCATAATAGTCATCTAAGAACTTATGCACATCCAATTTTAGTGTTATGAACTCAGTTATAAGTTAGTTATGTGTTATGAGTGGTACTGTAGGCAGTGTTCTGCTGAGAGGTGTGGAGTGTATATTGGGAAATATGAGTACAATGAAATCAATCCTCTACACCTCTTGGAAATTTTAAACAAGATTTTAATATATGAACCTTTGCAATTTTACAGATGATAGTAAATATAAATGATATGAACAGGAATGATTATGATGTTTGCGACCAAAGAGCCTTTATAAAAGAAATAAAAACAAATATGCACGAGGGCAAGTCAATAAGTGGGTTGCAAATGGTTGTAAAAAAATAAAATAAAGGCGATAACTTAGAAACCGATTATTTTAAAAGTACATTGTCCCTTTTATTTTTCAAAATAATTTCCACCAACATTGATGCACTTATTCCATCATTTTATTAGTTCTCCCAAACCTGCTGTGTGCTATGTTTTCTAAACCACATATTCACTTTACATTCAACTGCTGCGTCATTTGCGAAATGTCTCCCACCAAGGTGAGTTTTCAGGGGACCAAAAAGGTGGGAAATTGCTAGGGGCTATGTCGGGGCTGTTCCATAAGTTTCCATCCTAGATGGTCAATTCTCTCCTGAGTTAAATGTTGTATGTGGTCTGGTATTGAAGGAGCAATACTCCCCTAGTTAGCAGGCCTGGATGTTTTCTTAAAATTTCATCCAGCAGCATCGACAGAACTTCACAATACTCCGAATTCACATTGTCACTTTTCTTCTTCAAATTGTTTAGAAGCACTTCTTGACAATCCCAGAATACTCTCAGCATAACCTTCCCTGCTGATGGCCCAACCTTGAATTTTTGGACACAGGACGAAGGTTTCCACTGCATTGAAGCACGCTTTGATTCAGGCTGGTAGTGATGCCTCCATGATTCATCCCCAGTAATAATGCTGTTCAGCATGTCTTCTCCTTCATCTGCATAGCGACAGAGATGCTGCAAGGACATGCCTAATCGGTTCATTTTGTGTTCATTCGTCAGTTGTCTATGTACCCACCTTGAGCACACATTCTTAAATTTCAATCGATTATGCATTATGCTAAACCATGTGAGCACCCTATTACAGCTGCAACAGAATCTATCATTACTTGCCTATCACCTCTAATTATTTCCTCCACCTGTTGCACAAATGCGCCTGTTGTAATCTGATCTGGACGGCCATATTGCACTTCATCAACAATTTTAGAGCATCATTGAAAAATAATTTCTACCCAGTTGTACACCACTTTACAGGATAAACATTTGTCAGCATAAACAGTAAACAATTCCTTATGAATGTCCTTTGCAAGCAGTCCTTCTGCCCTAAAAATACACACAAGAGCACGCTGTTCTTTGACTATACATGCCGTAAATACAGTCAACCATTGTGTTTATGCGCAAGCATGCGACACCTAACGAACAGGAACATAAAGTTCGATGTTGCTGTCACCTAATGTAACCTTTACAACCACCTACAACTTTTTTTCCTGCCATCCCATAGAACTTTGTGACTTATTGACATGCACTTGTAAGTTAAATGCATCAAGCTCACCAAAATTTTAGGTCCAGTGTTACAGGAAGAATGCATAAAAGAAACAGAGTTGTGAGCATGAAATGAGAAAATGGTTGATTTACATTTGATTTTTCAGTAAAGTCATCATCTGTTTCTGTACTTGCTATCTATATTGTTCCATTATTTCAAATATATGAAGTGGTATTGGAAAGTTACCAGACAGCATTTGGTGTGACTATAGAGATCAACCAATATAATTGTGATACTGAAGGTCACTCCTTCAAAACGTCTTTGCTCATATGAAGCTTGACTTCTTCCAATTCAATCTTAACCAAGTGACATTATGGAGCTAGAGTACCCTAGAAGTCATCCAAATGGAATCACAGGCAGTAGTGACAAGTCTTTAAGAGAAGTACTTTCTTAGTGATTTCGAGGAATGAAAGGGTACTGGGATTGCTGTATATGTTCCCAAGGGGAGGATTTTGAAGGTGGCAGTTAAATTCTATACAATGTATGCTTGTTATTCTTAACTTCATTCTCCAAAGTTTGAAGTCCATTCAACATACAAAAAACAATTATAAATTAAACAGTCTAACATGGAAAGTCAATCAGGACACACACGAAAATGCGCTTATTTAATTTCTGCGTTATTCCGGTGCTATCATATGGATGTGAGAGCTGGAAAAGCTCTTTATCTTCAGAAAAGAAATTACTGAGTTTCGAGAACAAATGTCTTCGTAGGATAACTAACACCCATTGGAGTGAATTCAAATTGAATGATAAAATCAGAGAAGAGTCCCATCAAAATTTCATCACAGATGTTATCAGAAAACGCATTGGTCCTACATCGGACATGTCCTACGCACAGACACCAACAGAATACACCACCAATCTCTTGAATGGATACCTACAGGCAAAAGAGCAAGGGGTAGACCAAAAGAAACACTCAGAAGAACAATACTTAGAGAAAGTAAAACAACCAATATTCATACTATTCAAGAACTGCACAGAATAGCTTTAAACAGACAGAATTGGAGAGATCTGACCTCTGCCCTATGCGCTAACTTCAGCGCAAAAGGAAAATGAATAAAGATGGAAAGCATCTATGCCTTGGGTTAGTCATGTCATCTTCATGCAAGATGAGTCTCTTCCAAAGATACTTCTACAATGAGCTGTGCATAGGTACACGTTCACATGGCAGCCAGAAAAAACTTTTAAGACTACTTTAGAAGATCTCTCAAGCACTGCAGCATTGACATGAGCTTTTGGGAAACCACAGGCATAGCCATATTAGTGCAGTTATTAATAGCTTTGAAAAAAGTACAACACAGCAGTCAATTCAAGAGACAAAAACAAAAAGAGAAATCAGATTGTTTTCTCTCGCCTCAAGACCTTCATTTCTGTTGACACTGCAACTGATTTTTACAAGTCCTTTTGACTCCTAAGCCACCTGAGGGCATTAACTACTAAACCAAATTGACATTTTCAATGTCAAGCTCACAGTACTGCCTGATAATAGGAAAGACGATAATACCTTTTAGGTTTACGCATGCCTCAGACAACTCTCATGAACTGGACTCTCTGACCTCATGAAATAACTTAGCGATGTGAGGACACAGAATACATAGTCTACAAATTTTATGGCAGTACTACTGCAAAAACTTTACACCATATATTTATAGAGCATTATAAGATTACCCTTACCATTTTTTTAAATCTCTCAATCTATTCTTAAATAATAGTACTTACATAGAAAACAGGTGATGGAGTTTGGCTGCACAATGACTAACACAATATTACTATCGGAAGATCACATGAAATAATACACACAATGGAAAACAAACAAAATCATACAAATAACAATACACATGACATAATCACAACATAATCATATTCTTCCTTTCTTAAATAATAATAATTTTGAACTAAAAGGATAAAAGAAATGCTTACACTTCAGTAGTGTCCTCCCAACAGACCTGCTCACTCATGGGTGCATCAGTTGCATTGTGCCTGGCACCTGTGTAGAAGATACATTCACGATTGATTATAACGGTTTTGAGCTCCTTAAGAGATATATAGCATGCAAGAGTGAGACTAAAGTGGATGATGATTCCTTTTCAATGGTTAGGATTAAAGATCAGGGATTGAAATGCGGTGTTGCTAGAAGTGAACATTTTGTAGGGCGCAGAAGAATGATGGTCAACCAGCATAGGAGCCGTACTGTCAGCAGAAGTGTTATGGCGGATACACTCAAGGAGAGATCGGAGCAACTATGGATGTGTCCAGTTTGCAGTAAAGATGATCTGACGACTAACTAACTAAAAACTTGGCTTTGATATTTTCATCTGGCCTGACTCATCAGACTTCCATATGGTTTTTGGTCACTTTCCCCTAAGGGATGGGACACCCAATTCCAACCTCCTTTTACAGCATGCATTGCAGGTCACATGTTGCTATTCTTTGCTCTTCTTTCAAGCCCAGGCAGAACACAGGTGTTGTAAGCATATAAACAATATTTTAATGATTTTTAAAACTACAGATGCTGAACTGATCCCTCATTCACAGCCAATGACAAGTTTTGTACATGGCATTGCATAAACCTAATAGGACTTTATTTTAAATGTCTCTGTATACTTAGTCTTAACACGGATATAGCATGAACATCCAGTTAAATCATCATAATGTCACTGGTAAGAATGAATGAACCTCATAGATTTGCCATAAATCGTTATCTGAAAGATAGACCTAGTAATTTTTTATCGCTCCAACACAGTTGATATTCACCATCTAAATCATGAAAGCAGCATGATACATACTATATTCTATTCTAAAAATCAACTTACCTCATAAAACACGTCTAACACACTAACGTTATCAGCTAGACCTATATGTCCAACATGTTCATCGAAGTCGCTACGCCAATCATGGCTATATGCAGAAGGGACATGCGAATTTTCAACTTTTCCATCTGTCAATATGTCGATATCCATGCTTCCCAAAGACTCAGTGTCACTAAAATTACATCTATCTAAAGTGGAAATAAATAGGCTTCATCTGCGCATGTCCCAGTTATGTGCATTACCAAATACGGCTGTGCTATGTCATATAAACATGCCTTGTTTATAGGTGGCCCCAGTCACCTTTCGTCAAAACTAAGCTAGTACTGGAGGGGATCCGTACCCCCATTAGCTTGCTAAAGGTTAAGTCATGTTGATTTCTGACCTGACCTACTTTTGCAATGAAGTTGCCTAGAATTATCTTGATGTCTTGTTTGTTTATTTTGTCCTGCGTGAATTGAAGTTGATCGTAAAAGTGTTCAATTTGACTTTCATCTGCAGCTGATGTTGGGGCGATGTGTTATGGACCTGTGTTATGACGATGTTTCTTTCTTGTACTTTTATTCTGATGGTGATTATACGCTAATTTGTTGGAATATGCAATATATATATATATAAATATGCATGCATGCACACACACACACATACACCCTGCAAAAAAGTTAAGACCAATAGTTGCAAATGAACCAAACATAAAATAAAATTATAATTCAAAAACCAATTAATCAAAATTGATTTTCTCAAACAACAAACACTCAACTGCTGCCTGCATGGGCCACCAGCAGAACGTATGATTTAGCAATCACGCTAAAAAAAAATGCTGCTGAGTTCCAAAATTCAGGTGTTTTAATGATGTCTGAGCATGAAATAAAACATGAATCCAAGACAGCAAAATGCATTTGGGAGACTATAGTGTTGGTCTTGAGCTGTATTGGCAAATTGTCTTTATAAGCAATACAACTGCTGCATTCACAACCAGGGCACAACAATATGTCTCATGACAAAACTGAGTATTGTAGGTAAAGAGCCATTGCATGATACTAAAAAGGTGTTATTGTCCAAAATTTGGATCAAAGGCTTGCAGTATCTGATTCAGTTATTATCAGGCAGCTAGCAGCAGTGCTTTTCATAGATTGAATCATCAAGAAATGGCAACACACAGGTTATCCTAGAGTTACAACACCTCAAGAAGATAATTTAATTCAGAGGCAAGAACTGCAAGTGAATATGTAGTCAGACAGTTTCTCAGAGGTGCTACCAACACTGTCTTCTTCTTCTGCATTCAGCAACTGTGGTCATGCTATATTGTTAGGCCCGTCGTCAAGACGAAGTACACTGTCTTCTCCAGGTCAGAGTGGCTGCCCCATAGCTTTTGTCTCAAGTCTGTATCCTCTGGCCAGGTCTGCTGTCTCTGCTCATTGTATGTTGAGCAGTCCTGAAGTATGTGTTCCAGAGTCTGGGTTCCGGATCCACATGGACATTCATCTGTGTATGAGATCCTCAATCGGTAAAGGTGACCCAACAGTCTGCAGTGGCCTGTTCTAAGGCAAAATATTGTGGTCTGTTGTATCTTTGGAGGAGATGTATTGCATCATGTTTGTCTTCCACTTCCATTTGTTTCTTCCACTTTGCTGTTTATGTGTTATGGATTATTGTTTTTGTCTCTCCATAAGACAATGGGTGTCTGTGTTGCCCCATTTCGCTTCCTGCTTTTGACAGAGCATCCGCTTTCCCATGATTCCAGTGTGATGATATCCATTGAAGGGCAATAGCTGATGATTTTTGGATCTGTCTTAGCTCATGTCTGATGTGCAGAAGGCTTTCGTTTCTGCTGCTCTGGATTGATTCCAGGATCTGCAATCTGTGAATATGGCTATCTTCTTTGATCTTGGCAGTCCTGGTTCGGTGAAGGCTTTCAGTGCTTGATGGAGTGCAACTGCTTCTGCTCTAAAGTTAGAGGAGTATTTCACGGTTGGAAAAGCTTTTGATATTGTCTTCCCATCTTTGAGTCTTATAAAAATTCCACCTCCTCCATTCCTTACTGCTCCTTCTGCCGATCCATCTGTGTATACATGTGTCCATTCCTTGGGATTGTATTTTATTTCTATCATCTCTAGTGTCAATGCTTTTAGTTGAGGTGGAGTTTGGTATTTTTTATTAAGTATTCCAGTAACCTGTGTTATTATGGAGACATTTTGGAGACTATTGTCTGGCTCTTCAAAGTCTGTTAGTGTTTCAATTTCATTTGGGAGGTTTGTGAGGATATCTTTGTGTTATTGATGGAGATGGTTGGAGATGTGACAGAAGCTGGTTCTCTTCAGCATGCTTGTGGTTGATCTATAAATTTGCGCATGCATCGGATGGTTTGGCATGCACTTCATTTTTTCCCTTTGAACAAGCACTCTTTCTTCTCTTCTGTCATACAGTGGGCGGATGTTTACATGTTTTTCCATTGCATGGATTGGAGTGGTTTTCATCCCTCCTGAGATAAGTCGAATCCTGCATTTTGTACTTTAGATAGGTGATCAGTATTTGTTTTTGATGCTGATGCCCGGGCTGTCATTCCATATTCTACTACAAGTAAAACACTGTAACAAGTGATCAGACAATTCAGAACCACCTTCAAGATGCCAACTTTTGTGTTTATCAACCATCCATTTGAATGCTGCCCACAGAGCAGCTCATTTAGCATGATCTGTGCAGCACATGCACAGTGGGCTAACTTAGATGTTCACCGATGAGTCCCGATTTGTCTTGGAGCATACAGATGGATGAATCAGTATGGAGATGACATGGTGAATACTTTAATGATGGTGCAGTCCCCAAACATAACCAATATGGTGGGGGAATCAGTGATGATGTGGGGAGACATTAGTTTACTTCACAGAACCTTCCTTTATCATGTGATTAAGAATTTATTGGTGACCGATACAATGACAATATTATACTGCATCTTGTCACCTTAACACTGCAAGCCATTGACACAATGCAGTCCTTCAAGATGATAATGCAGGACCACACTGTTCTCATGCAGTAAATACTTTCCTGCAACAAGCGAGTGTCTCTAGAATGGATTGGCCTACAAAGAGTCCTAATATTTTTTCCATCTGTTCTCAAACTCTCACCACATCTCTCTTAAAGCAGGATAATGGTCCTACAAGATTACAAGTAGGATGTAGTCTAGAGAACGGGAATGCACTGTGTCGCTATTTTATTTGCATTAATAGCGTGATATATCTGACTTTGGCGTAAGTCCGATATAAATCCAATTCTTGAAATCAGCTTGGGCGACAATTAAGCAACATCAGTCATCTCCTGTAATTTTGTATGTGCTGCTTCTGGTACTTCAGCATCAGTGGCAGGCAGAGTCCCAAGGTTTCAATTGCAGGTTCATCATTTCCATGCAACAGCATTGCCTTGAATATATTGCAAATAGTGGAGGACACACATGGTACTAACAATGTTGACCGTTGTTATTATTCTCATTAATTTTGAAATGTTATTCTCATTAATTTTGAAAACCCAGCACTGCAAGTTATTGGGTGCAATGCAATCCTTCAAGATGATAATGCAAGACCACATCATTCTCTTGCAGTAAATGCTTTCCTGCAACAAGCTAGTGTCAATAGAATCGATTGGCCTGCCAATAGTACGTATAGGACAAGCTTAGGCAACAAGTTAAGCAACATTAGCCATTCCCTGACACTGTGCATTAATTGCTTCTGGTACTTCAGCATCAGTGGCAGGCAGTGCCATAATGTTTTATTTGCAAGCTCATCATTTCCATGTGACAGCGGTGGCTTGAATCTAACGCAAATAATGGAAGGGACACATGGTACTGACAATGTTGACCTTTGCTAATGTTTTCATTAATTTTGAAAATGACGGTTGTTTTCATTGACATGATGTCATTTTACACATATTAATGCTAGCATCATAACATATATTGTTGATTGTAACTGAAAAGCTTGCCATGTTATATTTTGAAATGCTGTTCTGTTATTATTTCTTTTCTTTTTACTTAGTGTCCTTGCAAAAAGTGGTCTTCAACTTTTTTTTGAAAGGTATATAATATATATTTATTATGTATCGTTCAAAAAAGTAAATCAAAATTGTATAAATGTATATGTCTACCTTTACCACTCCATCGAGGTGCTCCAGCTTTTGGGAGACTTTCTTGTGAAGTATTACCATCAGGTGTGGTTAGTTGTCCACTCACTGAAAACATTTTGCCATTTATGAAGTATAACATAGAATAGTATTAAAATCCCTAATGATATTTTCATTAAGTTGTATTAGTTTATTTTGTGTGTTTTTTCAGTTGTTGATTTGCAATATAGTACATGTGCGCGAACACTTCAACAGAATTCTTCTCAGAAAAGCTTTGGTTATTCATAAACAGAAGAGACTTCACTTCGGTCTGACAGTCTCATAGGTATGCAATATCTTTGAAAAAATGGCAATTATTACTCATGCCGGTTCTTCCTTATTTTGGCAGCAGTATATGTATATTTTCCATGATCAATGAGATATTTGCTAACTCATACCATGCTTTAGGTTAATTTTCCAGTCTTATTTTTGTCAGTTACTATATTGTCTCCATGCAAAAGAGGGTTCTGAGAAGACTTCTGTATATTGTTTGTCTCTAAATCCAATATAAGTGCTTTCAATAGCTTATTCAATCTCTCTTTTACTACGGGTTGTTGTTTTTTTTAGAGGCATTGTTGCCCATGTTTTGTACACAAGATCTTTTAAGATTGGCTATTTTATTTTTTTAAAATCTACTTTGGCATTTATATGAACATAATAATTGTTCTGATAAAAAAATGTAATAAATATACATTAATTATAGAATGAATTTGATGTATCTTTTTAATCTGTGAGTTATTCATCATATTTGGACATTCTTCTTCTTCGGCGATCATTACTCAGTCAGGTTGGGACTTCGGACTCTATGATATAGGCTGCTGTCTGTTTGAGAGTGTTCACTGTGCCATACAGTTTCTCTTCAACACTGATTGGGGTTGGCTATGTCTTGTTTCTCAGGTCTGCATACTGGGGACATTCTTGTAGGATATGTTCTGCTGTCATATTTGCATGGCTGCAATGGCAGAGCCCAGTTGTACCTATTTTGAATTTGGTGTACAAATGATGTCTCATTTTGTTGTGACCAGTTCTGAGGCGCAGCAGGATAACCTGGTCTCTTCTGGACAGTTGGTAATACCCGTCATCTGCATTATATTTGGGGTGGTCTTCTTTCCACTTTTTGTTATAGTTGCCTTTAATGATGGTCTTCACTTCTTTATAACTGACTAGATAGTCTTCTTGAGGTAACTTCCCTCCTTCTTTGACCAGTCTATCTGCAACTTCATTCCCTTCAATGTTACAGTGTGACGGTATCCACTGGATCACTACTCTTTGGAAATTATTGTACAACTGAACTAGAACTGCCCTCAATTCATTCAGTTCGGTGTTCTTGTGTAGCTTCAGTGCTGTTATGACAGAGTCTGATAGTAGTACAATATTCCTGTGCACTTGTTCTTTGTGTTGTAAGATAGTTTCTGCTGCTTTCTTGAGAGCTTATGATACTTGGCGTTATTTTGTCTTATATTTTCCATATTTTTTCTCCAGATATACTTATGTTTCAAGTGTATATACTATTTTATTTGGCGTAGTTGCATTCATGATATAAAAACCAAATTCACAGCTCTCGCTTCCATTTAAAACATGTGGCTTGTTCAGTTTAATTAGACAATAATAACAATAATTAATAATAATAATAAAGTTTTGAAATCAACTGCCCGCCGAAGACAGATGTGTCGGGCCATTGGCGCAAATAAAACGGCGACACAACGCATTTCCATTCTCTGGACTACATCCTTCTGGAAATCTATTAGGACCATGGTCCTGATACAAGATATCCAGTGGGAGTTTGAGAATGAACGCAGAAGAAGAAGAAGAAATCAACTGAATGGCTGTTTTGGAAATTTTCAAAACTACCTCAGTACTGAATCTGAAATATTTTTGAATAACACACATAATCCACACATATTACATGTTTTTGTGTTTGCAATTTAATAATCTACACAGTGATTCCACTGTGCATATAGATTTTTGTTGCTTGAGCTTGGCAAATGCAAATTTCTCACAAAATATTACTTTATATACAATATTTTATAACAGTTTTTATTTTTCTAACACAACAGTTTACCGTATGTTTTTCTTCTTCTTCTGCGTTCGTTCTCAAACTACTGCAGATTAGCAGGATGTAGTCAGGAGAACGGAATGCATTGTGTCATGGTTTATAGCATTGCTGTGATATCTGTGCCTTTCGGTCTGACACATCTGACTTCAGCATGGCTTTGGGTCACTGACCCTATATGGGATGGGGCAGCCAACTTCATCCCATAACCTCTTAAGTCGCCTTTTACGACATGCATAGCAGATAAACAGTGTTACTATTCTTTGCTCTCCTTTCGGGCCCAGGCAACATATGGGCGCTCCGTATGTTTTAAAATAAATATCAAACATTAGAATAAAACTTTTATATTTAAGATAATTAAAATAATTATTATTATTTCTTTTATCTTTTAAAATATATGCAATAAATTTAGATAAGCATATATATATAAATATATATATATATATATACACATTTTTTACTTGATTCTTTCTTCTTTTCGCTTTATGCCTCGTGTCAGGTGTTTCTCTGGAGATGGCTCTTTTTTTTGTCTGTTTCATATGTTTGTTTTCGTTGATTCTTTTATTTCTGTAATCTATCTTTTATCCCTTGAATAATTCCCTTGATAGATGTATTTTTCTTACTTCTTCAGCATTCATTTTCAAACTCCCACTGGATTTCTTTAGTAGCAAGACAAATGGTCCTACTAGATTTCCAGCAGGATGTAGTCCAGAGAATGGAAATGCATTGTGTCGCCATTTTAATTGTGCCAATGGCCCATCACATCATATTCGGCGGGATAGATGTAATTAAAAAAGTGTCCATAAATAATTTTTGGCCCAGAACAATGGATCAACACCTACTGGGTCAATTGGGTAGTGGATGTTTTATTAGAATTTTGTCTCAAAATTACGCCGTGTTCAAATTATGATTCAGATTGAAATTTTCTCTTTCAAATGAAAAAATCGCACTTTGTACATCATTTCGACTGCCATGACAAAGTGATCTTTAGTGCCAGTCCTAATAACCCTTAGTGCACTCTTCAACAGGAAAATTATATATTTTTCTAAAAGTTCTTAAAAAGTTATTTTTTTTATCTCCAGTCAATTACTCCACCTCTTCAGTAACAAGTATTAATTGTAAACATTCAAGGGTCTATATGATCCACAAATTATTACTTTCAAGATATTCAGCAACTTCATAATTTTCCTTGTTTGGGTGGAACTATCTCTCTCTGTACACCATGTCTTCTTCTGCCATTCGCTTTTTGACAACTAACACAAATTTACATATGATTTCCATAGCGGAGCATGAAGTATGGTGTGCTACCATTTTATTTGTGGAATGTAGGCCAAGCACATCTGATTTCTGCATGTTTTTAATTCAGATGAACTTCCCTAGTCTGTGCAGCCTTTCTATCTGTCACCAAGCGATGAGTGTGTATCAATTCTATACTATGACGGTTTATCATTCACTGTGAGATATTTGTTAACTCATACCATGCTTTAGGTTAATTTTCCAGTCTTATTTTTGTCAGTTACTATATTGTCATCATGCAAAAGAGGGTCCTGAGAAGACACATATATTGTTTGTTTCTAAATCCAATATAAATGCTTTCTAAGATAGCTTATTCACTCTTTAATCTCTTTTACTATGGGTTGGTCTTTTTTTAAAAGAGGTATGGTGTGCCCTTTGATTTTACAAGCCAAACTTGTCCCTGTGGGGCAATTTCTGAGAAATCAGACAGGTACTGAACTTTTCTCATCTGTGAGCTTGATTCTGGTATATGACACATACTACAGTGGAGTTGGACTCAGGTTGGTGTGCTTCTTAGCCGAGGTTTCGTTCTTGGACATCATGAACACCTTATTCAAGTTTGAGATTCTACACACATATTTCTTTGAATTAGGATAATGTGGTATCATGATACCACATAACCTGCGACTGAAAGGCTGCTGAAAGCTTGTGAACATTGTTTTCATTATAATTTCCATTTTCTCACTTATGTTTGCATCTGATGCTGCCTTCTAGAGCTGTGCTTCCTTCGCATGTACTCAATAGGCTAGCCGTACTTCTCATTAGACTTGTCCCTTATTTTAATTTGTATAAGCCTTTGGACATCACAACCGGGCACGCAAGTGTTTTCTTATACTGTGCTGTTATAAAACTATTGTTTTGAGTTGGGATCAAGAGATATATTTAGATATATTTGTCGTGCAAACACAATTCACATTCCATCTCAGTCTACACTATCTGTACATAATCCATAAAATGTTATCCAGATTGCTTCGAACAAGTTTGAAGTAATCTGTTCCCAAGATGTACCACAAGGAGGTGCTTTTAGGATCTTGGTTATCTGTTAACCCTGGGATTGTATGAGAGAATCGCAAATCCCTTTGTACCCATATAAATCACTAAATGTTACAAGTGTAAGTCACTGTTTTTTTAAGTTAATTTCACCAGCATTTAATATCTGAACATACAGAGCAGAAGGCCACAGTACAACATGACCAATTTTTTTATGGTCACAGCTCTGATATAATTTGAATAACTCCTCTTATGGAAAGATGTGTACCTCACCACAAGAAGTACTTTTTTTCCACTTAATTCAAGGAAAAAGAAATTCAAGAAATACATTTAGCAAGAGATCTTCAAATAGATGTCACCAATTTTGTAAACAATCTCATTTTCTTTCAAGGGCAATATGTTCACAAAACAATGACAACAACAAAGAACAAACACATTCACAAATTTATAACAACTTACATCTTTTCCCTCCGCCTTTCTTTTTGATTGATATTTTAGATCTGAAGACAAAAATGAGAGCATTTTTGCATATGAAGATTAACTATGTGCATAACTTGAGCAAAGTTATTTTTAAATTCCATAATTGCTTGTGGCAATGAAATGTGAGAATTCACAGTAGACGGCAATAGAGTTTGGAAACTTAGGTGGCTTTTATCTACTCTAAATTTTGTTCTGGGATGGTAAAATGTTTTAGAAATAAATGAGTCACTAAGCAACCAGAGACATATCAAGATCACAAAAGAGTCACATCAAAGTTGTCTATAGTAAAAGACTGCCAAGCTCTTGACATGGCACACTAAAGCCATATTGAGTAAAACAGTCATCTGGGACTTTTTTTTTAAAATCTGGAAATCTCATGTAGAGGAACAAGGAGTGGAATATCATACTCCCTCCCTTAAGCACTCGATCCATCAATATCTAAATGTAATACTTAGAGAGGTAATGAAATTTGCTAATCACTAGAAGCTCACAGGATAACACAAATATCAACAATTTAAACAAAATTCCTTTAATCAAACACACAAATATTACTCACAACAAGAAATGGTTATGTTGTGTTCTTGATTAAAGTATTTTGGTTGAAATGTCTTTTTTTTTTAAATAAAAAAAATAAGGTTATCCTATGTGTTTTCCTATTAGCAAACATTCATTATCCTGTTGCCAAGTTTCACCTGTTGGATTAGTTTTGCTGCAATTATTATCTATTATTGAATGTAACAGACATTGGTACTTCAAAGCATGAACATATTAATAATACTCCTCTTAAACTCCTTACAATAATACTCCTCAAGGAAGTAGACGAAGGCTGTCATAGACGAGATCTGTACCACACCATCACAGAGCCAATATTTACTCCTGCCTGTACAATTCACTCCTTTTAGAAGAATTATCATCAGATGACATATTCTTTCCAGATCGTAGTCTTCCCTATAGATTTCTTGAATTCTCCACAAGGTCTTGAGCAAGCAGTACGTCTCTTTTAGTGAAATATGCAGGTACTCTTGAATGTCTTTTGCCCAATGGTGTCTTGGGCGGCCTTTGCCCCTTCACCTTCTATCATCCCCTCCATAAACACTCTCTCCATGCCATCGTGTCTCTTAATGTGACAGAAAAAAACTAGCTTTTACCTTAATATGGTGTTCAGAAGCAAGCCTTTCTGGACGTTAATTGTTCTTAACACCTCCTGGTTTGTTTTCCTTGTTGTCCATGATATTCTCAGAACTCTTCTATAGCACTTTAATTCAAAATATGGGTAAAAATTTGATTGCGTCCACCGTTGTGCTATAAAATCATATCGAGTCATGCCTTTTTAAATTCACAATTTTAAAAAATCTAAACACTGATTCTAACCCCCTTCTCCCTCCTAAAAAAACTATAAACTAATTCTAATCCTTTTAACCCCTATTTACAAAAATCTATAATTTTATGCAACTTATCTAACACTGCAAATGTCACAACGGTGGACGAAATCAAATTTGCGCCAAAATGTTATTCTCTTGGCCTCTGTTTTATTTAGTGTCCATGCTTCACATCCATATGTTGCCACAGGAAACACAAGTTCGTATTAAACACAATTTGTCGCTTATGTTAGGACCCTGAAAGTTTCTTTAGCTGTTTTAATTTTGACAGTACCATTGCTGTTCTCTTAATCTCAACTGCGCAGATGCCGCATTGTTTATATTATTTCCTAAATAATCAAAATGTGTAGCTTCTATATTGCAGTTCTCTATATCAATTTTGGGTCTTCATTTTGTTTTGTCAGTCGCCATTATTTTTGTCTTTCTAATATTTAAGAACAAGCTTTGCTGTTTGCTGAATGTTTGGGTTGATTTAATTATACAGTAGGTCATGTTTGTTGTTAATAGCACTGTGTCATATATTTATGGGTCTGAAATCAGGCTTCATTGTTTCTTGTCTCACATTTCTCATTATATTTTCTGCATAGATGTTGAACAAGTATGGAGACAAGGTACAACCTTGTCTTACCCCTTTCTGTACACAAGCACTCCAATTTGCATCCTCCACTTTTGCTGCTGCTTCTTGGCATACAACTCTGCTATTAATCGTGTAATGTGTTTTGGGAAACCCATGTTGTTCATTATTTCCCATAATTGATGGTGATTGACACAGTTGAATGCTTTGGTATAGTCTATGAAGCATGCATGCAATGTGATATTATACTCTCTACATTTCTCTATGACCATCCTCATGTTAAATATATGATCTCTCGTGCCCCTATCAGCTCTGAATCCTGCTTGTGCTTCATGGATCTCATCTTCCATTTTGCTATATATTCTTTCCATTATAATGTGTAGTAGTATTTTACTGGCTTGGTTGATTAAGGTGATTGTTCTATAATTTGAACATATTTGCATATCACCGCTTCTGAGTATCATTTCGAATCATTTCAGCTGTTATGTCGTACAACCTGCTGCCTTTCCTCTCTTCAAACTGTAAATTGCTGATCTAATTTCTTCTATTGTAGCTCTGGTTCTTGTGTATTTCTATCTGTGTTTATTTGGTTCACTAGGTCATTTTGGGGTGGCGCTGAGTACATTTCTATACAATATTCTTTCCACTTTTCTAGAATGTCACATTATTCTGTAAGGGTGTTTCCAGATGTGTCTTTGATAACTTGCATAGATGTTTTATATGTTTTGCTCTTTATGGTATTTGCTGTGAGAAACATGTCTTTTATTTGTCCTTCTTCGTACAGGTCCTCTATGTTTCTGCAGGGTCCTTGATAAATTTTTGTTTATCCTATTTGTCTTTTTATTTCCCTACTGAGTTGTTTGTATTAGCACAGCTGTTGTTATGCTTGACTTTCCTTCTTTCTTCCACTAACTTCATGGTAGTGTCTGTTACATATGTTTTGTCTTTTCTTTGTTTTCTTGGATATATATATTTGTCCACCCTGTCCATAAATCTCTTTAATCCTGTTAGTTAACTCTTCCACTGGAAGTTTGTTTGAATTTAACTACTAATAGTTCATGGTCAGAGTTGCAGTCTGCCCCTGGGTATATGTTACATGATGAAATACTTGATTTCCATCTTTGCTGAATCTATATAGTCGATTTGATTTTTCTATACAATCTAGGGACCTCCAGGTATACAGTTTCCTAGGGTGTTGTGTAAAGTTGTTTTCTTCGTAAAGTGTAAAGTTGATTTCGAAATAGAATTGAATTAGTGTTTCCCCGTGATCATTTCTTTCTTCCAAGCCGAAATTTCCTTTCAACTTTAGAATGTGTATTAGTCTACTTTCTCCAACTTTGGCGTTAAAATCGTCAATAATTATCAATGTCGTACTTGTTTGTTTTATCAATTGCTGCATCTAGCTGATCATAAAATGTATCCATTTCATGGATTTCTGCTGCTGAAGTTGGTAATTAAACCTGTACAACTATAATGTTTCTCTTGTATGATTGCATTCTAATACTGATGAATCTATCACTGATAGGATTGCATTCTAATACGGACGATATCGGCGTCTTAGCAATGATAAAACCTACTCCACTATGTCCTGCTTTCTCACTGTCTGAGAATATGAGCACTTCACCAGTTGTTTGGATAAGATGACCTTTGCCTGACCGTCGATGTTAGAAGAATAGGAACATAAATTTATATAATAATCTTTTCTTTTTCATTCCAATTGGCAGGTGAGAGCCATCTATACAGTTTGCACTCTTACAGGAATAATATTCCCTGCTCATTAAACCTGAACCATCTGAAGCAACATGTAGATACTGAGTATCTTTTTTTTTCCTTTTCAAAACTCCAGCTGGTTAGCAGAATATAACCATGAGAGTGGAATGTGCTGTATCATAGTTTAACATTTGGCCGCAATAAGTGAGTCTTTCAGCCTGATTCACTGGACTTCAGCATGGCATTTTTTTAGTATCTTAGCCAACTACAGGATGTGAAAGCTGCTCACATGAACTATCTGCATAATCCCCTCTTATGGCATGCATTTACTATTCTTCGTTCAACATTTGTGCTGAGATTTTGAGATAGTTGGAGATAGGATTTTTACCATCAAACAAACTTCATTATACATCACATGGTAGCAGAGAATGTATGGTATTTGAAAAGAGCAAGCAATAATGGTGCAAATTGTATACTTGAAAGTGACTTGTAAAAAGAAAACATGGAATTTCTGTGAGATATACCTTGTTGCTTCAGCTAAGCTAAGAGTTTTGCTAAGAGCGTCTTTCATTTCCTGATTCTTGCTTCTACCGGCCAATTCCTGGTGGAATGGAAAAAAAAACACTTAATAATAGGGTTATCGGTTCTTTCCTAGAACGCGGGTGCCGGATGTCACACTTTTCAATATACCGACTTCGCGTTTTAAATTGTTTATTACGGTTTCTAGTTTTTAACGCACCAGTTGCAACAACCTGTTGCCAACCAAAATATTAGGCCTAAGTCGCGACATTATTGTTGGCAAAATTTACAGCAAAATTTAAACATGACAAAACTGGTTAAGTTACCTGTAGTAAAATGGCATATAGACCTAAGATTAGGCCTATGTCGCGAGTGCAGCAAAACATTAGGCCTATGTTGCGAGTGCAGCAAAACATTAGGCCTATGTGAATGTAACAAAAGCGGCAAAATGTAAACATTGAAAGAGTTGGTATATCATGTCTTGAGCACATCGAAAGACAGCAAGAAGTAAAATGTTTCGGTCAAATTCTACCCCTTCCTACCTCCCACAAAACTCGTATTTATTTACTCACATTCCACAGCCAGTAGTCATAATCATTGTCTGCTACTACTCTTTTCCAATACCAGTTCACTCCCCTTACTTGACTTGTATTTCGCTACAAATTTCATAAAAGTTGGGTTAAATTCGTTAAATTACTGGCACCCGCGTACTAGGAAAGACCCGGGTTATCATACTGTCCTGGTAATTTTAAATGTCCTTGATTCTATCACAGTTTACTAAAAACAATAATTTGTTGTGTGCATCAGTTTTAATGTGTATGGACGCAAATGTCTGTGTGTGTTTTGTTTCATGCATACATTTGTAGCGTATTATTTATAAATTTTTATATATTTGTGTTATGTATGTTTTCTGTTGTATTTTTGTTATGAACATTTTCTTTATATATTGTCTGTGTTCCATCTTTTGGGTTTTGTTTTGGTCTATCATTGCGGTGTTGTGTCTGCTGGTCAACTGTTTCCTTGTCCATTGTCTCGATCCTGCAACTATGCCAAGCATGCTGCTCTGTTCTATTGTGTACCTCTCACATTTGTTTCTGTAGTTGGATTTTGTCACGATTTCATATCTTAGTCTTTCACATCTCTTCATGGTGCGCACAATTCTGATTTTGAACGCACCAATTGAATAAATTCACTTTCTTCCATTGCCAACTGTTACAGTGATTGTTTTATTTTGTTAGATATATTTTGAAATTCATATTTTCTGTATCATTTAATGTTACATTGTTATATATCTGTTCAGATGAAAATCTTATGATCAAAACACCAACTGTTTTCATCCTTATCCTTTTCATTATAGTTTTCACTTGTCTAATATAATTACAAAATAATAAAGTTTACTCATCAGAGTAGTACAATTCTAAAGTTCTTGACAACCCTAATACTTGATCTGTGTGGAAACATTGATAAAATCCTCATAAATACCTATACTTGTTGTATATATATTGTTTCATATCCAAACTAATATAATATGGCCTAAAAAAACGAGAAGAAATCGCATATAACGTCCGTCCAGTCAACACTAGGTCTAGGCCGACACAGAAGTGTAATTATTGTCCATGCACATACTTGGCACCCGATACATATTATTTTTGTGTTTTTGAACAAATAAACAAACATATTTATCAAATAACAACATATTAAACACAAAAACAACAATTAGAACATGTAGTCACGATCACTTACCCATGCCATGCGGTACTCAATTTGATAGTAAAATACAGCCCGAAAATGACCAAAGTTGCTCTAGAAATGTGCTGACAAAATCTGCCAGCTTTCCTGTTCTTACAATGCAAATGTGTAACGGAATTTGACCTTTAAACTGTGATGTATTCCTAACTTTGTGTGGCGGGAATTTCTACGCCATATAAGCAATACTTCGTGAAGTTCCGTACTCTGCAATCGGGCGATGTCGTATGTAGCAGGATTGCGCCCACAGGCACAATGGAGCCTATACTCATAGGCGCAATATTGCGACTATAGGGTCGTAAAGGTTAACATCTACAAAGCTATGTTTGCAGACAACCTTGTCATATGGAGAAATGAATCAGACATACACCTGGCTGCAGAGAGACTTAAAAAACCCTTCTCACAAATCAACATACTGCAACTTCTTGAAATTGAAGGTAAACACCAGCACAAAACCACATATAACATATTTACACAACAACAAACACACAAAAAAACTAAAAAAATTAAAATTAAATCACTTGATGGAGCTCAAATAATTCGCTAAGAAAACCCAACATACCTAGGTATTTGGCTGGACAGGAGGCTAACCTTCAATAACTTTATTAATAATATCACAGAAAAAGCATCTAAGAGGTTGAACTTGCTAAAGTGACTTGCAAGTACATAATGGGGAGCCAACAAGACAACACTTCGACATTTCTTCTTCTTTCGTTCACTTGAAACATGTCTATATCTGTAATTCTGTCTCCTTAATAAAACTCACTGTCTTTTGTAGTTCATACAGTGTCCCATAGAGTTTTGATTCCAGTGTTGTTTCCTCTGGCCAATATGTCTGCCTCAGCGTTTCATGCTCAGAACACTCTTGAAGTATATGTTTGGCACTCTGTGCTGCCTGTCCACATGAACACATGGCTGTGTTGCCAATCTTGAACTTTGTATACATGTGACTGCGGTGTCGGTTGTGTCCTGTTCTGAGACGTAGAATTATAACTTGTTCTGGTCTGTTCAAAATATGATAGTCATCTTGTGTTGGTGTTTGTGGCTTTCTTATTGACTTGATCATCTGTTTTTTCTGATGGTAGGTGATTGGTATATCTGGTTGGTCTTCGGCAGCACCTTCCTTAGCCAGTTGGTCTGCTTTTTCATTTCCTGGTATTCCACAGTGAGAGGGTATCCACTGCATGGTTACCCTATACTGGTAAGACAATTCGCTAAGTAGTTTTTTCAAGTCTGTTAGTTTTTCAGACTGGAGAGCTTGAAGCACTGACCTTGCATCTGTCAGGAATACCACAGGCTGTAGGTCAGAGTTGGAGTTCAGCAGTTTTTTAGCTGCCACACTAATTGCCTGGATTTCTGCATCATAATTATTGCAGAATTTTCCTGTTGGTGTTCTGATTGTATCTCTAGGCTTGTGTGGTTATTCTATATATACACCTGCACCTCCATTCCTCACGGCATTCTGTGCTGACCCATCTGTGTATACTCTGACCCTTATATCTTGCGGATATTCCTCATCCAGGAAACTGAGGGTGACTGTCCTTCGCTGCACACTGTTCTGTTCGTCCTCGCTTAGTATTCCTTTCACATGGGTCTGAATGTATATTGGCATTCCATGCCTTTCACTCCACGGGGTTTGTTCTGGTACAGGCCTTAAGGGGCTGTCAACTTCAGGTAGGTCTGTAAGTTGTCTGCGGAGTCGTTTAGCTTGATGGATAAAGCTGCTTCTTTTCAGTCGTCCCATTGCTAGATTTTGGAATCTTTCCTTCATTGGATGACTTGGCATACACTGAAACTTTTCTGCCTGAATTAGTACTTTTGTGTCTCTGCGTTCGCCAAGTGTTTGCATTCTTCCCATTTTCTGCATCTCTGCTATGGGTGTTGATTTCATTGCTCCCAACATTATTCTAAGTGCCTGGTTTTGCACTTTATCTAGATCTTGTAATGTGGTGTTTGATGCAGGACACCATGCTGCTGAACCATATTCCAGGTGTGGTCTTATGCCTTGCTGGTAAACTTTACTGAGTATATTCCCACTGGCTCCCCATGTGGTTCCACTTAGTTTTCTCAGGATAGCTAACTTCCTCCTGGCTTTTGTTGCTGCTTTGTTTATGTGCTGCTTCCATGTCAGTTTATCATCAAAAGTAACTCCGAGGTATGTGGGTTGTTTGTCTTCTTTAAAGAGCTCTCCATCTATTTTGATATGACCGGCTTTTTGTTTTGGTGAGAGGGTAAAAAGTGTAGTGCTGCACTTATCTGTGTTAATGCTGACGCACCATCTATTAGCCCATAAGGTTAAAGCATCGATAGCTCTTTGTATTTGTTTAGTGGCCACTGTCGCATGTTCTTCTGTGCACCAGATCACCAGGTCGTCAGCATACATTGCCACTTTGATCCCGTGTGGTAGTTCAGCAACTAGGTCATTGATGTAAACCAAGAAAATTGTGGGCGACAGGACTCCTCCCTGGGGGACTCCATGACGCAGTAGAACTTTCTTGCTCTTGCGACCATCTAATTGTACCCTGGCTCTTCTATTATGCAGGTATGTTTTTACCCATTTGTACATTCTTGAGCTAACCCTGCAATTTCGCAATTTCTTTAGGAGCTCTTCTTTCCAGACCTTATCAAATGCTTTCCTGAGGTCTATCCATGCTGCTAGTACCAGTTTCTTTTCTTGGAAGGCATCCTGAATCTCTTGGGAGAGGTAGGTTGCCTGATCTTCAGTAGAGTAGCACTGTCTGAAACCTGCTTGCTGTGATACCAGAAGGTTTTCACTTTCAAGGTACCACTGCATCCTAAGATTGATAATGCGTTCCATTGTTTTGCATAGACAGCTTGTGAGGCTGATGGGCCTGTAGTTGGAGACTGTGTTGCCATCTTTTCCTGATTTGAGGAGTGGTATCATTATTGCTTCTCTCCACGCCTGTGTTACATTACCCGTGGACCAGCTTGTGTTAAAGATCTGCAGTAGCTTTGCTCTTGCTGCAATTCCCAGGTTTCTAATCATTTCATTGGACACTCCATCAGCTCCAGGGGACTTTTTCATTTTCAATTTGGATATTGCATGCTCCAGTTCTCTCATTGTGATTGGTGCCTCCATGACTTCAGGTATAGGTTCGCCTTGTCCAATGTTTTGCTGGTTCTCTCGAACCTCCTGTTGTTTGTCTGGGCTGACTTTGATGTTATTGTCTTCTGCAAAGGAATCTGCAAAGTAATCAGCTGCATGTTTACCTGTTAAAATGTTTCTATCTTTATAAAGTGTGATCCTGGTATTTCTCCCTGTACCTTCATCATTTAGTTGTTTTACAAGTTTCCATAATTTCCTAGTATATCTTTCTAGGTTCAGCGACTCTGTTTTTTCTTTCCAGCTACTCCGTCTGGCTTGTAACTTGGCTCTTTGAAATTTAGCCTTTGTTTGCTGATATTTGTTGTGATGTTCTTGGCTAGGTCTGTTCTCAGTCTGTTGTCTAGATGTTTCAATCTCATTTTGCAGCTTTTCCAGTTCATCATTCCAGTAGGGTTTGTAGTTTTTGCGTGCTCCCCTGGGTATGGTTTTACTAGCAGCATGTAGTATACATTAATTAAATTCACTCACTGCTCTATTGATGTCTTTGTCCAAGTTCATGTCCTTAGCTAGAACACTGGTTAAATGCTGGTACATTTTCCAGTCTGCCCTCTTATAGTTCCACCTAGTTAGCGTGCTGCTGTCCTTGGTAAATTCATTGTGGATTTCCAGAAATACTGGTCTGTGGTCACTACCCCCAAGCTGCTTTCCAACGACACGTGTGATGTTCCATTCCAGGCCTGGTGAGTGGAATGCCAGATCTGGTGTAGAGGTGGTGTGCCATGCTCTCGAGTAGAAGGTTGGTGAGTCAGCTGGCTGGTTAATAAGGATGAGATTATTTTAATCCTGCCAGCTCTCAAGTTCCTCACCTCTCTTGTCGATATGATCGTAGCCCCAGCTCTGAGAGTGGCTATTGAAGTCACCACACACCATAAGTCTCTCTTTATCTGGAATTGTGTCTAGTGCCAATGGTTTATCATTTGGGCAGTAGTAGTTCAGGAGATGGAATTCTGCACTGTCTGTTTTTAGGTGGAGCATCTGGTATTCTGCCCCTTCCATATATACTTCCAGCTGACATGCGCTGATATTGTTTTTAACAAGTGTCAGAATTCCACCCTTTCGCCTGTCCTTTCGGTCAGATCGGTAGCACTGGTAGCCTCTGATTTTGAAGGCTATGTCGCTGCTGAGGTGTGTTTCTTGGATACAGCATATGTTAACTTGTTCTTCACTGAGGACATTTTCAAGTTCCAATCTTTTGCTGTATCCATCTCTTTTACTGTTGACACCCTCAGCATTCCAGTGCATTATTTGTATTGGTCGTTTGTTTGTTTGGCCAGTAGCTCTATTCCCTTGCCTCCTGGCTCCTCGGGGCAATTGAGAAGGACTTCCAGTAACTGAGGATGGGCCCTTTCGGGGTATAGGGCCCGGCACCGTCCCTGCCTGAACGTCCGCCACAGGGCAGGCACCATAACTATTTATAGATGTAGACATGTTTCCATTGTGTTTTGTGCGTGGCATCCTGATTATCTGTGCGCCTTTTGGCCAGATGCCTCCGTCTTCAGCACTCTGCTTACTTGGGCAGGACTATGGTCCTGCTCGAATGGGACTGCCCGACCAGTCTTAGTTTCCAGCCCCTGATGGCTGAACTAAGCCCCATCACCACTGCACGGTGCTGGCCTTGATGGGGCACTTAGACATGTATACGTAGGATACATCAGATCCTATTAGACTAATCATCATCATCATCAGGTGCCATCACTTCAACGAAGGTTGGCTGCAACAGACCTCCAACATTCCGTCTCTTTTTTTGGTGGTACACTCTGCTAGACTGTAACCTGTCCATCTTGTGATGTTACTCTCCCACTTGTATCTCTGCCTACCTCTTGCTCACCTCCCTTTGACTTTACCCTAAAGTAAGGTCTTCAATAAGGTGTCATGTCTTTTAATGTGTCCAAAATATTTATTTGCCTGATCTTTATTTCTCTTAGTAATTCTTCCTTCATATTAAGTGTTTTTAGAACCTCTTTGTTTTCTTCTTTCCATGATGTTCTCCATATTCTTCTATATACCCACATCTCAAAAGCATAAATTCTGACTTCTAATTGTTTGTTTAGTGTCCCATGTTTCTGAACATTAATATAGAATAGATGTAGCATTTTATAATTCTCATTTTTAACTTGTTTGTATAGATGTTACTATTTTCCTTATTATATTAGACTATAATCTCCAATTGCTGGTCACATCATCAAAAAGCTCCTGCACACACTCGTCTTTGGACATAGTACAAAGTCAGATTCTCTGCTTCATTTGTGGTGGCATGAGATAAACACCAACAGTGACCTGTGAAACCGATGCAAACATAGTCACTAGACATTAGAAGAGAAAAGGCAACTATAGAACCTGTGGAAATATGCAAACGACTCCCACAAAACCATCCTAACAAAGAGGTAGTCAACAAATGTGCACCCAAAACAAGACTAAAACAACAATCCCCACTACAGCTAGCAGAATAACTAAACAAGAAACGTCACCTTCCTGAAGATATTAATGTAGGAATCAGAAAGAGTATCAAATATCCCACCAAATGCATCCCTCATACTGCCACAAATAAACACAAACTACACTAATTGACAAGTCAGTAACCAAGGCAACAAACCAAAACATCCATTGCACTAGAGACTATTGACTCCTACTCCAAGGACTAGATCCAAGAATACACAGACGGGTCAGCCTTCAAAGTCACCATCAATGCAGGTTATGGCTCTCTCATAGTCCTCCCTGACAAAACATCAATAGTTATCTGCTCCTTGTGGAGAATTCTGCAGCAACTATGATGCATAGGTGAAAGTAATATCAGAAACACTCTCATACATCACCAACAAATACAAAAATGATAGAACACATCCAAAGAATCTAATAATATTCAGATATTCACAGTCTGCTCTACAAGTCCTTGAAAACTGAAATCTAACAGCAGATAAAATCACAAGCAACATACTTCAAGCTACAAACATACTTACATCCTATGGCATCAATACTACTCTACGGTTGATACACAGGTATCAGTGGGAATAAAAGTGCTGATAAACTGGCAAAAAAGGGAGCAAGTATGCTCCAACCTTAAAACAGCTAAACACATTAACCGCAACAACTGTAAACACCAATGGATGGACCGCTGGGCCACTGGCCTAAAAAGAAGAGTGCTATATGCAGAAATGTCCCAACCAAATCCACATGACAGCATAAATAGACTACACTACAAAGATCAAACCCCAATATTTAGGCTACGAACAACATATGTATATTTTAACACACACCTACAAAGGATTCCTACAGATCATACACCATACTGCAACCACTGCAACAGACAAGAGGAGGAAACCAGTAAAACACCACCTTGTTGAATGCCCTGCACTACAAGACCTACGAAAACAACTGTTACCATCAAACCCCTCCATCAATAACACCCTTTATATAAACACAACACAACTAAAGAAAACATGCACCTACCATCACTTGGCATAGGGAAGAAAGAGTGAAAGCTCACAGCCCCAGGGATTGGGTAAATAGAAGAACAAAAATTAGTTACTAACTTGGAATGGTTTCTGGTAAAATTTGATGAACAACAATGATGTTCTAAGATGTTAAAAATGGGATTGGTGCCATTGATCACAGGTGATAGCAAATCAAGGGTTGGTATGGGAGTGATTAGAGTTAACCATCATATGTGCCATGGTTTCCAGTTGGTAGACTTGGCACTGAATAGTTTCAATATGTATGTCTTTATTAGAGGTATTGTGAGATAGCTATATAGTAAAGTAAAGTAACCCATAGCGTTAATAAATGCTGTAGGGGTGTGAGATGTTAGCAATCTCACATTTCAGAGGCTCTGCAAATGAGCCATCTCCTCTCCCTCGCAGTCTTTAAGGCTGGGTCAAACCAGGAGCCGTTGCGATCTGAAAAACATTTCCGCCTCAACTAGGGAATGAACCCAGGACCACTCATATGTGAAGTCAGTGCTGAAAGATTTAATTTTCTATAGCTATATGCAAGATATATATAACACTACTATAAGAGAGGAAAGCAAACAAACCTATATAACTTCCTTCATTAGACAAAGGCGTTGGACTTACATCGGCCATGTTCTCAGAATGAACAGCCTAAGAATTCCCCAGCAGTCACTATATTGGGTGCCACCTGGAGTAAGAAGAAGAGGGAGACCTAGAGAAACTCTACGAAGAACCATTAATAGAGAAGGCATGTCAATGAACCTAAACAACACGCTACAATTGAAAGACCTGGCAACACAAAGACAGAAATGGAAAGCTATGGTTTCTGCCCTATGCGCTGCCTATGGCCCTGGAGGAACATAACATAACATAACATAACATATGCAAGACAAAGAATTCCTTAGGTCATTTTTAAAACTAAAGCATATATATTTGACTCTGCACATTTGGAAAATTACCAATGATGACAGAGAATACACAACATTCTCATCATCAGCATGTGATACTAAAGATACTTACAGTTGCCCTAAAAAAGGTTCAAGTTTTCTCTGTTTCTGGCTACTTTCTGACCTGTGTATCAGTTGTGGTTTATTTCTCTCAGTTTCTAAAACCACAATTCTCTTACAAAAAGCTATGATCTTTCCTTCTGGCTACCCCCACAACTCGCTTGGACATGTGAACGCCAGCTGTCTCGTCCCTGCTTGTCGTTTTTAGATGTATATGTGTATGTAACCTTGATAAAAGCCTTGTGGTCGAAACATCAATTTATGTGTGTTTCTAGTTATTAGCAATACTTCATTACACCATTTCAATCTTTACGTCTTACAAGAAGATCTGGGTCTTCCACATAGGTGGAATAGGTAGTCATAAACAATGTGTCATACCTCATCAACATCCACGTCATCTGATGTGCAATCTTCATTATCAGGCAAATCCAAATCAGAGTGTGCAGCGTCAGTAACATCTTCTTCAACCACATCTTTAGCTGCTTTTCTGGTTCTTTTTGAGACTGGCAGTTCTTGTCTGTGGACAATAATAAAATATTAGAAAACTTATCATTGTGTCCACTTGAATCACAATTTTTTTGGTTGCTTGTTCCATGGTAAAATCTTGGTCACGGTAGAAGTTATTATGAATTAGGATCATAGCACATACTTGTCCCATAAGTGCTCAGCTGCGTAGCTAGTGGTTGACCAGATAGCACCTAACTAATTTCACCTTAAATACTTATTAGCAATAGTAACATTCCTTGATCTTCTCAGGATATAAGCCTTGAAATCAATTTTCTGGTCACTGTGCGAACAACAGAAATTAGAATTTTTTTAAATGTAATCTATGAGTAAACCTGTCATCTAGTCAGTGAAGGAAATATAGTTCACTAAGTTCCAGGGTATTTTTTTTTCTGGAAAATTGTAATTCATAGAGTGATAGCATTAACCTAGCATATGGGAAATCAATATCTGTACCAAACCTAAAGCTGGCAACTTGGTGCATGTGCTGTGTGGACTTTCATAAGTGAAGGTGACCTAGTAGTACTTGTCGCATTTCAAAAATGAAGTTAATATTCAACAACTTGTGTGCACTCATTTCTGTTTTCGTCTTGGAAAAACTGTTCTGAATTTTTCAAAACACTGCAATCAGCTTTTGGGGGTTCATGTCTAAGTTGCTGAAAACATTTGAGCGATATTCATGTTTCAAAAGTGAATGTATTTCATTTTAAGGTGATCCCCGTGTCAATGTAGACCATCCACCTGTCACACAGACTAGGTCACTATATGTATCCATTTATTATAATACCCTATATGGAACAAATAACAACTCACAAACACATACATATATCACAAAATGGGCATTGTGTCAAAGAGCATAAGTCATGGATCACCAACCAACCAACACTATACATTGCATAGGAATTGTAGAATTGTAGATACAAATTTAAAAAGCAATCTAGAAAGTTTTATAAAGTACAACATAGAGCAAATTCAGCTTGCTTCATTATCTCTTAGTATATGGCCCATCTTTCTAAAGGATGTATAGATAGTTCCTTATTTCAGCTAATCTTTCTAATAGATGATTGTAGACGGGTAGACATTGCGAAAAAAATCTTAACCAAAAGCCTTCATAAACATACAGTAGTATTTCATCCAATCACAATATTCTAAAGGTCTTGCCTTGTGACCATGGTCAGTCATTTTGTGATATTAGTTTGAGAGTAATTGAAAAATCATAAGTTTATTGGTTGACATTTGATTGGCAAAGACAGTGCAAAACTTTTGTAAGAAATTAAAGCATGTCAACTCATCACAGGACTTTTATTTGTGCATAGGATTATTTTTAACTTTCTAAATAGTTGCAAAAATGGATATACTTTACAAAACAGCCAACTTTAGATGATAGTCACATGCTATTGAGTCTGTAATTATTTTTTACAATTTAGGTCAATTTTTTTTATTTTCGAGTCTTACAATCATTACGCCTATATTTTATCTTCTAATGTACTATGTATTTCTGATCTTCAAACAAGACAGTAGACAAATATTCTAGAAATGGTATTCAATTCCACACATTTTGATGCATAGTACATCACCTTAGGTTTAAAATAAAATAAAATATTTAATAAAGGCTAAATGTAACCCATAAAATATACGCTTTTTTGCAATTCATCTATGCATTTGAAACTATCCAAATAGTCACACAAATGGAAATACTATACAAAACAGTCAACTTTAGATGCTAGTCATATTTCTGACGTTATAAAAATATTTTTGAATTAATATTTTTTAAATTTTAGCTGTTGTTATGTTTTATCATAAACTTTCATCTAATATACTATGTATTTCCGCTCTTCAAACAGACAACAGACATATATTCTGAAAATATCATTCAATTCTGCACATTGTTATGTATAGTACATCATTGAAGGTTTACAAATAAACAAAATATTGCACAAAGACAAAATGTAAACACAATCCTAATATTGTTGCTTAGAAAGAGTGCGTAAAAATGTGGGTTTAGTTCACGAATACTACGGGTTGAAGGAATTAATGACAAAAAAAACCACAATAAAATAAAACAATCTGAAATTTAAAAGCACACACAGAATTTTATCAACCATATGGCACATAAAATTCATACCTTGTACTAAAACGGGACACTGGTGAGCTAATGTTACCAGTTTCCACTTTTGAAGATGTAACATCAGTGACTTTTCCAGCAACTTTCTGAAGATTTAAGACAGGCATTTTCTTGTTTGGTGTCTTGCTAACAGATACTACTGTAGATTTTGTGCTGGGTTCAAGCTGAGTTTTGCTTTTGAGCATGGTTCTAGAATTTCTTGATGGTGTAGTCCTAGCTGCTGGTGTCATTGTCTTCATGGATGAGAAATAACAATGAAGTATCAGTTGCCAACTATTATGTCCCATTTAATGACTATAATTTTTCATTTGAGAGTGGGATTAGCTCAGTCGTGTTTGCATTTGCTAATTATACAATCGTTCTGAGTACAAATCTAAAGGTTGTCACTCTTATCTATACAAATATATATCTGACTAACACAGTTGGGGAGGTAAAAATTGGAAAAGCATTGCCTCTCTCACCTCAAAGAAAGCTGAGGTAGAATGGACTACTTTTGCATATGGTTTGAGACTATCCATAACTGTTTATTTCCCATATTATTAACTGTCATTTCCCATTAATGACTACCATTTACCATATTTTGAATGACATTTCCATTTATGAATTGTTTTATTCTGAGATACGTCTACTCCTGGAATTTTTCCAAATGCCACAGTAAAATCTCCAAGTGTTTATTAGTTATTGTTTTATTTCATATCTTCTTCTTCTGCATTCGTTCTCAAACTATAACGAAAGTGTTGAAAAATAGAAGAACGGAATGCGTTTACAGCACTGCTGCGAAATCTGCGCCTTTCGGCCTGACACATCCGACTTCAGCGTGTTATTTCATATAAAGTCTACCATTTGTCTAGTAACAAATGTCAAGTTTTCAATAATGATAATTATATCCAATTTGCCAACAGTAATTTTCATTTACAAACGTCTGTGTCTCCATTAACGACTGCCATTTGCAATTTTCCCATTAGAGGATACCATTTTCATAGTACCAACTTAATTTCATCATAGACTGATGTTTGGAATGTCTGTCATTTCCACAGCTATTTTCTATATGGTGACTATTGTTTTTATTTTCTTTTCTTTATTCCTTAGCAATAATTTATACACAATCCAAAACAACTCTTAGACACATTATAACTCATTTTAAAAATCTTGATATTTGTCTCTTCTAAATTAACAAATAATTATTCATGCCTTAACTTAATTAGAATCCATATAAATAAATTGTACTTAAAAAGAAAAATCCATAACTAACCAAGCTGAAGTTTGGGTTGTAGTTATGAGGAAACAGGCTTTCATCCACTCTGCAATTTTGCTCCTTGCACTAGATAATTGAATTAAAATATATAAAACACTTCAAGCAAATACAGATGTACACAAATATTATATATCAAATGATATATTCTTTCCAGAACATTGTCTTCATCATTAGAATATTAAAAATAATATAACATCTGAAGTTACAAAGTCACTTGTTTGCAATAAATTTATATATATTTATGACATTCTTTTCAGAATGCTGTCTTCTCTAGTCCGACCAATGTCGAAGTACCTAACACAAAAAAGCCCATAGAGGCTAACTCCTTAAAGTAGAGAAAGGGCTTAGTTGAGCCAACTGAGGATGGAAACCAAGGTCATCCCTTATATCAAGTGGGACCATAGTCCTTGCCAAGCAAGCACAGATGCTGAAGCTGCAGAGAGGTGCACCAGCAATCATGCAACCCTGTAGTTAATATATCTTCACACAAACACAATTTTTAATTGTCATGGTGTTCATTCTGTGATGTTCCCCAGGTAGGACCTGCGTTGGAATCTGAACTTTGACAGACAACCCTTCTAAACATCATGCACTGAAATGCAGAGGGAGTTAGTAATAAAACGAAACTGAACTAGACAACACCTTGCACCAGAAAGAGATTAGTATTTGCTGCATACAGGAAACCCACCTCAATGGAAAAAAACTACATAATATGAGGGTACCAATGTTTTAGACAGCAAAGATTGGAGGGAAGGTGGCATACTAACACTGGTCAAAAATAACATCAGTGCCACAGAAACTAAAACAGACAAGGAAGACGCAGAACACAAGATTATTCACATAAAGAACAACACCTGTGAACTCCACATACTAAACTTTTACTGCCCAATTGTGTCATGTGACGTATTCCTTCCAGAACGTTGTCTTCCCAATGAACTCTCTGAACCTCTCTCTGTCTTGGGCGATGTGGCTTGCATTTTCTAGCGATGTATTCATGTTATCTTTAATGTCGTCAGTCCATCGTCTTCTTGGTCTGCCCCTTCTCCTCTTCCCAGGTACTCTTCCCTCCATTATTTGTCTTTCTAAACAGTTATGTCTCTTTATATGACCAAACAGGCGTAGTTTTCTTTTTGTTATTGTGTTTAGTAACCAACACTCTGGAATATTCAGTGTGTTTATAATATCTGAGTTTCTGATTTTATCCTTCCATGATATTCTAAGTATCTTTCTGTAGCATTTCAGCTCGAAGGAGTTGATCTTCTTTGCCGCTGTTTTACTTAGAGTCCATGTTTCACAGCCGTATGTTGCAACCGGAAAAATAAAAGTTCGTAACATTAGCACTTTCGTTTCTATTTTGTTGTTTTTCCATATGTTTTTCAGCCGTGTTATTTTGCAATATGCCATTGCCAATCTCTTCCTTATTTCTGCCATGCAGTCTCCTGCACCGTTGATGTCTGCTCCTAAGTATTCAAATTTATCTACACATTCTATCTTGGTATTGTCAATTCTGATTTTTGGTTGTTGTGTTGTTATATCTGTTGACATGATTTTTGTTTTCTGCGTGTTTAAATACAAATTTTGTGCTTTGCTATATTTCTTTGTGTTCTTGATCAGTTGTTCCAATCCCTTTATATCGTGTGAAAGAAGTACTGTGTCGTCTGCGTAGCGTAGTTCCGGGATTAGGAATCCACCTATGTTTAAAGCGTGGTAGTCAGTGTTGTGTATGTCTTCTCTCACGTTCCTCATTATACTCTCAGCGTAGATGTTGAACAGATATGGGGAGAGTGTGCACCCTTGCCTTACTCCACTCTTGTACCTCAAACCATTCTGAGAGATCGTCCTCTAACTTCACTGCAGCCCTTTGATCTTGGTAAAGTTCCTCTATTAGATGAATCAGATGTCTTGGGAAACCCATGCTGTTCATTATCTCCCATAGTTGCTGGTGTTGGACGCAGTCGAACGCTTTTGAGTAATCTATTAAACATGACCAGTATTAACATCTCCAACAAACACTTTCTGGCAGTGGGAGACTTTAATAGCCAACCTCAAAGCTGGGGACACAATAATTTAGACAGACAGAAGAGATAGAAAAATGGCAAGATGACAATAACATAATCCTTCTCAATAATCAAAGAAGTTGGCATAGCACCTCCAAAGAAAAAGGATAAGAGATAGAAAATTGGCATAGCACATCCAATGAAGGAAAAGGAGATAGAAATTTGGCAAGATGACAGACCAGACCTGGTATTCTGCACACAGAACTGGCTGGAATAGTGGAAAGAACAATAGGTGAACAACTCGGTGGCAGTGATCATTGCTCAGTCATCATCCAAGTGGAAAAAAACAATAATTACAAGATAAAATAAACCATGATGGAACTACAAGAAAGCAAATTGGCACATCTAAAAACAGAACAAATTTACTCACAAGAGACATACAAGAAACAGGCAGAGATATCAACACAATTGTCAGGGAGTTTAATAAAGGAATACTTAAGGCAGGTAAGCAATAATACCAAGAGGAGCGAGGAAGAATTAGGTATGTACTATATTGGATCAACACACCCCAAAAACTACAGGTAGAACTAGCTAAAGCATGTAATATGGCAGAGATGCAACAATCACAACAGAACACATCACACTACAAAAGATCAAAGCGAGGTTGACTAAAGAAAAGAAGCCGGAGAAGCTGAAGGGGAAAAAAAATAATTAAACTTTGAAATGAAAGGAAGAAAATTATGGAAACTAACCGAGCACAAAAATGATAAAAGCAACTTTCAACAACAAATTACATTGGAAGATACAGTCTACACTGGCAAGCAAGCAGCAGACATGCTTGTAGAATCCTATAGAAAAGAATATATTGAAATTATACCTAGAATCTGATTAGCAATTGGTGCCAGAACAAGCTAGATTTAGAGAGTGCAACAGTACAGAAAAAACAAATATCACTCCTGTTCTAGATCATTGAAGATGCATTTCAGGAAAAGAAGAAAGCTTTCACTCTATGGATAGATCTCTAAAAGTTTTTGACAAGGTATAGAAAGATGTACAGAGTAAAGCTGCAAAGGAACAGAATCAGGGGTAACATGAGTAAGTGGATACAATCCTTCCTACACAATCGGAAAGCAGGAGTCACTATGGAAGGTCACAACAGCAAAAAAAGTTCAAAATCATGGAGTTCCTCAAGGCTCAGTACTGTCTTCAACTATTTCTTGTATTCATAAATGACAGAATCTGTGAACTACCTCAAAATGTAAGAGCTGTCACTTATGCTAATGACTTGGTGGTATGGTGTGTAAAAGAACATCTAAAGATCGCCAACAAGAAAATACAAAAGTAGCAAACAACATAGCAGCATTGGCAGAAAAATGGTTAGTAAAGATCAATGCTGAAATATCCTCAACAACAGTCTTCATGTTCTCAAATAAGGACAAACAGGAGAGTAAAACTTGGAAATATACATATCCAAAGAGGAGCCGTTGTACCTGGTCAAAGCACTAGATAAGAGATTGACATGGATGTCTCACACTGAAAAAATAGAGGCAAAAGCAAGAAAGAAACTTGCCATCCTGAGGAAATTGCAGTAACAAGCTTGGAGCCAATGAAGCAACTTTAAGAAAGGTATATCACAGGTGTCATAAATACCTCTCTAATAAATAAAGTGGAAACAAATTACAGGCAAAACCCCCTTACCACACAGGCGGAACACTATAATCATGATCAGTGCAGAAAAGTACAAGAGCATGCCAGTACACCCAATGAAGACCAGATTTGGTAACCGTGACAGTGAATAGCTGAAAGGAAGCAGCATTATGCACCGATTCAAAAAGAGGAGGCAGAGGTGAACTACCAGAAATAACAAAATAAAATAATTCCCAGTTCCGTGAGAGCAATATCAAAATCTCACAATCAGAATCATAATAAACAACACTTACATTATGAAAGAGCTGAACACCCTCCAAAAGAAAACAATGGTATGCAACATGATTCAAGATACTGTATGTACTGCAGAGATGTATGGATAAAAGTAAATATTGATGGATCAGTAACCAAAGCCGTCAAGAACAGGGGTGCTAGTGTTCATAAAATATCCAGAGAAAGAAAATGAATCCACATGTTCACCAACAGAGATCTCCTGCACCAACCACTCTGTGGAAGAACAAGCCCTAAGCATTGCTGCTGAAATAATTAAAAACACAACAAGCCAATGTCAACAGACAGTGTTTCTTACTGATTCAATGTCTGTCCTACAAGCTCTTGACAGTGATAAACTGCCAGACCTGAAGGAAGTCATACAAAGAAGGGTAGGACTACAGTGAATTACATTCTATCGTAGCATAACAGGAAATGAAAAGACAGATGTGCTAGCAAAAGATGGAGCAACAAAGGAACACAAAAAAACAAGAAAACATCTACCAGAAAAAGAGGAATCTCATCAAAACTATTAGAAAAGTCGACCACCAAAAAGACAACTATCACTAATTTGACATAGCGGAGCAAGTTATAATCAATTGTATCAGAATTGGCCACAACTGACTAAACAGCCACTTAAATAAACTAAGACTGGTTTCATCACCTTTGTGTCCATGTGGACAGACAGCACAGACTGCATAACATATCCTGCAAGACAACTACACTAAACCAGTTGAGGGAGGAGCACTGGCCCACAGAGACAGGCATCCACATAAACTGTATGGGAGACTTGAGGAGCTTTCAAATACAGCAGCATTTATAACAAAACTTGACTTGTAGTGCAGACATGTTAAACTGTGAATGAGGAGAAGATGAAGAAAAGTCAGAATGTCTTTACTGGAGAATGTTATGTGAATCCATGTGGAGAATGTAATTGAGAATGTTTACAGTATAGAGAAAAATATTAGAGGGTTGCACTTAGTTCAATGAAGCACAGCAGCCAAAGACCAAAGATATGTTTACAGTAGAGAACATATTACTAGTCTGCCTCTTTCAATTGCATAAGGAGATCAAAGAGAAGTGTGACAGCAATCTAGTTGTTCAAATCAGCAGATAAATGGATGTTGAAAACTTTCACTTGGAGAAGTAGGTCACCTGACTGTTGATCAGCACCTCATTCAAGAAGGCAAAACATCCCAACGATACAAATGGGAGGGAAAAATTATAAGATGAACAATATTGTCCATGTTTCTGAGCCATACATTAATATAGAATAGATATAGCATTTTATAATTCTCATTTTTAGCTTGTTTGTAATTTGTTTAGATGTTAATATTTTCCTCATGTCATTGGAAGCACTTTTAGCCATTCCTATTCTTTTAACTTCTGTTTCATATCTGCTATCATTTGTGCTTATGTATCCAAGATATTGAAAATGTTCTTCTGTGACTTTGCTCATTATCATGGTTTTTGTTTTTTGGATGTTTATATTCAGTCCATATTCTTTACTTGATTATCGACTTGATCTATTAGTCTTTGTAATTCATGTTCACTTTCTGCTAAAAGAACAGCGTCATCTGCATATCTCAGGTTGTTTATTTTTTCCCACTGATCTTGAGTCCTGGTATTCCTTCTATGTGTTTAAAGATATTCTCTGTGCAGATATTAAATAGACTGGATGATAAAATACATCCTTGTCTTATTCCTCTTCTAATTTCTATGTATGGTGAGTAGTTATTTTCATACCTTATTGAGTCTGTTCCCAATATATATTTCTAATCAGTCTTGATGTCCATCTATGTCTATTTCTTGGACATTTGATTAATTTTTCATGTGGGACAATGTTTACTTGTTGAAATATATGTTTCACTAAAAACCTGGTAATTGCAATAATATACTCACAGCAAACAACCAGTATGGTGAGACAATGGTTTTACTTTCATCTCTAGCCTTCCTAAACTCTTTATTTGTATCATTAGGTCTGCCCTGCATACAACAGAAAGTTAATAAAAGTGTATTAAATTCTACATCAAACATGTTCATAAAATGGCAGCAATATAGTTTAACCTTTACGAATCTGCGGACGCAATATTGCGCCTATGAGCACAGCTCCATTGTGCCTGCGGGCGCAATCCCGCTACATAGGACATCGCCCGATTCCTGAGTACGGAACTTCACGAAGTAATGATCCCGTGACGTATAAAACCTGCCAAACGAAGCTAGAAATGCGTCACAGTTTAAAGTCAAATTCCTTTACACATTACGATTGCAAGAAGAGAGAAAGCCGGCTTGTTTTGTCAACGAATTTCTAGAGCGACATTGGCCATTTTTTAGCCATATTTTACTATCAAATTCAGTACCACGTGGCATGGCTAAGTGATCATGAATACATGTTTTAATTGTTGTTTTTTGTGTTTAATATGTTGTTATTTGATAAGTATGTTTGTTTATTTGTTAAAAAACACAAAAATAATATGTATCAGGGGTGCCACGTGTGTGCATAGACAATAATTACGCTGCGTGTCGGGCTAGACGTAGTGTTTACCGGACGGACGTTATATGCGATTTCTTATACACTACATGTTTTAATTGTTGTTTTTTGCGTTTAATATGTTGTTATTTGATAAGAATGTTTGTGTATCAAAAACACAAAATTAATATGTATCAGGGGTGCCACGTGTGTGCATAGACAATAATTACGCAGCGTGTCGGGCTAGGCCTAGTGTTTACCGGACGGACGTTATATGCGATTTCTTCACGTTTTATTAGTTTTTTTAGTTCATATTATATTAGTTTTGATATAAAACAATATATATACAATAAGTATAGGTATTTATGAGGATTTTATCAATGTTTCCACGCATTGCTCAAGTATTAGGGTTGTCAAGAAGTTATATGTGCGATTTGAAAATGGCGTTTTGCGATTTTTAACCCCCGAATTTTCAACTTCACAACTATCATATCATACATACAACAAAAAAAACATGACTATATTCACTATTCACTCCTTTATTTAGATTTGCAAAAAATATTTTGATATCTTTTAAAACAAAAAAGTTATCACGTTTTCAAAATACCCACCATCAATAATGCAAATTTTCAAAAAAAGATTTCAGGCCCAATGGGATGTTTCTTAATTTTTAATTCAGGGCCCTAAAGGTTAAAGAAGACAAAAATAAAAGCTGTTAAATAAAAATTGTTGCTGAGTGATAAAATGGGAAGGATTTCAGTTTTTGAGAAGATATCAGTTATTTTAACTTTCTACAATACAAATCTGTATAAAGTAAGAAAACAATCAACTCTCATTCTTGGCTGGAATATTACAGACAATACTGAAGAAGAAAATGAACCAATACTTAAATAAACAAGACATGATGATGATAAAACTTTGAGGAAACATATGTCTGTTCTATATGCCATAAGGTGTTTTACTTTCAACTCCAGATTGTTGATTCTCTGGCACTCTTTTTAATGGAGAATTTTTTTTCCAGGGTGTTTTTAAGTCCTAGATGATTTATAGGTGTATGTTTGTTTTGCGTTCGCTCCATTGTACCAGCACAGATACCCGTGCGATTTCCGCCGGGAGCGTGATTACGTGTGCCGTTATTCGCCTTGTAGGCCTAGCACATCCGATTTCGGCATGCCTTGTCAATTCGGGTGGGCTACCCTAGCCTGTTACAGCCTTCCTATCTGTCGCTAGGCAGCAAGTGTGTACTGACTCTACACCGAGACGGTTTGTCCTTCACGTCTGTCTTGCACGAGGTGTTCCGCAGCCAGAGAACTTGCCTCATGTAATTAGACGTATTGTGCCCGTGCTCATCGGGTACGGAACCTCTTCTCGTCCTCAAGCCTGGTTCCGGTTTAGGAAGAGTTTGACAGAAGAGTTGGGCTAGGGCTCGTTTGTCTTCTTAGCCGAAGCGTTGCTCACCAACGTCGTGAACCCCTCATCCAAGTCTGAATCTGTACACATATTTATGAGCGTTAGGGACTTGCGTACTGTTCTAATGCTGAACAGTGCTTGTCACCTTGGACTGCTATGCCTGTGCCCATCGGGTACTGAACCTTTTCTCTCCGCGAGCATGCTTCCAGTATAGGAAAAACTAGACAGTAGAGTTGGGCCTAGGCTGGGATAACCGATAACTAGAAACCTGTCTCGAGCAAACAGCGCTTTAGTTCCAATTTCTTTGAACCATTTACCATGTTCTTTGCACATGACGCTGCCCTCTAGCTATGCATCTTTCTCAGTGTACTCATTGTGTTTTTATTTTTATTGGGACATCTGCCTGCTACATAATGACTACAATGGCTGACCCTTCACTGCTTCTACCAAACTTATTAGCTTCACTGTGTGTCGACAGTGTTGCTGCATGTGTTGGCACAGAGGTGTCTGGGATATTTCCTGTCTTTTTGCGGTCAAATCTCTTTCCATCTGTTACCTCCACATTCACAGACACGATCCCCAAAAAGTTTAGCCAGAATCAGCACGGGCCGCTGTATTTCTATTACCAGAGTGTGCGCCATGAGCAGGTACTTTTGGGATCTTGGTTATCTGTTAACCCTGGGTCCGCCAAGAGCAATGCGTTCCCTTTGCACCCCTTTATAGGTGTAGGAGTACAAATTGGGCAGTCTTCTACTCTGGAGTGAACTTTGTCATGACTTTCTTACAATCTTGCAGTATCTGCAGATAAGTGTTGATCTTGCCAATGTGTTGAGTAGTAGAGTGAGAGGCCTGACAAACAAACTTTTTTTTATAAGAAACAGCATTGAAAAACAAAATCAATCAGAATTACCGGGTATGATTGATTGCCAATGACTTCTTACAACCTCAAAAGCACTTCTCTCGCCAAGACCAGATAAATAACACACCCTCTATGGAATAAATTAAGAGTTCACAAACACATGCATATAACACACAATAACATTAGGCTAAAGGCATGAACATATGGTCTGCTGGATCAGCAACCAACCAACAAAAATGAAATGGTTGATTTCATCCCAGCAGTCCAAGCATATGACTCAAGCTGTTTCATCAAATCTGTGATTTATAAAAGTGAAGCTCATATTGATTCTTACTCCATTAGTCAGACAAGCCTAGAAAGATAAAGCAATGTCCTGACCAGTGTGGTGCCTTTCATGACATGCAATTCACAAATTTTTGGATCCTGGAAAACTGATTAAAACCTATTTGACTAAAGAGTACCACTTTAGATGCTCAATTCTGTTTGATTTGCTTGTACTGCAGTTCCAACTAAAATTATAAATTATCCCTGATATATAATAATGTGTCCTATTTCAGCTAGGAATTGTCTATACTGGGATTTAAATTTAGTGCTTGAATCCAGTACACTAAAAACTTAATTTTGCCCACTGCATATAAGCATACCTGGAAGACAAAGTGCGTGACGTGTGGTCCATTATGCCATGAGTAGTTGCCTCCGAGTTCTACAACAATACCATTGTACTGCTCATGATTGTGTCCCAACTTTTTAGCAACTGCAATGACAACTCCATGAAGAGGTGCCAGGTCCTGATGTAGAGAAAACAAAATATTCATATGAGAAAATGTTAAGTCATTTAATCTTTCATTTTATAGTTAGTCTTCAGATTCATCTTTAGGATCATCATGAATGACCACCCGTGTGGTGCTGGGGCCCGAAAGGGGAGCAAAGAATAGCAACACTGTTTACCTTCCATGCATGTCGTAAAAGGCGACTAAGAAGGTTATGGGATGGAGTTGGCTGCCCCATCCCATATAGGGTCAGTGACCCAAAGCCATGCTGAAGTCGGATGTGTCAGGCAGAAAGGCGCAGATATCACAGCAATGCTGTAAACCATGACACAACGCATTTCGTTCTCCGGACTACATCCTGCTAATCTGCAGGAGTTTGAAAACGAACACAAAGAAGAAGATCATGGGTGATGAAAATTGGCTAAGCAGTCATCCATGTGTTCGGGCTTGAAAGGGGAGCAAAGAATAGCAACATTATTTTTTATTTCTATGCATGTAGTAAAAGGTGACTATGAAGGTTATGGGGTGAAGTTGGTTGTCCTGTCTCATATAAGATCAAAGTGACTCAAAAGGCATACTGAAATCGAATGTATCAGGATGGAAGGTGCAGATATTTCAGGAAAGCTGTAAACCATGACATAACACACTCCTCTCTCAGGACTACATCTTTCTAATCTGCAGAAGTTTTAAGAAGAAATGCAGAAGACAAAGCAGCAGTCATTACAATTCTAAGTTGACCATCAGATCTTCTCTCTTGGTCTTTCCCTACCCCTTGCTCATCAACCTGCCTGTTCACAATGTGCTTCATCTTTCCTCTTCTCAAAATGTGTCCAAATAATACAGACTTTCTTCTGATATGAGTGAATAGCTCTCTTTTTTTTAATTGGCTTATTTTAAGATATCAATCATTACCCATTGTATCTCTCCATGGTATTGTCACCACTCGTCTATAAGACCACATCACTATTGAGTCATTTCTTGCTATTGTATAACAAACATATAAAAATAATTAAATAAATGTCAAATCAAATTTGAGAAATAAATGTATCTTAACTGAGTCCCGCACCTGTGATTGACTGGCGGGCACCTCCACTTCACAAAAGTCTGTAGTTTTAGCACACTGAGTTGTTACATTTTGTTCTGCTTTTGAGATTTCCCTTCTGAATGTCTCTCCTAAAGGCTGGAAAAACCATAAAAAAGTGAATGTGTTAGATGAATGGGAGAATGCAGTAAAACAGTGTACCATTTAGGTAGTTAAAAAAACAAAAAAGGAAGTAACCCATAGCATTTATTAATGCCGTTGGGGTGTGAGATGTTAGCGATCTTACATTTCAGAGGCTCTGCAAATGAGGGCAGTAGCCATCTCCTCTCTCTCGTAGTCTTTACTCTCGGATTAATCCGGTACCGATTTAAGGCTGGGTCGACCTGGGAGCCGTTGCGATCTGAAAAACATTTCCGCCTCAACTGGGAAATGAACCCAGGACCACTCATATGCGAAGCCAATGAGCTAACCACTGCGCTACACGGCTCCCATTTAGGTAGATAAATATAACAAATTATAAAATATGTATTACTGAGCCTACAACAGAAAAAAAATCGGAATTTTGACCAAACGGTCTATATTAAGATAGGAAGACAAAAACAAATAGAGCACCAATATAGGAGACTACATTGTATTATGTATTATAAATCATCTAGAACGACCTTTTGGTCAAAACATCAATTTGTTTTGTTGTAGGACTCTGTAAAATCTATTCAACCTATTTTAAAATATTTTAATATTTATCTATCTATATGAATATGTTAGAGAAGATTAAAGTTCAAATAATGGAAGCAAAATGCCTAAAGTTGCAAGAATGCAACTTTTTCTGCTTCACAACTATTGAAGGAAAGTGAATCCACTGCCTCATTTTATAGTAACAAAGTGTACTGTGATCCTAGCACATTTTAAAGTTTTTAAATAGGGTAAAAGAAAATATATTGGAAATAGATTTTAAGTATAGTATAATCAATATAACTTTAACTTATGGAATATTTAATGCGATGATTGAAATTGTACATCATTAGCACAATTTGTTGTTGAGTTTTCATTAATGCTACTAATCTTATGTCATTCTTTACATTTATATCTTGTTTTGGTTTTCATATGAACAGACATTGAAAATCTACTCTCACTGAGATCAATAGAACAAAACTAAATAAAACTCAAGAAAGCTGCTGTAAAACCAATAATTGTTTCAAGTTTATTGCTTCAGCCATAAACCCCCCCCCCCCCAAAAAAAACAACAACAACACCGTAGCAATCTCATTTGGGGTCATGGCATAAACATGTGCCCTAAGTGAATGATTATAGACATTGGACTTATGAGCCTTACTCTGTCCAGCAACAATAACTAACTACCAGGACAGAACTAATTTTATTTGGCAATCGGCTGGTGTGAACTATTGACTATCGATTAAGAACTGGCATCATTGCAATCCAAGAAGAATAACAAGTGCTCAGTCTCCACCTCCACCATATGCCAAAGTGTATGCATGCTAATGGTTCCTGTATCTCACTTTATTTTTCAACACTCCTCATTCTGCCCCATAGACGTCTAGTGTAACTTTTAATAAGGATTCCCCCTCCCCTCCAATCACAACCAAAGATATGTGATCAATCACAGTGTAATATACACAAGCATACACTCAAGGTGTAAACTAATATGTCATAAATTAGATCAGTCACATAGAAGTAGATTTGAGTTTTAGTAACACAAGGCAAGCAGTAGTCAAAATAAGATTGAAGATTAATTCTTATGTATGTTGAATTTAACTGCCAGCATGTTTTATAAAAATATATTGCAACTAATAATGAAGGATAACTCACTGTTGATTTGTTCAGATCTACGGTACAATCTGGAGTATTGAAGAATCCCTGCAACATGTTAAGGCCAAATTATTATTTCATTATCAACCATATGAAAGATTTATGAATATCTTTATTTATGATGTGCAGAAAATACCTACAGCATCCTACAAAAATGATGTGAAAGTAGCCATCAGTCTTACTATATTCAGATGACTTATTTTTTTCAGATTGTAGTTTTCTTTATGGATACTCTGAGCCCCTCATGACTCTGGGTGAGTGACTGGCTGCAGTCAAGGACATGTTTAAACAGTCTGATATGTTTCTCATCTATCATCAACATGAGCGGTCTTTTCCCCTTATCAGCAACAACACCTTCTATTATTAGTTTTTCCTTGCTGTTATGTCTCTTTATATTGCAAAAAACCTCATCTTTCTTCAATCATATGTAAAACAACTATAGAAATCACCATTATTTATCTATTGTCTTTTCTCTGCTTATGCTGTGAGGCATTGCAGGATTGAATGACGATCGGTTTTCAGGCTATTACACATCTGGCCTCCTCTGTATCTTGATGTTTCCATTTTCATGTTGCATGCTTTTGCCACTGGCCAATAAAGGTTCATTCTCATTAAATGACAGAACACTTTCAATCTCTGTTTTTCAATATATTTGACCACTGATGTTGTTCCAACAGCTCTTGCAATCTATTCATTTCTCACATGATCTCTTCGTGTTCTGTTTGCTGCTTTTCTTAGACATCTCATTTCACACGAAGTAAGCTTTCTCTCTTGTTCTTTAGATAGAGTCAATGTCTGACATTGAAAATATAATGTTGGGGTGAAGACTGAATTTATGATTTGCCTTTTGGTTTCCATCGGGATAGATGTGTGTTTCAAAATTGGTGTTTCATAATTTACGTAGTTGGCTTTTCTCACAATTATAAAAGTACATATTATATTCTGATGCAAATTTCTCTTTATGGATATCAAAGCAGAGAAACATTGTGGAACATTTTTAACTGTGCTAAACAAGAGCATGGGCAACACTATCTTCTTCAGCCAATAAAAAAAAACAAGGATATGAGGGTTGTGTATGCCAATGTCTCTTTTAGAACCAGGCACATAGAGAAGAAGACTTTGTTCTAGTACCAAATGTTTTTGTAAACACATTTTTCTACCAAGCTTGGATAAGTATTTTTTACACGTATAGACTGAGATAAATTAGCAGAAGCAAATATGATTTTGCATAAGAATGATGAAAGCATCACAGAGAGATAAAAAGTGTAATTAAAATTATCTTGAAAGAAATTGACTCAGAAAAACTGCCCATTAAAATCTGAAGAAAACAGTCCAAATTTTCTGGACATATTAGAAGAGGAAAAGTAGGGAAAAACAAAGAAAAGGTACTTGACAGATTTGCATTTTGGCATGGGGAATATCTGTATAGGAAATGATTGGCAGTACATAAGAAAGAATGCTGCAGACAGATATAATAACTAATGTCAAACAGCACTCGCTATAAGAAGAAAACTAAAAGATATGCACAGTAGAAAAAAAGCAAGTGCACAAATTTAACACAATTAGTTGCAATGAGAATGCAGCACATAATAATAAACAGGAGTGGAAATGGATAATTATATCTTCATCAATAATTAAGATGATGATTCCCTTTCCATGTTTAGAATAAAGGAGCGGGGCTTGAAATGTGGCGAGACAAGAAATCAACATTATTATGGATGGAAAAGAATGTTTGCCAACCTGCACAAAACTGAACTGACAATCGCTGTGTAAGTGGTTATACTTAAAGGGGAGATTGGAACAACTATGGATGTGTTCTATGTGCAGTAATGATGATCTCTTGACTAAATTAACTATCATTAATCTTACATCTACATTAAACTTTGGCTTAAAATTGGGGTGCATGAATGTTCCTGGTGTTTCTCCTCTTCCACCTGGAATTAGCCCTAGAGGTGTTGCACAAGAGACTGGACTGTCAGTAAAGTTTCGGTTCCTCTGAAAATGTACAAATCAAAATTTTTGATACAGAAAGAGAATATGCTCTGCTATAAACAATAATTTGAGATTAACACATCCAATAAATTTAAATCTAAATGTTTTTTTAATGTGGAAATAATAAGGTATTTAAAGAACATGGTACAGTACAAGTAGACGCAACCACATCATTCAGTTATTTAATCCTACTTTTTAGATACTCACTTCACATGACAATTCACTGATATTCATTGCAACAATAAGAAACATGACTGCTGCTAACACAAACATGACGATTGACACTATGTCTCCCATATCACGCACAGAAATTGGTTACGTTTCTACGAAGCAGTACAATACTACCAATTGAGGAATTCTGTAGTCTACATTTTTTGTGCGCGCTATACACTGGAGATCTCAGTGCGTAGCGCAAAGAAGTATTGATTGGTGTTTGTTTATTTTTTATTTATTTACAAATTATAGAAGCACAATGAAATCAATGGTGCATTTAACATTGGACAACTTTGAGTTAGTGTGAAATGGAGAAATAAGAAACACTCTGTCACATCTCTGCACCATATTGAAACAGCATGGAGAATTTATGTGGACATCAAGGCTAACAGGAACAGATACCGCATTTGACACTATTCTCATCGTTATTAACCTTTAGCAAGCCGGATTTTTTTTAAAAACAACTACCCCCTGCCGCCTGCTTTTTTTGTTGTTGAGAATTTGCGTTATTGTTGGTGGCTATTTTGAAAATGTGATAAATTTTTGGTTGTTAGAGATCTTTAAATAATATTTGCACATATATATATATATAAAGAATTGAATTCACATATATTTGTGTAATTTCTGTACGTGTGTGTGTGTGATACCAGACATATGAGAAAGTAGTAAAGATGTTTTTCACCAAAAAAAAACATATATTTTATTACAGATAAAGCACACACAAATTTATTAAAAACAACTTACCTTTCTTGTCGAATTGTTTGGCAACACTGTACACTAAATCACACACAAATCTGTTGTATATATGTTCTTTTATTGCGAAATTATCAAAATATTGCTGGGGGAACTGTATAAAACATGTAGATTTTCAGTAAAATCACTCTTGGAGCTTAAGCATAGAGTCATATTTGGTGCCACTTCAACAAATTCAATATCAAACCTCTACAAGTCCCCAAACCAACACAGCATTCTGTAAATTCACTGTCGTGAAACTAAATAAACCAAGAATTCATGATTTAAGCCACGATTCAATGTTATTTTATTCAAAATATGATGAAACAACGGTCTATAAACCAGATTCACCTTCATGGCACGTACCAGTGTGTAGATGTGGTCAGATTAATTGGTATACAGCATGTAACTTCTACATAGACATATTCATAATGATCATGTTCAGATGTAGAAATGTACTGGCTTCAATTGCGCATGTTCCCAGAGTATGTGCATTGACCAATCAGGCTGTGAAACATCTATTTAACACGATATCTCATTGAATGAATACAGTCGACAACGGCGATAGGTGCCATTAAAATTTTTGCCGACAAGAGTTTACAAAAGCGTCTTAAAGGTTAAAGATTACTTGTCCCAATAAATAGTGTTCCATTAAATCTGATTGTCTCCCTTGTATTTTGTTTTAAATCCCTTTGCACCCTAGTTATGGGAAAGCTTCATTTCACTCAATATTGTTCAATTAAAAATGTGGTGGTTTCTACATGTATAGTACCAAGAACATACTCTGTAATTTTTTTAAAATTATAGATCTGACAATAGAGATCCATAGTCATACCCATTTATGAGGATATGACTATGGGTCTCAACAACATGCAAGAAGTACACACAGTAGAATCACATCTCTCAAACTGGAGAGCACTGGCTTCTGCCCCATATTCAGTGCTGAACATGGTTAAGAACAGTTGGTCTCTAAAGAGAAGCATTCAGGGCTATTTAAAGTAATATACTGAGGATTCTGCAGGGAAATAAACATTGGCAAGACTGAAAACAATCCTCCACTTATGTCTCAGTATTGGTGAGTCATGGACAATAACAAAAAGTTTGTTTTGTTTCTCAGGAATTACATACAATAGAGTTCTTGCATCCTTCTGAGCAATGATGAGGTTTCTCCAGAGCTTATTTTTACCCAGAAGGCTCTAACTCTTCCTGCTGTGTAATGCTTTGAATGCTCCTACTCACAGGGAGTTAAAAACATAATTGTATTGACAAGTGCTCTGAGGCTTCCACTCACTGAGTTAAAAACATAATTGTATTGACAAGTACTGTGAAGCTTCCACAAAACAAATATATATGCACGTTATCTACTAGGGATTTACTGTTTTATGATCTGATTGACTACTGGTGAGAGATTCAGACCTTCTGCATGTGAATGGTAAATAGGAAATATAATAAATGTAGTTTTAGAGGAAGGTAATAAGATTTAAATTAAGGTACGATCTTGTCTTGTCCTATCCATGTGTGCTGTTAGGCGAAATGGGGAGCCGAAGTCTTATTTCTTTTGCTAATTGCGTTGCTGCTACCATAGTGCAGTCTTGGTGTTCTAGTATTCTTTGATGTCATCTATCAATCTTCATCTGGGTTTTCCCGTTTCTCCTTTCAAATAATCTTTTATTGAAGTATATTGATGGAATGTGGTCTGGTTCCATTTATGATTAGATGGATGAACCATTTTATCTTTTGTGAGTCTATGTATGTGAGTATATTTTGAGTTTTTGCACAATATTGGTTTCATATTGTCTTATAGTGTCATTGTTTTTTCTATCTATTTTTGTTACCCCCAGTGCTGTTCTCAGGCACTTCATTTCGTATACAGCTAGTTTGTAATAGTTTTTTTAAGGTATGGTCATAATCCAAAATATACATAATGACATCTTGACTAGAAACCAGTATCATAGCACACATGACATTTCCATAAGTGCTTCACTCTCCATTCCAGCAGCCATCAAAGAGCATGAAGATTCAGTCCTAGTCAAATATTGATTGTGTTATCTTAAAATCTTACCATAATCTTACTTTCTTACCTTACCCATGGTCACCCCAATTTCTGTCGTTCTGTGTATGTGCATTTTATCACCTCCACAATCATCTTCATTTTGTAGTAAATCCATGACTGTCTTTATTAGGTAAATTCTACCTCTCTTCATTACTGCACCATCAACCATAAAAATTCATGTCTATGAGTCTGTTTAATTGTTTTTTTTTACCAGTGTGGTATATCCATGTGATACTTTGGACAACTTTGTTATTCAGAAGTGTGACTGACTTATTTCTCATAATGCACCTTTCTATCTTGCATAGCATGCTTTGAGAGAATATCACTATGTGAGGTGGTAAATGAAGTCACCAACCATCTGCCGCTGTTACTGCTTCTATCTCCATTTTCATGTTTTATATGGTAGTGAAGTAGGCAGATTTAACAAATACCTTCCTGTATGCAAAAAAACCCATCTCCACTGCTAAGTTACTCTATTTACTGAACTATCTGTGTGTGTGATTGTGTCTTGCAATTTTTAGTGCAACTGGACAAGTTCTGGCACAATCATCTCTGTCATAATACCAGTCTATTCCCAACACATTACCCAGTTGTATTACTACATTGTTCGAGTTTCTATCTTTGTCCGGTTCCAAAATGTCTTTAATACCTACTTCCTGGAAGCAAAAATGAAACAGTCTCAGCTGCATTTCATCAATGTCTTCTTTTTCTTCATTAGTTTTCAAACTCCTGCAGGATGCAGTCCGGAGAATGGATTGTGTTGTCTCATAGTTTACAGCTTGGATGTGATAACTGCACCTATTGGTTTGACCCAACTTCAGCATGGCTTATGGGTCACTTGACCCTATATGGCAGGGCTATTCAACTATATTTACTCTGGGGCCAAAATGTAGAAAATTGGGATCATCACGGGCCAGGTTTATAAAAAAAACATTGAATAATTTTTTTCAATTTTTTTTAATAACTTTATTTCACTGTTTTAGCAATGATCTGCGGGCCACTTACTAGGCCACCTTGGGCTGGATGTGGCCCGCGGGCCGCCAATTGAATAACCCTGCTATATGGGATAGGACAGACAGCCCAGCCCCTCTTTAGTCACTTCTTACGATGTGCATTGCAGTTAACATTATCACTATTCTTTGCTCTGCTTTTGGGCCATGGCAACACACAGATGAGAACATACCTAAATCAATAAAAAAAGAAACCATGCATCTTTCTCACTAGTGAATGTCTCCATTCCTGACAAAAGAAGAACAATTGAAAGTCAATACACACCCATTTCTGACGCTGAATATCTACTGGCGTTTTCAAGCTTCCTGCTGTGATATTCTCACACTGATTAGGTCTGAATGCACTTTTCCTTTCAGAGTTTCTTCTCCTGGTGCCAGTGTCTGATGTTGGTGTCAAGATATGTTGCTGAATTTCAGACATTGGATTCATGTCTACTGCATTCTTGCTGATAGAATCTGAGCTCTCAGCTGATGATGATGGTATTCTATCCTGACATTTTGAGCCCTGAAAGCAATAATTGTTATTTTTTGAAACAAATCAGATGATCACACAAATAATATAACTGTCTGTGGATTCATGTTATTTTTGAGTACACAGAATTTTTATTATACTATATGAAAATCAACACATCAAAAACTCATATACTAGATTTCACGAGATACCATGATTTAAAAATTCAAAATTTTTCATTATTAAAAGTCAACAATTGTACATATTTAGGCACCAATCTAGCACTGGGTGGAGACACATCAAAAGAAATTTTACACTGTACTGTCCTTGCAGTGGGTGCTTTCAATAAACTATTAACATCTGGACGTCAAACACACCATGAAACACCACAAACTCAGGTTGTTTAACTTCATCATTATCCATATTCTATCATATGGATGTGAAAGTTGGAAAGCCACAAAAGCCACAGATAAGAGACTAAACACCTTTGAAAACATATGCCTATGTACCATTCTGAATGTTAAATGGGGTGACTAAATCTAACACTACTATACAAGCGGAAAGCTAACAAACCTATATATTTTCCTTCATTAGACAAAGGCGATGGATTTACATCGGCCATACTCTCAGAATAAAAAGCCTAAGAATTCCCCACCAGTCACTAAATTGGGTGCCATAGGGATTAAGAAGAAGAGGGAGACCTAGAGAAACTCTACGAAGAACCATTAATAGATAAGGCATGTCAATGAACCTAAAAAACACCCAGGAACTGAAAGATCTGGCAACACAAAGACAGAAATGGAAAGTTGTGGTTTCTGTCCTATGCGCTACCTATGGACCTGGAGGAATATAACATAACATCTACGAAACAAAATATTTCAAAATGGATCCTGTTGTCTTACCAGTGGAAAGAATGCTGATAAAAGACAAACACAGGCTGTGTATGGAGCTAAGAACCTCCAGTGCTTATTATTATGTTAAAGATAATTATATTGAAATGGTATATAACTAGTGAAGGCTTCTTTTCAAGAATATGACCTTGGAAAACTGACTATTAATCAATATCTCTGCTCCTATGTCATGGCAACCAACAGGTTCTTTTTCAGAACACTTTTACAGTTGCATAGACTAATTTCAAATGTCATCAACCAGAATTTGTTAGTAACAACATATTTTATTAGGGCAAGCAAATATGAAAATGAAAATCACAAAAATACAATTTTAATTGTTAAAATAAACCCCCCAAAATAATTCTCTAATGCTCCATTTAGTATTACAAAAATGTAAAGTTATCACATAGCATTTAATGTTATAAGAATATGAGATACAACACTAGACCTCTTATTCTTCGTAGGAGTTGTGGCCTCCATAGCACTCCCTAAATATAGCAAAATATGTACAATAAATTTCCCACCTTATTTGACTGGAATGCATCTCGGGATATGTGGGCGTTCGAGGCAATGAAAGAGCAGATCAACTGGCATCATGCACGATTGTGGCACAGGGCGATGGGGCAATGGATCGCGCTGACATTTTGAATTCCTTAAGAGATATAACACGCGAGAGTGAAACTAATGTGGATGATGATTCCTTTTCAATGGCTAGGATTAAAGATCAGGGATTGAAATGCAGTGTTGCTAGAAGTGACCATTTTGGAGGGTGCAGAAGAATGATGGTCAACCAGCATAGGACCGGTACTGTCAGCAGAAGTGTAATGGCGGATACACTCAAGCAGAGATCAGAGCAACTATGGATGTGTCCAGTTTGCAGTGATGATGATCCAACGACTAACTAACTAACTAATATCTTATTAGTGGGATAAAACAACTAAATATTAAGGGTGAAAGCATGATTAAGATTATCCACATTCATAAAAAGTTTTGAGAATAGAGAGGTAGGACATGATTTTTGTGTGCTGATGTTTCCAAAGTGGCACTTCTAAGACACTGATGAGTTATGGCTTTTCTATTGATTTACTATTAGTGGGAGATCGTGCCTTCTAATGTGATGTCAACATTTGTGTAAATTCTATGGGTTTCATCTTAATCTGGCATTATTATTTCATTTTGGATTTAATTTACTTAAGATTTACTTTACTTCTAATCTTGCAGCAATAAGTATTAAATGTTCAGTTACGTATATAATAATGGTGCTATATTAGATTTAATTTACTTCTAGTCTTACAGGTGTTAAATGTTCAGTTAAGTATATAATAATGGTGCTATATTAGATTTAATTTACTTCTAGTCTTACAGGTGTTAAATGTTCAGTTACGTATATAATAATGGTGCTATATTAGATTTAATTTACTTCTAGTCTTACAGGTGTTAAATGTTCAGTTAAGTATATAATAATGGTGCTATATTAGATTTAATTTACTTCTAGTCTTACAGGTGTTAAATGTTCAGTTATTTAAAAATTGCTCTATTAAGAATCTCTAAATCACATCATCACACTATTATGTCATCATCCCTATTGGAACGTAACTTGGAATGGGTCTTTGTTCCTTTGTTGTTTCTCTTTTAAATTAGTTTTGCTATGTGTTAGTTATACTAGTTACCAGTGACAATATTACATTAACATGGTTGTTATCAATCCTGGTTTTGTTACTGCTGCACACTCTAACTTTTCAGATATTCTGACAGTTTGGTTATTTATTCAATTCCATAGGTGAATGTGACCCAAAATAAGTCAAGCTAAGGGCATAGTAAAATGAGCAGATATCCCAGTCAACCTAAACCCTGAACAATGCATTCCGTTATCTGAACTACATATATTAGCCTATGGCAGATATTCAAAATATACACATAAAATAAGATAAAACAGTCGAATCCCAAAACACTTGCTACCTGCCTATTTTTGGGATAATTCATATAATACATATTATATCAATAATTAGTTTAAATATTAATTTTTTAAGGTTTAGGAGTGCTGTGTTTTACATAACTAATCCTAACCCTAAATAAATTCATATTTAAATTAATAAATGATAAGCATAAACTGATAAACATAGTCAAGGGAAATAATAAAATAGTAAGGCACGTGTTTTGGGATAGGACTGATAAAACTAATGGGAAGCACATTTCCCCAGTGAACATTACCTCTCTGTTGGCTTTCTCAGATTCTGGTTTGTTATGTTTCAAAGATAATGAATCTTTTTTCACCACAGGCTGATCATCTGCCACATAGATTGTTTCTTCTTTGTTATGATGTACATTACCAGTTTCTAGGTCTAAATGACATTCATCATTTATCTTTGTAGGAGTTGGCAGAGAAGACACGGAAGAACGTGACGTTTTATTAGGCTCCTGATGAATTAATTCTGTCTCTAAACGTTTCTGTTCAAGAACTTCAATGAGGTAATCATCCTCAGGGACACACTTTCCCATTCTTAAGCAGGCACTTATCCATCTGCAATGTGAATTTTTTGTGTATTATTGTATCACTGCATAAAATGTATTAAAGTATACAATTTGAAAAGAAAAATTGTCAAATCTATCAACTTTTTGGTGCAGAAGATAGAATTTTTGTGCAGTACAAATATGTAAACTATCACAAAAGTCATCCCATTAACTGAACCATGCCAGATACTAGTAGAACAAAACAAAAAAGGTGATAAAACATAAGAAAGAGTCTTGAAGAAAGAAAATTTACTTATTTTACTGTTGAATCACAGTATAAGTAGCTTTTATGAACTTTGTGACATGATGATGGAAATGATAATTTGTGTGTGTCTTCATTTTAAAACACACACCATATCTCTCTTGTAGTAGCACAATGGTCCTACTAGATTTTCAGAAGAATGAAGAAATGCACTATATTGCCTCTGTATTTTTGCTAATGGCCAAACACATCCAACTTCTGCAATGGTAACTAATACATTAGTATTTTACCACTTCTACTGAACGGTGGATGTCTGTAACATAAAGCTAGTATGACCGGTTCTCATACTATATGCTGGTCACCAGCCTCAAAGATAACCAGTTAAAACTTGATTGATTTTTGTTGTTTTTTATCGCTGTCTGCAATGCTATTGACATAACAAAAGACATACCCCCAAAAATTGTTTTTGATGTGTTATTTTATTTTTTAAAAGTACAAAAGACTATACTAATGTTTTGGAAAAAAGGTCTTGATCAAGTAGTAAATAGATATTGTCAAATATTATACTTGGCCATATTGAGGCTACGCAATCATATAGACTGCGTTGTTAAATAATGATGGGGACAGAACCTCAAGAAAGTATATGTTTAAGTCCAATCCCAAAACATGTGCCTACCTGTTTATTTTGTGATTATTTCCCTCAGCTATGATTATCCGTTTATGTATATAATTTATTAATTTAAATATTAATTTATTTAGGATTAGTAATGCAAAGCACAACTCTACTAACTCTAACACAAAAAACATTAATATTTAAATAAATAAATAAATACTCATAAACATAGCCAAGGGAATTAATCAAATGAAAAATAAGCAAGAAGGCACATGTTTTAGGATTGGACCAAGTTTATTACTCTTGTTACCTACGCCAGATGGTGAAGTGTTAATTTCAATTCCATATTGGTGTTTTGGGGAAGATTTCTTAAGCTGCAAATTCCAGATAAATGTCTATATATCAATGTGGTCAATACAGGCTGGACAGTCTTCTACTCTGCTGAGACTTTGGTATATGATTTTTTTTTTAAATCTCAAGGTCTACTGCAGATAAGAGAGTTGGCTTTTATGTACATGTGACTTATCAGTATGTTGTATCTGCGGTTTAGTCTTAATCTGAAGATAATTGTTTGTTCTGTGAAGAATATTCTACACAATATCTTACTCTCTTCCTACAGCAGGAATTGTCCACTTTTTAGCAGCCTCATACTTTGATCCACTTGGATAATTGACTACCAGGTGAGTGTTAGCCTGTAGATCTTTTCTAGCCTTGCGAGCAAAATGATCTTGACAGCTGAAAGAGATATTTAGATAATTATTATTAAAGTGTGAAATTACAAAACAACTTTATTATTATTATTATTATTAGATGTTTGTTTGTCAGAGAGCCCCAGGCATTACGAGAGATTAGATTTTACTTCTTATGTGCAGTAGGGTGATTTTTCTCCACTTTCTTTCATACCTAGGAGACAAGCTTTCGGCTTAGTGCAATGCCTATGGAAGGAGCCTTCTACTCTCAGAGGGAGTCAATAATCGTATAGATGATATGCTATAAAGCTTCCATAAGAGAGAGCATCAATATAACAGAATGTCATCTACTAAGATTTTGTTGCATGGGTGATTTGTCTAGTGGGCCATTGGTGAGACCCACAGACACAACCGCATGCGTATTATTATTAGATAGTAAGCTCTATAATTTAATGTATCTACGAGGCGTGTTCAAATGAAACCGGGACTTGTTACACCACGCGTGATAGAGCGCACTGATATTGATGACATTTTGCACTAGTAATGAGTATCCAATAATTTACATACGGTCACGTGTTCATCTTCCCAGCATGCATATGTGCTGCAGAAGACTGTCAACAATATGGCGGGTGTGATTCCGAACCCGTCCAAAGTGAATCAGCGTGCTGTGATCCAGTTTCTTTCATTTGAAGGATGTCAAGCAGTAGACATTCATTGGAGAATGAAGGCAGCATATGGTGACAAATGTTTGTCGAGGACCAGAGTGATGGAGTGGGTGCGTATGTTTAAAGACGGACGTGAGTTAACGGCAGATCTTGCACGGCCAGGTCAGGCGCATATTGTTGCAACAGAAGAAGCCATAGCCGTGCTTGATAAAGCAGTACTGACTGACCGTCGTCGGAGCATTCGTTCGCTTGCAGAAGAATTCCATATGTCAATTGGGACAGCCCACATGGTTGTTCGGAAGAAATTGAACTATCGGAAGGTGTGTTCACAGTGGGTCCCACGGATGTTGACTGACCACCATAAGGAAGAACGGATGGGGTGGAGTTTGAACCACCTGATGCGTTACAGGGCAGAGGGTGATGCATTTCTGTTGAGCATTGTGGCAGGTGATGAATCGTGGTGCCACCACTATGAACCGAGCAGCAAAATTGACAGCATGCAATGGAAACATCCAGGTTCACCAAAACCCAAAAAATTCAAGACACAGGTTTCTGCTGGGAAGGTTATGGTGACTGCATTTTTTGACCATGAAGGGCTTTTGTTGACTGATTTTAAGGAACCTGGTGTCAACATCAATGCCGCCCATTATAAAGACACTTTAGACAAGCTGCATAAGGCCATCAAGGCTAAGCGACCAGGCAGACTTTCTCAAGGTGTGATTCTTCTCCACGACAACGCTCGTCCGCACGTCGCAAAAATTGTGCAGGAAACATTGGCAAAGAAGAATTGGGAAGTTCTTCATCACCCAGCCTATAGTCCCGATTTATCCCCGTGTGATTTCCATTTGTTCGGACCGTTGAAGAAAGCACTAAAGGGGCAGCGATTCAACAGCGACGCAGACGTGAAGACAGCGGTGACCACATGGTTCAGAGAACAGCCACGCAACTTTTTCTCGGACGGCATTCGACGTCTACCTAAACAGTGGGATGCTTGCCTAAATGCATACGGAGATTTTTTCTGATGAACCCAGGTGCATTCTTATTCACAAGTGGTTGCTTTGTTCAATTCCGTTGAAAATATTAAATTGCGTATGATACTTTTTAAATAAATCCACAAGTCCCGTTTTCATTTGAACACGCCTCGTATTTTATGCATGCACAGCTAGCTGTCAATTTTAACACTTTAAAATAAAGCAATCATCAGTCTAAACTTGTAATTACTTTTGTCGCCGTGTGTTGCCGGGGCCCGAAAGGGAAGCAAAGAATAGCAACACTATTAACCTTCCGCACATGTCATAAAAGGCGACTAAGGAGGTTATGGGATGGAGTTGGCTGACACATCCCATATAGGGTCAGTGACCCAAAGCCATGCTGAAGTCGGATGTGTCAGGCCAAAAGGCACAGATATCGCAGCAATGCTGTAAACCATGACACAATGCATTCCGTTCTCCGGACTACATCCTGCTAATCTGCAGGAGTTTGAGAACGAATGCAGAAGAAGAAGAATTACTTTTGTACAACAGAATTAAATTGCACAGAAGTCTAAACTTGCAGATACATAAATAACTTATCTCAGAATAATATTTTGAGTCATGATAGTAATTATGTAAAACATAAGGTCAATCAGCTTTACAATGAAAACAAAGACTATCAGATTATAGAGCACGGGTATAGAAAAATTACAGTTAACAATATACAAGACAGTTTCAACTTTAAGGTCTTTTTCATGAAATATACAAGACAAACAGTGAAAACTAAACATAAAGGCACTATCACAAAAGCATTAGACAGCAGACATTTAACAGCAGAGACATTCAAAGTAACAACTAAGTATGTATATTGTCATAGAGATGTGCATTCGAAAATATGGGAAATAAGAACGAAATAAAACAACTAAACCTGAAAACATTAATGACAACACAGCAGAGGCTCCACCACCCAATTCTAAATAAATGAATGATCTGTATTGAGACCAATTGATTTACAGGTACAAAAATGCAATATATAGCAATTTTCAAGGGTGTACCTAGCTATCATCTGTGGCGGAAATCTTATTGCAGTGACCTGAATATCATGGGCATAACGATAATCAATGCCATTTAACTGCATAGTGATCTGTGGTTGATGGCATGAAGATGTTGACAGATATTATATATATTTCATGTCACAATGCTTACAAATGAAAACATAAATGATGTTATGGGATTTAAATGTAAAGATATTGATAGTGAAAGTGGCTTTAGGAAATGACACTAGTAGTTCTGTGCTACATAGGCACATGTGTAGCAATGCCGGTATCTGCAACAAACTGTGCCAATATTACCCCTACATGCTGGGATGATTTGTGACATGTTCATGTCATTTTATCAGCACCAAATGGTCTCCGTCTCAAGTGGCTAAGCAATTTGCTTTGCGTTTGAATGGTGGGTTCAAATGGAGGCACATCATTTGATACATAAGTGAGATTTTTGTGGGCCTTTGGGATTATCTTCTCATGCTATGGCGCTACATGCTTGACAATACTCTGCATGCAGCATAAATTATTTTAAACACTAATATCTATGTAATAAACCATATTTTCCCAGGACATGAAAGAACAATAAAGAAATAGTTACACTGTAATCTGCTATAAATATTGTTATGGCAACTATGTTTGGCATGTGATACCTCTCACATCCCTGTCACAGAGAATCAAAGACACAAAATTGTACAGAACATATATGCTGAACCAAAAGGAAGAAATATTACATCTTTTATTTTTCATCTGTGTTCACTCTTTCTAACTCCTGCAGATTAGCAGAATGTAGTCTGAGTGTGTTGTAATGGTTTACAGCTTAGCAGAGATATCTGAATATTTTGGCTTGACACATCCGACTTAAGCATGATTCTGGATCACTTTGGCCCTACATGGGATCAGGGCCAGTCTTAGGCCATTACAACATATGCGGCCGCATTGGGCCCCGCACTTCATAGGTCCATAAATTAATATTAGAATTTATTTTATTATCCTCTTCCCTACCCAGACTGGGCCCCGCGCAATCCGTTTCGCATTGGGCCCCGCAATTGTTAGGGCCAGCCCAGCATGGGATAGAACAGTCAACTCTATCTGAAAACTTCCTGGAGACATCCTTAGTCTCCTCTTATGACAAGCATGTAAAGTAAAAAGTGTCGCTATTCTTTGTTCCTCTTATGGCAACACGAGATGAGGTGTAGGCACAGATCAGCAAGAATTCCAAGGAAGGGGACATGATTATATACACGTATGGTTCAGTAAAGATGTGCATAGTGCTTAGACCTTCACAGCTCACCTTGTAGGGAAGACAAAGCAGAGAGTAGTGCATGTGCTGTGATTAAAAGTAGACTATTGCTTGAATGTTGCCGGGACCCGAGAGGGGAGCAAAGAATAGCAACACTGTTTACCTTCCATGCAACTTAGGAGGTTATGGAGTGGAGTTGGCTATCCCATTCCATATAGGACCAAAGTGATCCAAAACCATGCTGAAGTCGGATGTACCAGGCTGAAAGGCACAGATATCACAGCAATACTGTAAACAATTACACAATGCATTCCGTTCTCTGGACTACATCCTGCTAATCTGCAAGAGTTTGAGATCGAGCATAGAAGAAGACAAGTAGAATGACTGGATATTATGGCAGTGATAAAGGCCTTGAACTGATGAGTACACACAATGCAACACATGTCTGCATCCTTAGTGACCCAATGAGCATTATCAGAAAAATACGAATTGGTTGCATTCGAGAAATGGCATGAGTCAAGATGTCGAAGTTTGAATGTATCACATTCATTTATGTGCCTGGTTATGTGCCTGGTTATACCATCATATTCAAGGTAATGAAGGAGCGGATCAACTGGCTTGTGTTGCTACTGTGTCTGGTGGTAGAGCAATGGATCGTGCTGACATTTTGAACTGCTTATAAGACACAACACAAGCAAATTAAACTATTGTGTGTACTGATTCCTTTTCCATGTCCAGAATAAAGGAGCTGGGATTGAAATGTGCCTTTGCCAGAAATGAGTGTTACTGTGGGCTTAGAAGAATGTTTGTCAACTAACAAGAACTGGAACTGTCAGTCACTGTGTAATGGTGGATACACTCAAGTGCAGATCGGAACACCTATGGTCATGTCTGGAGTACAATGATGATAGCAATGATATGACAACTATCACACAGACATCATCTTTGAATTATAAACTAATCTCATAGTACGTAATGAGTGACATCACAAATAAATTTCCAAGATATATATTAGGACAATGAGAGATGTGTAATAAATGTGTCTTTCTTTTAAGGGACTCTATATTTGAGTGGAGTATATTGACAGTAATTTGTACAGGGTTCAATTTTTTATATAGTAAATTCTTCAGTAACCAACCTGAAGCTGTATATGAGAACTTTCTAAGGTAGGAGAAAATTAGAATAGCATTCTGAGCTATGGTGTAAAGAGTTCACTGCTGACAGTTTTAGATAGCTGAAGTGGTAAACGCACATAAGCCAAATCTATTCAGTTATCCAGTATTTAAGGGTCGCAATACTTGGTGACTTAGATCCACAGATGTGATTGATTACCCAAAGGTGAGTGATTATAAAATACATCTAAATAAAGAGATTATTTGTTCTTACCTTGCACCCAAAAGTTGTGCAAGATGCATGATACACTCTCGCTCAACACCAACATAACCACTGAGGAGAGAAATATAAAAAGTGGATTGGGTAAATGCTGCCACAGAAATGTTCTCAACATCTCGAGAGTGATGAGAAACCAATCACATTGTTAAATTACATGATGCAAGCACAAGAAAGGTTAAAAAAAAAGTACAAGCATAAACACATTTAATTTGTAAATGAAATCTGAGGGAAAACCTGTAAACAGTAAACAATAAAGATCACAATTAAAAAAAAGTCAAGTGGCTTGGGTACGTATCTCAATTGTGTGGACCTTAGTTTAACTCCTGGTAAAGCTGTTTTTTTTCTTTTGAGAACTTTGAATGGTCGGGAGACTGTAGTAAAACTGTGTACCACATGGTAAATAAATGTAAGCCAAAAATGGATTAAAATGTAGTCTTCCGTTGAATACACTAAATTGACATTTTGACCAAAAGGTCTTTATCAAGGTAGGAACATATACAGAAGGGGAAAAATATATATGTACAATTGTATGAAAAAAAGAACAAAACAAGCAGCAATACAATTTTTACTATCAATTACATAGACAAGACAATCTAACTCTGCAGACTGGAGATTACGACAGACATATATGAATAATCTTAGGTCAACCATTGTTGTCCTTAAAATACTCAAGGTGACATCTCGAAAACAATAAAAACAGATATCCAATATATTGGAGGGGGGGGAAGAGAAGAAGAGATTGGGTGTCACTCATGTGGTGGTTATGTCACTTGTCTACAACCTAATGTATTGAGTTCAAATGTCTCTGGCAATGGTTGTTCATAAATATTTGTAAAACAATAATTATCAAGTAATTTTGTTTAATTAATCTGGGCAAACCTGTATGTACTCTGTCTCTGCCAACACATGATGAAGAGTATACAAGCTAATGGTTCCTGCAGCTCGATGGTAATACAGACACACACATTAGACGTCTGCTATATCGCCCTATTCTGCTCGCCAAGGGGGCAATTCCAAATTCTTTAAGTCAATTTATACGTACTTCCAGTCTAGTTCCTCATTTAGAAAATGTTCATGTAAAGATCTTAATCTGTCATTCTTGTCCTAATTCTTCTAGTATTAGTGCCTTTGATACTAATATGTCAGCTCTTTGATTGCTGTGGACTCCTGCATGTCCAAGAGAATAAATCCACAGAATTCTCAGCAGATCAGAATATGTAATGTGATCTCATGTCTGAGCCACATGTTCTCGATTTTTCTAAGCATGAAATGAGGGTCTATGATTATTACAGCTCCCAATATTTTGGTTCCGGAAATTAATTTTAGTACCTCTGTAACTGCCTCAATTTCCATTCTCATGCTGGAGGTTGTTGCTGTTTAAGATCCATTCTGCTTCTTTGCAGTTCTCCCCCCTCTCACCTGTTACTGTTTACAGTTACTCTGACTGTAGTCTCACCTGGCTTTTTACCACTAATGATAGAATCATCAGTGTATACCTGCATGGTTTGCGTCTGTGGGTTTCACCAATGGCCCACTAGACAATCCACCCATGAAACAGAAAACTTTAATAGATGATATGCCGTTGAATTGCGATTCTCATCTTATTGGAGCTTCATGGCATGTTATCTATACAATTATGTTAGTGGTTTAAGGTTGCGAGGGAGCCAGAGATGTACTGCGCAGCACTGGGGAGGAGGAAACTGACAGCGCTGTTTTTTTCCTATAGCTGAGGCCCATCAAAGAGGCACAGTGACTCACGACGTGATGATCCTTTTCACTTGAACATATGGTTGCATACCTGGAGCAATAGAGAAGTCTGGCATAACCAGTAGTCAATTGGTGATAGGGAATGAGCACAGTGAAACCTATCTTGGCTGCAGTGGTTCGAAGCAGTGCATAGGTAGAAACCTGCATTCCTGGTGGTGTGATAGTTATTCTCTGGCTCAGGCCAGGGTGGGCCCGAAAATCCACAGACTTCCCAGCAATATAATGCCAGTACAATAGACATTATTCACAAATGAGGTCAGACGAAGTCTCGATAATCAATGTCCGCTGCAGGCAGTGGGTAACCAGGCTGCTCTGGCCGAGAAATTAACTACTAGAGTGCATTAAAAATAACAATACAAACACAGACATGCACAATACACAACACAGCAACAACACCTACACAAGCACCAAAACATTAAATACAGAAAATCTTAGAGGGAGAACCAGCAGAGCCAAGATTTTCATAAAACAAAGTCACTTAACTTAACATCTTCACTTAACATCCTACAACTGAACATCTGTGGTATAAGAAACAACAAAAACTAGAGCTTGCTAATTTACTACACACCCACAAGATACATGTGGTCCTCTTACAGGAGACCATACACAAAGACACTGGCCCATATCTGTCAGTGTATACTAGCTATGCCTGTAAGTGTACCAACTGTCGTGGTATAATTACTTATATCAGGTATGACATTCAGGGACATGTCACCTAGCTAACAGCCCATCCCACAGACAAGCAGAAGGTGACAATCTGGCACACTGGAGGAAAATACACAATCTACAACATATACAGCCCACCTCAGACAACATGCAATTTACTGGAAATCCATACAACACAATTTATAATACTTGCTGGTGACTTTAATGGTCACTCACCCCATTGGGGTTACCAGAACCACAATAAGACAGGAAGATATATAGAAGAACTCTGTGAAACAACAAACCTGTCTGTCCTTCAAGATGCAAAGTCTGTACCAACACTTTTGCACAGCAACCATCGATCTCTGAGTCGACCTGATCTGACTATCTGATATAATAGACTCTTGCTCTCTAGAAATCCTTGATGACATCAGAAGTGACCACAGACCAATTCTCACCACCATAACTACCCCCAACAAAGCATATTTCAAACAGAAAACTCCCTGGAATTTTGGCAAGGCAGATTGGAAACTATTCCAAGAAACATCTGATTTCCTGCTATGTAATATCAACAGCAATGATGTAGAAACATTTGTGACAACTGAAACATGACTGAAGGAGTAATGAGGAGTCCATTTAAAAACAATTGAGAGCCTGTCATGTATATTTAGCCCTTCTGTTCTACATAAGTAATCATTTATAAAAACCTGCAACTTAAGAACAGTATCATCATCATCATCAAGTGCCGTCTCCGCAACGAAGGTTGGCTGCAACGTATCTCCAACATCTCATGTCTCTTGTCTTGGTGGTGCACTCTGCTAGACTGTAACCTGTCCATCATGTAATGTTACTCTCCCACTTGTATCTCTGCCTACCTCTTGCTCGCTTCCCTTTGACTTTACCCTCAAGTAAGGTCTTCAATATGGTGTCATGTCTTTTAATGTGTCCGAAGTATTTTATTTGCCTGATCTTTATTTCTCTTAGTAGTTCTTTCTTCATATTAAGTGTCTTTAGCACCTCTTTATTTGTTTTCTTCTCTTTCCATGATGTTCTCCCTATTCTTCTATATACCCACATCTCAAAGGCATCAATTTTGTCTTCTAGTTGTTTATTTAAAGAACAGTAAGCTAGACATAAATGCTACAATCCCATTTATTTATTTATTGTCTATTGTCTATCCCCAGCAGGAAGCTGGTTGATAGCATCCACACTTGCTGTCAAGCATACGGGTGGGAGCTGTAAGTTTCTGTTCAAGGCCAGATGTGATTCCTGAGGTTGTACGGAGTCCAAGTTTGTGGAGGAGGGTCCATGAAGCTATCGATCCATCTCTTTTTCAGTCTTCCCTTGGCTCTGTATCTGGATGATCATTTGTTATAAATTCTCAGTGGTAATTGGTTTTGGTCCATTCTCACAAGGTGATCAAACCACTATATCTGCTGACGTTCTATATATTCGATGCCTACTCTTTTTCTGATATTCTCGCTTCTTTGTATAGTTTAAACAATCCCATTTACTTTGTTGAAAAATCATAAATATGTGACAACACAGATTGTGATAAAAGAAATCCATTCCTGCAGACATAACATAACACATGTGCAAATTTAAATATATCTGTACATGAATATCACATTCATGGCAAGTCTGAATATATATCAATATGTGCATACCTAACACAAAGACAGCAGCCTGCAAGTGGTTCTGTCTCTGGTAGTTCTATAGGTCGAGAAAGCCAACCATCATATGGCAACAACTCATCTCCTTCTACACACATTTGCTGAAATATACAAGAGACGGATAATTTATTCATATTACCTTCAGATTAGAGATAGAAAACAAAATACAAGTTTTAATTGTTTCTTCTTCTATTTCCTTCTTATGAAGATTTTTTTGGTACTGTGTTCGGCACCTTCTGGCCCAGTTGATATGTGATATAGAAATGGATGTGGTATAGAAATACTGTAAGGTTTAGCGATAACGTCAGATGAGAACACTACAATTATATTTGCTTGTAAATTTGGACCATCATCTGCCTGTGTGCTGTCATGACCTAAAAGGGGAGCAAAAAATAGCAACATTGTAACCTGCCATGCATGTTGTAAGAGGTGACTAAGGAGGTTAGAGGTTATTAAAATTGACTATCCCATACCATAGGTCAATGTCATATAGAAGTCATATGTGTTAGACCAAAAGGTGCATTAATCACAGCAAAGCTGTAAACTATAACACTAGGCAGCAAATGTTTGATAACTAATGAAAATAGCAAAGATAAAGAACGCCATCACCATTGCATATTAGCTTCTTCTTCTGCGTTCATTCTCAAACTGATTAGCAGGTTGTAGAGAATATAAAGTGTTGTGTCATGCTTGGTTGTGATATATATATATATATATATATATATATATATATATATATATATATATATATATATATATATATATATATATATATATATATATATATATATATATGTATTTGGCCAAAAGTCAGTTGTTTTCCAATCTCCCTTAAAAAGTATGATCTTTTCAATTGATAAAACATTTAAGCTATGCCTGTAAAAATTTGTAAAAGCTTTTCATAATAGGCCTAGGAACAAGAGGTGTTCAATAAGCATAACACAAAAAACATCACCATGAATAAATTCAATAGGTGCTGGGCAGACTAGCAATTATAGGTTTGCGTTATGAGGACAGTAGTGATTTTTTTAGGCAATATAAATACGTTCAGTAGTTTGCCATTGGTTTTTGTTATCGAGCGCACTAGACTTGATCGTGCTTAATGTTAAAATTATGCAACTTTTCCCCTGCACATGAATTCTTTTTGGAAAATGTGCATCATTTATGGTAAGTGTTTGGTAAACGCAATAACTTTTTCCTTTGTAAAGATATCAAAATTTTGCACATGTAAATAAAGGAGTGAATAATGAATATAATCATGTTTATGTATGTGTGATATGACAGTTGTAAGCAAGTTATGAAGTTGAAAATTGGGGGGGGGGGGGGGGAGGAGATTTCAAAACACAATTTAAAAAAATTGCAAATATAATTTCTTGACGACACTAATGCATGAGCAATGTGTGGCAACATTGATAAAATCCTCCTAAATACCTATTCCTGTTGTATATATGTTGTTTCATATCTGAACTAATATAATATGGACTGAACAAACTAATAAAACATGAAGTAATCGCATATAATGTTCGTTCTTTCAAGACTAGGCCTAGATGGACATGTTTTTATTTTAAATGCCGACATGTGACACCACTGATACATATTGTTTTTGTGTTTTTTCAATGAATAAATTAACATTCTTATAATATAACAACAATTAAAACATGCAGATATTAGTTTTCCATGATGATCGCTTACTATGCTACAAGGTACTACATTCGATAGTAAAATAGGCGTTCAAAATGGACAAAGTAATTCCAGAAATTGGTAGATAAAATCAGCCAACTGTATCCTTCTTACAATCATAATGTGTAAAGGAATTTGACCTTTAGGCTGTGATGTATTCCTAGCTTCGTGTGGTGGGAATACTACGCCATATGAGCTTAACTTTGTGTGATTTCGTACCAATGAATCGGAGCATAGCAACGGGAATAAATGGAGATGCCTATTGATCTTAGTTATGTATTGACGTAGGCTGCTATAGGGGCCTACAGAGCCTGTAAGATTAAAAATAATGAGACATTTTGCTGACTAATCTAACACACTAATCAATGTGTCATGACTAAAAGAATTACTTAGCTATTCTGAACAGAAAATATTCCACTTCACTGATTTTACCATTCAACTAACATTCCTAAGAGCTTGTATTTCCCAGTGGCAATATATGGGTAGGAATGCTGGACAATAACCAACAAAGTGAAAAATAAAATAGCAGCATTTGAATCAAAATGGTACAGAAAAATCCTCAGAATATCATGGAGCAAAAAAATCACCAATATAGTTATACTGAGAGAAAAGAATGTAAAAGAAAGCTGGCTAAACAGCATGGTTTCAGAAAACTTCAATATTTTGGTCATATCATATGCCATCCATAGTGGAGAGGATGATGTCAGAGAGATGAACAAGAGGCAGACCAAGAAGAAGATGGAAGCAAGACATCATAGACCACCTGAACTTGACAGTAACAGAAGCAGGAAGACTGGCTCAAGATTGACATATTTTTTTGAAAAGCTGTGATGACTGTTACTCCTGTTCAGGATATGCTACCTGATGATGATGATCTTACCAGCCACGCATTGGTGAGAATCTCGGAAACTGTGACATCCACTGGAAATCCCATCAAAGGAACAACTGCAATGTCTGCTACTTGTCGAGTTTTACCAGAGGACAACACTACTCCTGTAGAAATGATTAGAAGAAATGTACTGTGAATTTAATGGAAACTGAATATCAATAATGAATGATACACAAAACAAACTAGTTTGAAGACAGTCTTATATTGTTAGAGTCGTCCGTGTGTTGCCATGGCCCGAAAGGGGAGCAAAGAATAGAAACAGTTTACCTTCCATGCATGTCGTAAACGGCGACTAAGGAGGTTATGGGATGGAGTTGGCTGCCCCATTCCATATAGGGTCAGTGACATGAAGCCATGCTGAAGTCGGATGTGTCAGGCCAAAAGGCGCAGACATCGCAGCAATGCTGTAAACCATGACACAACGCATTCCGTTCTCCAGACTACATCCTGCTAATCTACAGGAGTTTGAGAACAAACGCAGAAGAAAAAAGAAGAATATTGTTAGAGCAACAAAGTCATAACACTATGCTACTATCAGAAATGTATAGGTAATGCTATAGATTATAGAATCACTACACTTGGAGGTGTAAGGGTACAAGTTAACTTCCTATATATTATAAACTGAACTTGTCAAGCATACATGTATAACAAGGAGCATATTCAAATTGAACATAAAATGCAATAACTTTCTATTATAAAGCATAAACTACTTGTTTGCCAATTATACTACTGTTGCTATGTTTAGTGATGATCTCTCTTTGAGGGCATGCTGAAAATAGCATTTTTTGTACAAAAGGCACACCACAAAAAAATCATCCTAAATCCCTTTACTCTATGGACGTGAATTGTTGGATAATACATACGTTACGAAAAAAAATTGCAGAACACATTATTAGATGCACTGTTATGGAATTTGCAGCAAAGAGAGCTAAAAATATATACTAGAGATATGCAAGACATGGCAGTAGTGGACAATATGAATAAATTTGTTAAGGATCTATGATCTGCTAGGAGTTGAGATACGTAGATATAATTCATGCAGTATGCAGTTTCACGATTGCTACCGTCACACCTAATCACATTTACATCTTTTCTTAAGCATCTCTTGTCACACACTGTGCTTTAACTTAGTCTATATTTACCACAAATCATGTTGAATTAGTACACACATATTATTTATCAATTGTCACTTTGTGTCTTAAAGCAAAAGTGGGTAGAATAAGTTAGAAATTAAGTGTTGTGTTTATACTTAAGTTTTAATTATGCATTTATTCTGGCAAATACAGAACAATATATTCACTGCCATACTCAGATCCCCCCAATTTATTCTGTAAGGTTGCTTCTATGGGTCACACTTCATTATTTGGTTGTCAAGGTTGGGACAGTTTTTATAGGTGTAAAAATTACCAAGACAATGGAAGTGAGCTCTACTAGGTTTTTCACAAAGGTATTGATTTGCTCATTTCGACTGAGTTTGTTTATACTGTCATACTTTGGTTTGTACTCTTCATGTTCTCTACATTCCATTTTCATGGATTGTTTCAAAAGTGGTTGTGTCTTTTTAGCTATGAAACTGGTACAGCTGTTAAAGATTTCTGCTGACCTCTGCAAATTTCCCTTTCAAATTTGTCAAGAATGCCCTGTAGACAGATAGGTGTCATGTGTAAGGACTGTAAACTCAAACAAAATTCTTGTATAAAACATTTATTGTGAGCCCATGCTTTCCACTATGCTCCATAATTTCTGATGTGTGAATGTGGTAGTATACTTGTTATAAAAATGCAGTTGAGACAAAACACCTATATGTGCTTGAATTGCCATGACCATCTGAAAATGACAACCAATGATCCAATAGTATGATGGAAACCGGAATGAGAGGTCATTGTCAGAAGAATTAATTGCCACCACAGCAATGTGGTGAAATGTCTGAGTCTATTCTATGAAATTAACATGTTACTAATATCTTCTTTGAAAAAGAAAAGGTAATTTCCAAGAATTCTTTATCACAACCACAATCCATAATAATTTCACAGAAATGGCTACCATTTCACTCGATCCGTGTAGTTCGAGACAGATTATCTGATATTAAACCACAGCTCTGATATTCTCCCTATTCTAAACAAAATGGAGGTAAAGGAAGTTCAATTTAGTTTCCCTAGATGACGCTAATTCTTGGTCATGCGAGCCTAAATATCTTTTAGTTCCTCGTCGATAAATGAGTGCATAGCAATGGGCCATTTTATTTGCCAATGGGTGTATTAGCATAGATATCTGATGGCTAATTTATTATCCAACAGCATGCTATTGGTTGATGACTAGCATGGATTCATTGAAAAATGAATTATTCCAAATATGTGAACTTGTATACATTTATATTTACATTTTACACTCAGTTTTTGGATTATACTGGTGGTGTATTTTATTGTGTTTAAATATACATATACTTAGGAACTGATAGTAGTTGTCATATCATTATATTAGCATTTTATTCCAATTTCTCTACACATTTTCCATTAATAGACTCAAATTCTGTAGCTAAATGGTTATTTTATTAAGAAACATTTCATTAATGACAATAATTAATTACATACCGCCTTTAGTGTCTATCAGCATAGTAAGTTGCTCTGTTTCTTCTTCATCAAAACCAAGGATTATAAATGTCTTCTTATAGAATATTCCAGTGGTGGTTTCATTTTCTTCACCTTTTCAGAATAGAGCAATAAGAACATCTATACTTTTGAGAAGAGTATCTACCCATCTCTTGCAGCAATATTCATTGTATATGCTGGCTCTCTCTCTCTCTCCAAGATATCTTAAAAAGATATATCAGACCTTTTCTCTCCCTGCATTTTTTCTGCGTGTATAAAGCATCATTATTACAAACTGCATCAATAAGGTGTGAAAACAGCTACTCGCCACGCATAGAAATAAAAAGAAGGGGTAAGACAAAGATGCATTTTATCACCAAGCCTATTTAATATCAACACAGAGAATATCTTTAAAAATATAGAAGTAATACCAGGACTCAAGATCAATGGGAAAATAATAAACAACATTAGATATGCAGATGACACTGTTCTTTTGGCAGAAAGTGAGCATGAAATACAAAGACTAATAGATCAAGTCAATAAATCAAGTAATGAATATGAACTGGATATAAATATCCAAAAAACAAAACCATGATAATCAGCAAAGACACAGAAGAACATGAGCTAAACATAAACATACATGGAGAGAAACTACAACAAGTAAAACATTATCAATATCTTGGACACATAGTCACAAATGATGGCAGATGTGAAACAGAAGTTAAAAGGAGAATAGGAATGGCTAAAAGTACCTTCAATGACATGAGGAAATTATTAATATCCAAACAAATTACAAACAAGTTAAAAAGGAGAATTATAAAATGCTACATCTATTCCATATTAATGTATGGCTCAGAAACATGGACACTAAATAAACAATTAGAAGACAAAATTGATGCCCTTGAGATGTGGGTATATAGAAGAATAGGGAGAACATCATGGAAAGACAAGAAAACAAATAAAGAGATACTAAAAACACTTAATATGAAGAAGGAACTACTAAGAGAAATAAAGATCAGTCAAGTAAAATACTTTGGACACATTAAAAGACATGACACCTTATTAAAGACCTTACTTGCGGGTAAAGTCAAAGGGAAGCAAACAAGGGTTAGGCAGAGATACAAGTGGGAGAGTAACATCACACGATGGACAGGTTAGTCTAGCAGAGTGCACCGCCAAGACAAGAGACAGGAGATCTTGGAGATACGTTCAGCCAACCTTCATTGCGGAGACGGCATTTGATGATGATGATGAAAGCATCATTTAGTGACAGTCCAACTTTTAGTGAGGTCAGGTATTAACTGCTATTTGATATTAATTTGTCAAAAATTACTTAATCTCCAAAGAAATGAAGACAGCAGAAGCAGAAAATCTGAATGCCAGCTTAAATGAATTGCTTTTTTGCAGACAATCAGGTGATTGTAACAACATCAGAACAACTACAGATACAAATAGACAGACTACACCAAACATGTAACGCCTTTAATATGAAAATAAATACAGAAAATACAAGTAATGAACATGGTAGGAAGAGGAAGAAACATCAATATTTATATTGAAAGCCAAAGAATTAACCAGGTGACAAAGTTTACTTACTTTGGAAGCAATATAACAGCAGAAGGGAGGAGTAGTAAAGAAATATACATCTGATGCAGTAAAGTATATCAAGCACTAGTTCTCAAAAACTATTCTTGACACGAATTCTCAACAACAAATATGTAGATTTATACACCAAAATGACATTGGTCAAGATGATTATTGTACCAACACTGTGCTACCAATGTCAAACATGAACAACGACAGCGCAAGACAAAAGTAAACTAGTGACAACCAAAATGGCATGTTTGAGCAGAATCTTAGGGATATCGCTAAGAGATTGAATAAAGAATGATGACATTAGGAAAAAAGCTGGTGCAATACCGATACTAGGATACATTAAGAAACAGCAGAACAAATAGTTTACACTTATCAGCAGACTACCAATAGTCACTGTTCCCCAACAAGTGATGCTACACAGATATAATGGCCATAGGCCTAGAGGTAGATCACAGAAGTGTTGGACCATGAAATAAGGGAGGCAACATGTACATACACACTTTATATTATATATATATAAGAAGGGAATATATATATATATATATGTTATATATATATATATCACATGCAAAGGCCATCTCCAGAGAACTCTTCTACTCTTGACATCACAAGGAAAAAAGGGATCAGCATATAGATGTATAGTTGAAAGATCCTCACTGCACATCTGTCCTAAGTATTTGGTTTCAAGATATCCCTCAACGTGTAGAGACTGACCACACCTGCTATGTGTTAGTTTACCAGTCTTCTCTGGTTACCTGCATAGCACTTTTGTTTAGCCAAGAACCTCTTGACATGGTAGTCCTGTAGACTGCTCAGGGTGTAGTTTCACAAGCATTTGTTACATTGGTTGCTCACCCTTATCTCCATAAAAGCATTCAGAGCATCAGCTCTGCCCATTGTTTGTCTGGTTCCCATGATAACCATATGAGCAAGCCTGTCTGTATGTTCATTTCCTTGGACGTCTGCATGTCCAAGTAGAAATATTAAATTCATTCTTGTCAGATTACTGTTTCCCTGACCCCCAACCATTGTCTGCATGCCCAACCATTCTCAATCTTTCTTAGTATGCTTGAGTCTCAGAGAAAGCATACATGAGTGTAGGTTTAACCTTCACCGCGCCGTTGTTAAATCTGTTTGACAAAAAAAAGATGGCGGCTGTTTACCGTTGTCAAGTGCACTCACTCAATGAGACATTGTGCCAAATAGGCTTACAACAGCCAAATCACAGCATGTATGTAGTTCAGGGCATGCGCAATCGAAGCCGGTACCAGTTCACGTCCGCCCTGTCCATTTGTTATAATTTACAGTAGCGTCCAGACATTGTTCCATCGCATTTTCCGACAGCAACCTAGGCCTACAATGGATACAATTTATTTTGCGTTCGTAATGGATCCCGATTCGGATGAGGAGGTAAGTGTGCTGTTAACAGATGCAGATATCGCTCCAATAGATGATGTGTTGTTAGATAGAGATAATAGTGATACTGATTCAGTTCGCAGCGTGGCCGATGACGACATATTGGAAGAAGAAATTGTTGGAAATTCTAGTGTTCCTTCGGGGTATAGCCATGATTGGCTTAGCAACTTCGATGAAGTTGTTGGACCTATAGGCTTAGCTGATGACATTAGTGCGGTAGACGTGTTTCGTCTGTTTATTACAGATGATATTGTGAACATGTTGGTAACTGAAACTAATCGTTACGCTAAGCAGGTTAGTGATTCGAAGGGACAGACCGCCGGCAATGCATCTCGTGTGAAGATGTGGAAGGAAGTCACAGCTGATGAGATGACAGCTTTTGTTGCTTTGGTGCTCTTGATGGGACTGACCAAACGTTCCTCCTTTGAATTGTATTGGTCTAATGATGGTCTCATCAAGATGCCTGGGTTCAGGAATATCATGAGTAGGAATAGATTTTTAGCTATTCTTTCATTCCTGCACCTTGTAGACAACACAACAGCTGTTGCACGAGGGCAACCGGGTCACAGCAAGGCGTTCAAGATACAGGGGTTTGTTGACAAACTTATTCCTCTGTTCCAACAGTATTATGGCCTCTCCAAAGAAATCAGTATCGATGAAAGCATGATTGGCAATAGGACCAACACACCATATTGCTATAAATCCTAAACGGTGTTCCTGTGGCAAGCCTGCGCTTCCTGACTGTAGTCTGTTCAGATCGGTCAAAGAAGCGTCACCAGACTCAGTACGTGTGCGCAGCATGTCAGGTCACTCTGTGCCCCTACCCCTGCTTCCATAGATACCACACATTGGTACATTTCAAAATTGATTGTTCCTCTGAGCTGCACAGCATGTAGGAGAGCAGCACAGCCTGTAGGTTTACTCCAGAGCTGCATGGCCAGTGGGTAAGTCATTTGTGTTGTTTGTTTTTATGTAATTTTAAAATAAAAATTGTCTTCACCTCTTGCGCAAACCTCGGGTAGGATACATAAAAAAAAAACAATTACACACCCATTTGTAGTATTCAATTCTGCATTTACATGTGTTGATATTATTTTAAAAGCTCTAATAACAAAAATGTTATTGAGTTTTCCGAACACCCGTGTCTTTTTTGCATATATTTTGTTTTTTCGAGAAAATGTCTTCACCTCTTGCGCAAAACTCGAGTAAGATACATTAAAAAAAAAACAATTACACACCCATTTGCAGTATTCAATTCTGCATTTAAATCTGTTGAAATTATTTTAAAATCTCTAATAGCAAAAATGTTATTGAGTTTTCCGAACACCCATGTCTTGTTGTTTCTGTTGGTTTTTTGCGCAAAAAAGGTGTTCACTTCCTGCGCAAACCCCGGGTATGTTACATAAAAATTTTAAAAATATACATACATTTGCGGTATTCAATTCTGCATTTGCACGGACAATTTTATTTTTTTTATCACGAATAACAAAAAAGTTATTGCATTTCCGTAACACCAACCAGAAGAGATGAAAATTCTCAAAAAAGAATCCGGTGGCAGGAAGAGGTTTTGTATTTTTTAATCCGGCTTGCTAAAGGTTAAGACTAATCATGCCTTTACCCTGGTTACAGTCATCATCTCCATGATCATGCTACTTGTAGTCACAGCAAATGCACCGCTGTTTTCACACACAATTCTCTTTCCAACCTGCTAAGTGAACACCCATGGACTGTGCACAAATAACAGAATCATCTGTATAAATTACTGTCTCCCTCAGATGAATTCTCATAAATCAAGGCATGAACAACTGCTTCCACTAACACAGTGTCCTGTAGCGACATGCTGTCAAGTCTGATGTGCACTAAAAAGACTGAGTAGTTCTGATGGTACTTTCTCCCACTCTGCACCAGGATCTATGTCATCGGGTGGACAGACATTGCATAATATCTTCCACCTGACCCATCCAAGATTTTTCCTCTTTTAAGCCTGCTTCCCTTGATTCTAATTTCTCTGTGTAGAGGATGATTTATGTCTGCATTAACTCCTTGAAGGAAAGCATGCGCTCGGCAGATCCTTGTTATATCCTCCATGGAAAATCAAGGAGGTAACACATCAATACACAATCTTTAGTGCTTTCAAGTACGATGAGCAGTACCTCGCTCTGTACCTTTTCTCCAGTTTTCTCATTTGCACATGGCTGAGAAGATTTCCAGGGCGTATTCGATAACTGAAATGATGAGACCCTGATACAAAAGAACGAGGTGGAATTGCTCACAGTCATTACCTTTATTGCACTGAGACTTCTGTGGCTTCATCTATCACCTGGTATACTTGTTATCAGAAAGAAAGACTTCTATTAAATCACACTCCCAGATACTTCATTGCATGTGTTTTCTTAATCTCTGTACACAATTCCACTGTTAGGACTAGCAAATTGATAATGGGATTGTTTAGAAAGAACCTGATGCTTTAGTTGGGTTGATTATTGCTCCTGCTTCTTCATACAATCTGCCTAACCGATCCAGCTCTGAAACCACCAGCTTCCAATCACTACCCTGACAATAAATGAAAATGTCGTTGGTATATAAGAGTCCTTTCTCTTCAAATTTGTTCATCTGTGATTCTCACAGTATAGCCATTGAAAAGTACAGGAGACAATAGTGAGCCCAGTGGAAGGATTGGGTGTATCATTGTGGGTTCAGAGGTCCAACTGTAACATCTAAATACCTCCATTCTCTGAAAAAGTTCTGCAACAATCGAATCCACAAGGAAAGGACTGATTTGGAAATTGTATAGCTGTTCAAGATGTCCCAGACGTTTTCTATCCATCCTTTTTGTGATCTTCCTCTGGCTTTGTACCTTGATCTCATTTGGTTATATGCATGTACTGGCAACTTGTGATGAATTCTCATAATGTGGCCAAACCACTTGATCTGCTGCCTTTCTATGTATTTTGTGCAAGGTGTTATACCTATTCTTTCCCTTCTTCTTCGTATTTTTATTATTGTTACTTCTTCTTCTTTCGTTCACTTGAAACATGTCTATATCTGTAATTCTGTCTCCTTAATAAAACTCACTGTCTTTTGTAGTTCATACAGTGTCCCATAGAGTTTTGATTCCAGTGTTGTTTCCTCTGGCCAATATGTCTGCCTCAGCGTTTCATGCTCAGAACACTCTTGAAGTATATGTTTGGCACTCTGTGCTGCCTGTCCACATGTACACATGGCCGTGTTGCCAATCTTGAACTTTGTATACATGTGACTGCGGAGTCGGTTGTGTCCTGTTCTGAGACGTAGAATTATAACTTGTTCTGGTCTTTCATAATATGATAGTCATCTTGTGTTGGTGTTTGTGGCTTTCTTATTGACTTGATCATCTATTTTTTCTGATGGTAGGTGATTGGTATATCTGGTTGGTCTTCGGCAGCACCTTCCTTAGCCAGTTGGTCTGCTTTTTCATTTCCTGGTATTCCACAGTGAGAGGGTATCCACTGCATGGTTACCCTATACTGGTTACCCTATACTAGTAGTTTTTTCAAGTCTGTTAGTTTTTCAGACTGGAGAGCTTGAAGCACTGACCTTGCATCTGTCAGGAATACCACAGGCTGTAGGTCAGAGTTGGGAGTTCAGCAGTTTTTTAGCTGCCACACTAATTGCCTGGATTTCTGCATCATAATTATTGCAGAATTTTCCTGTCGGTGTTCTGATTGTATCTCTAGGCTTGTGTGGATATTCTATATATACACCTGCACCTCCATTCCTCACAGCATTCTGTGCTGACCCATCTGTGTATACTCTGACCCATATATCTTGTGGATATTCCTCATCCAGGAAACTGAGGGTGACTGTCCTTCGCTGCACACTGTTCTGTTCATCCTCGCTTAGTATTCCTTTCACATGGGTCTGAATGTATATTGGCATTCCATGCCTTTTACTCCACGGGGTTTGTTCTGGTACAGGCCTTAAAGGGCTGTCAACTTCAGGTAGGTCTGTAAGTTGTCTGCGGAGTCGTTTAGCTTGATGGATAAAGCTGCTTCTTTTCAGTCGCCCCATTGTTAGGTTTTGGAATCTTTCCTTCATTGGATGACTTGGCATACACTGAAACTTTTCTGCTTGAATTATTGTTACATTATGTATAGACATCCTGAGAACTGAATTTAAAAGAAAACTGTCTACATAACAAGGTCATCTCCAGAAATATTACAATATTTTGCTATATCAAATAACATGACAGCATATAAAAGATCATGAAAGAAGGAATGATATCAGAGCAATGAGAATGGTGTAGGCAATGAAAAAGATGGACACAAGGATATTGTCTACTTCTTCTTTTGTTCGTTGTCAAACTCCTGCACATTAACAGGATGTCATCCTGAGAATTGAGTGCAATGTGCCAGGGTTTACAGCTTGGCTGTGATATCTGGGACAGCTAACTCTACCCCCAAAACATCCTGAGTCGCATCTTACAACATGCATGGCAGGTAAGAATGTCATTATTCTGTACTCCCTTTTCGGACCAGTAGCACACAGGTGACAAAGATATCACAGACAACTTGAACGTGACACTCACTGAAGCAGGTATATTGGCTCAAGATCGACAGGAGCTTAAAAAGGCTGTGATGATCCAGGATATATCACCTGATGATGATTATGTTATGCTGAATGTGTACATGTCAGAAGATAATGTAAAACTATATCACACTAAGACAATTATACCATTTGGATTTTGGGTCATTGCATCATCTTCAATTTCTTCAAGTGCTTGAATTGTTAAATCTTGGCCATCACCCTTGGTCTCAATTTGAGCTTCATCATCAACCACCGTCACTTTTTGTTTTGATTCACCTGAATATGATAAAAACCATTGTAGTATCTCATGTTAGTATTATACTGGCACTGTAATACAAAACCAAACTGAAGTATGATATCTAATAGAGGAGAAACATGATTAAGACATTTCAGCAGACCATTGACATTCACAAAATGGAATTTATAGTTTTAAAAAAATGTATTAGATATAAGCAGAAAACATACGGCAATAAACAGGATTTGAACCAGGTCCATTCAGATGGCACTTATTCGACTTGCAACTTGAGCCAAGATGTTTTCCGTATTTGATCTCTGAAACAGATCAGTTTCCCTGGGGAAGAGCTTCTGACCAGGCAGCAAATATCCTTGCAAATTTCTATAAGGAAGAAAGCACAACCACACTTCCTCATACAAGTATCAAAGAAGTCAAAACAGAAATTTAAAAAAACTGAAGCATCAAAATACAGACCCACGCACGACCCACCATCGCAGAACTAAATGGTGCCATAGGAAAACTAAAAACAAAATGACCCCAGGAAAGGATAGCATAACTAATATGATCAGGAACCTAGGACCAATCATCAGAAAGAAGCTCCTTACCATCTTCAACCAATCATGGAGAACTGGTATAGGGGGACATAGGGTGAAGCTGTCATCATTCTAATCAGTAAGAAACAAAATGCAAAAAACTAGGAAGTCCAGCTACCGACCAGTCTACCTCGAGTTGCACAGGAAATGCAATGAAGAGAATGGTAAACTCTAGAATAATAATATTTAGAAGAAACCAAAATCTCACCAATGCACAGTCAGCCTTTAAGTAAAATCGAGGCACAGAAGACCAGCTCAAATACCTAACACAGGAAAGTGAAAATGCTTTCCAAAAGAAGGAAAAAATGCTAGCAACTTTTAAGGACGAACATAAAAATCTCTGGATCTGCCAGTAGTCTTAGCTACTGTGAAATGTATTTTTATCAATAATTCATTTCATTAAATAATGTACATATGTGTTTCGTTAAAAATGTGACCACTGCTTCCCGTAATGTATCCATCATATTTCAATGGTCTTCCATACGATTGTCCAAAGTGAAAACATTATGTACATGCCAAACAATCTGATGCATGCTTACATTTTTAGATAAATAACCACAAGCATACTGAAAAGACCAGTTTTTGTCATGTCTCCAGTAACAACACAAAGATATCCTCACAAATCTACCAACTGAAATTGAAAGGAGCCAGACAACAGTCTCCAAAACGTCTCCATAATAACAGAGGTTCCTGAATAATGATAAAGGAATACCACACTCCACTTCAACTAAAAGCGTTGACACTAGATGATAGAAAGAAATTATGGTACATGATAGGCAGATATAACCAAATCACATCATCAGTCCAGCTTTTGTAATGTTATGGGCATAGCCATGTAAATCTGTGTTATAATTTGCACATCTTCTGTGGCTTCACAGACATGTGACTTGATAAGCAGAACTATCAGACAAGTCGATGTTAAAATGAGTAATGCAATTGTAGATGTCTGTTACACTAGCTAACACTATTCCTAATGTTACCCGTGAAACCATGCCCCCTCCCAACAACTACACATTCTACTCCACAATGCTAGAATTCTAATACCAATCCTAACCCTTGGTAGGCCAACTCCTTCCCTATGCCTTTTTAGTCAACTCTTAGACATGCATGGTAGATTTGAGTGTTGATCTTTGCAGAATGTCCTCATTAAAAGTATAGTCTCCAATCGCAGTGCCCACATCTAACGTGGTCATTAAGAAGCATATCTCTCCGAAGTTGCTAATACACAATAAAACCAGTAGTTATAACTTCAGAAACAAAATACTTAAGCATACTCACCCTGTGGTTCCATATATTGACTAAGTAGTTCAGCCATTTCAAGGTCACTAGGAGCTTCCCTCTGAAAAGCTTGACTGTCTAACTGTTTTTCAATCTTGCTGTTATCTTTCACAGCCCTATCCTTTCTTGACCCATCGACAGCAACTTGATTTGCCAGGTTAGAAACTTTCTCTAAGTTTGTTTGATGTCTAAAAGACAAGATACACACAATTCAAAAATTGAATTACTGCAAAGTGAAAGAATACTTCTCAATCAAAGCACAAAAGTGAAATGTTATCTCACATTCATGTCCTAAACTGGTTTATGCGACTCAAATCATCACTGTAGTTCGGTTAAGGTCACATCTCTAGAGCCATGTACAACACCTGCATCTATCATACATATTCACCCATGTGGCAATCGGGGTCTGGACTTCTAGTTCATCAGGGTTCAAAGAATAGGGCCACCATCTTCTTTTTAGGGATGTCGTTGGAGGTGATTAAAGGAAAATTAGGGAATAAGCCTCACAACCTGTCACCTGTGAAAGAATCATCATTCTCACATTTGTCTCAATTTGATTTTGTCTTCTATCAAATAATCCCAATGGATGACGAAGAGATCCAGGCTATCAGACATTGCACCTTTGTGGCAGACTCTTAGATGACAGAGAATGGAAGATGTGCCATCACTGCCGATGTGTCAATAATGTGACAGAAGTGTATGCTGTGCTCCTGGCAAAACATAGTTAGTTCTCTAGGGCCAAAGACGGCACATAGGGTGGATGTCATCGATTTCCATGTCTCTCGTTTCATTGCAATTTGCTTTAGATCTTCGTTGATTCTGATACTGATGGTGAAATGGTCTCTTGTAATAGTTCTACGTAGTCTGTTTTGGTCTTCCTTGTTTTCAAAACATAGTAATCCTGGGATATTGGAGCATTGAAATGCCTCCCTCTGAGGACTAAACATGCATCCATTACCATTATCACACCCCCCCCCCACTACTGAACACATTCATTCCTTTGATAGCTTATATGAGTCTGGGTTTCAAATCAGTTTCACAACTGAGAAGCACCTGTGCTTTTGTCAGAAATGCTACCAGCTGTCAAGAGCTACCTGTTCACTGATAAAGGGATAATTTCATCATCATCATCATACATATTTGTCAATGACAATATCATTGCATGGACTTGTGAAAACAATTGTATAGGCATGTAAGGAAAAGAATACTACAATTTTGGGTATATGTTCCTAAAATAACACACAATTTATAAACTTGTGCACATGGATTTCCATAGAATAAGTTGTTGGCACAGGACAGATGAATTTTTCCATGATGATTTTGTTTTGTTTTGTGAGGAGTGCATATTGTAGAATGCAAATGATTTAAAAAATAAAGGTTTATTCATAAAAAGAAACTCATTTAATTTTTAACTATAACAAAAAACACATACAATTAATATAACATTAACGCCCATAATAAAAACAAAAATGGCTTATAATAATGGTACTTGTCTAAATAGTTTGTCAGAACTCATGTTAGTTAGTCAAGACATCATCATCACTGCATGCATTCATACGTGCCCCAATCTATCCCTGAGTATATCCGTAATGACATGACAACTGACAGTTCCAGTTATCTGTTGCTTAACAAACATTCTTTGCCGACCATAATAATATTCATGTCATGCCACACCACATTTCAAGTCCAGCTCCTTCATTCTGGACATGGAAAAGGAATCATCATGTTCCTTAATTTCATTTGATCATGCAGTTTCTCGCAAAGAGTTCAATATGTCAATGCAATTCATTGCCATGCTATTCGATATATTCACAGAACTTGCCAATCTATCGGCTCTCTCATTGCCTTGAACACCAGAAGGACCAGGCACAAAAATAAATGTGACACTCTCCAAGCTTGACCTTCCCACATCACCAAGCTGCTGTTCATAAATACAGCACACTTGTATTTTTCTAACCATGCTCATTGAGCCATGGAGAATGCAGACATGAGTTGCACTCTGTGAACCCATCCAGTTCAATGGTCAGGTCACTGCCATAATTTCCAGTTATGCTACTTGTAGTTACAGCACATGCTCCACTATAAGTCTTCCTTATTAACCACTCTCAACTTGAATACACTTCAATCAAGGACATTTTCAACTCCAACAATGCAACTAGCACAACACACAAACAAGCATCTATATTTTCTCTTTGACAGTATATGTGATGGCCTGCCAACTTCTAAACATATAATCTCCATAACATCATCTTTCATTCAAACACTCATAGGCTATTCCAGGAACTTTTTGAAGCTCCCTTGTATTCGTTCAATGTAAAACTGATATTTAGCCCACCTTTTTTCATAGATTTATTTGTCATGTTATACATAATAAGTAAGAAATAAATTTTACCTGTTCTTTACTGCTGATATTAGACCCAGGTCACTACGCAGATATTTTTCTTCATTCAAGTGTGCACGCTGATGGAAACACTCCATTAACCAATCTGTTGTCACAATATGTGGGCTGTTGATTAGAATGTCAAATATGAAACATACTGTAAAATGAAAATTTCCAGCTCTGACAGAATCCAATGTGAAGCAATACACTATGCATATGCAATTTTTATTTTTCAATATAATGTAGAGCTAAATGAAAAATAGAGCAGCTAGTTGTGGTTATTAGTTACGAGCCAAAGTCACTACACTCTTGGCAAACCCATAATTGTTTAGTCTCCCCCAGAAAATGTTGAATTATATGCATACTGATGGTTTCTGTGGCTTACTGGGTAAACATACTCCTCATTTTGCACTTTAGATAATCCCCTGTGCCACAGTTAATACCAAATTCTTCAAATCACGTATGGATGCATTATCTATTGCAGTGTCCACATCTATCAGGCACTCGCTAAGCAACGTCAAGTGTTCCCCTTACCCATACTCATTTTATCAACTATAGATGCATTTCATGCAAGAATATCTGTTTTTCATTTCCATTAACATTAGTATGTCTACGGTACAAATCGATGTTATACCCAGGAGGTTGGAACAAGCTATAGACGTCATCCACTCACACTAACACTGATCATTTTGAATCATTCAAAGTACGGACTGAGAAATTAGACACTATTCTTCTTCTTCTTTCGTTCACTTGAAACATGTCTATATCTGTAATTCTGTCTCCTTAATAAAACTCACTGTCTTTTGTAGTTCATACAGTGTCCCATAGAGTTTTGATTCCAGTGTTGTTTCCTCTGGCCAATATGTCTGCCTCAGTTTCATGCTCAGAACACTCTTGAAGTATATGTTTGGCACTGTGCTGCCTGTCCACATGTACACATGGCCGTATTGCCAATCTTGAACTTTGTATACATGTGACTGCGGAGTCGGTTGTGTCCTGTTCTGCGACGTAGAATTATAACTTGTTCTGGTCTGTTCATAATATGATAGTCATCTTGTGTTGGTGTTTGTGGCTTTCTTATTGACTATCATCTGTTTTTTCTGATAGTAGGTGATTGGTATATCTGGTTGGTCTTCGGCAGCACCTTCCTTAGCCAGTTGGTCTGCTTTTTCATTTCCTGGTATTCCACAGTGAGAGGGTATCCACTGCATGGTTACCCTATACTGGTAAGACAATTCGCTAAGTAGTTTTTTCAAGTCTGTTAGTTTTCCAGACCGGAGAGCTTGAAGCACTGACCTTGCATCTGTCAGGAATACCACAGGCTGTAGGTCAGAGTTGGAGTTCAGCAGTTTTTTAGTTGCCACACTAATTGCCTGGATTTCTGCATCATAATTATTGCAGAATTTTCCTGTTGGTGTTCTGATAGTATCTCTAGGCTTGTGTGGATATTCTATATATACACCTGCACCTCCATTCCTCACAGCATTCTGTGCTGACCCATCTGTGTATACTCTGACCCATATATCTTGTGGATATTCCTCATCCAGGAAACTGAGGGTGACTGTCCTTCGCTGCCCACTGTTCTGTTCGTCCTCGCTTAGTATTCCTTTCACATGGGTCTGAATGTATATTGGCATTCCATGCCTTTCACTCCACAGAGTTTGTTCTGGTACAGGCCTTAAGGGGCTGTCAACTTCAGGTAGGTCTGTAAGTTGTCTGCGGAGTCGTTTAGCTTGATGGATAAAGCTGCTCCTTTTCAGTCGCCCCATTGCTAGATTTTGGAATCTTTCCTTCATTGGATGACTTGGCATACACTGAAACTTTTCTACCTGAATTAGTACTTTTGTGTCTCTGCGTTCGCCAAGTGTTTGCATTCTTCCCATTTTCTGCATCTATGCTATGGGTGTTGATTTAATTGCTTCCAACATTATTCTAAGTGCCTGGTTTTGCACTTTATCTAGATCTTGTAATGTGGTGTTTGATGCAGAACACCATGCAGCTGAACCATATTCCAGGTGTGGTCTTATGCCTTGCTGGTAAACTTTACTGAGTATATTCCCACTGGCTCCCCATGTGGTTCCACTTAGTTTTCTCAGGATAGCTAACTTCCTCCTGGCTTTTGTTGTTGCTTTGTTTATGTGCTGCTTCCATATCAGTTTATCATCAAAAGTAACTCCGAGTTATGTGGGTTGTTTGGCTTCTTTCAAGAGTTCTCCATCTATTTTGATATGACCGGCTTTTTGTTTTGGTGAGAGGGTAAAGAGTGTAGTGCTGCACTTATCTGTGTTAATGCTGACGCACCATCTATTAGCCCATAAGGTTAGAGCATCGATAGCTCTTTGTATTTGTTTAGTGGCCACTGTCGCATGTTCTTCAGTGCACCATATCACCAGGTCATCAGCATACATTGCCACTTTGATCCCATGTGGTAGTTCAGCAACTAGGTCATTGATGTAAACCAAGAAAAGTGTGGTTGACAGGACTCCTCCCTGGGGGACTCCATGACGCAGTAGAACTTTCTTGCTCTTGCGACCATCTAATTGTACCCTGGCTCTTCTATTATGCAGGTATGCTTTTACCCATTTGTACATTCTTGAGCTAACCCTGCAATTTCGCAATTTCTTTAGGAGCCCTTCTTTCCAGACCTTATCAAATGCTTTCCTGAGGTCTATCCATGCTGCTAGTACCAGTTTATTTTCTTGGAAGGCATCCTCAATCTCTTGGGAGAGGTAGGTTGCCTGATCTTCAGTAGAGTAGCACTGTCTGAAACCTGCTTGCTGTGATACCAGAAGGTTTTCACTTTCAAGGTACCACTGCATCCTAAGATTGATAATGCGTTCCATTGTTTAGCATAGACATCTTGTGAGGCTGATGGGCCTGTAGTTGGAGACTGTGTTGCCATCTTTTCCTGATTTGAGAAGTGGTATCATTATTGCTTCTCTCCACGCCTGTGGTACATTACCTGTGGACCAGCTTGCGTTAAAGATCTGCAGTAGCTTTGCTCTTGCTGCAATTCCCAGGTTTCTAATCATTTCATTGGACACTCCATCAGCTCCAGGGGACTTTTTCATTTTAAATTTGGATATTGCATTCTCCAGTTCTCTCATTGTGATTGGTGCCTCCATGACTTCAGGTATAGGTTCGCCTTGATCAATGTTTTGCTGGTTCTCTCGAACCTCCTGTTGTTTATCTGGGCTGACTTTGATGTTATTGTCTTCTGCAAAGGAATCTGCAAAATAATCAGCTGCATGTTTACCTGTTAAAATGTTTCTATCTTTATAAAGTGTGATCCTGGTATTTCTCCCTGTACCTTCATCATTTAGTTGTTTTACAAGTTTCCATAATTTCCTAGTATCTCTTTCTAGGTTCAGCGACTTTTTTCTTTCCAGCTGCTCTGTCTGGCTTGTAACTTGGCTTTTGAAATTTAGCCTTTGTTTGCTGATATTTGTTGTGATGTTCTTGGCTAGGTCTGTTCTCTGCCTGCTGTCTAGATGTTTCCATCTCATTTTGCAGCTTTTCCAGTTCATTATTCCAGTAGGGTTTGTAGTTCTTGCGTGCCCCCCTGGGTATGGTTTTACTAGCAGCATATAGTATACATCTATTAAATTTACTCACTGCTCTATTGATGTCTTTGTCCAAGTTCATGTCCTTAGCTAGAACACTGGTTAAATGCTGGTACATTTTCCAGTCTGCCCTCTTATAGTTCCACCTAGTGAGCGTGTTGCTGTCCTTGGTAAATTCATTGTGGATTTCCAGAAATACTGGTCTGTGGTCACTACCCCCAAGCTGCTTTCCAATGACACGTGTGATGTTCCATTCCAGGCCTGGTGAATGGAATGCCAGATCTGGTGTGCCATGCTCTCGAGTAGAAGGTTGGCGAGTCTGCTGGCTGGTTAATAAGGATGAGATTATTTTCATCCTGCCAGCTCTCAAGTTCCTCACCTCTCTTGTCGATATGATTGTAGCCCCAGCTCTGAGAGTGGCTGTTGAAGTCACCACACACCATAAGTCTCTCTTTATCTGGAATTGTGTCTAGTGCCAATGGTTTATCATTTGGGCAGTAGTAGTTCAGAAGATGGAATTCTGCACTGTCTGTTTTTAGGTGGAGCATCTGGTATTCTGCCCCTTCCATATATACTTCCAACTGACATGCGCTGATATTGTTTTTAACAAGTGTCAGAATTCCACCCTTTCGCCTGTCCTTTCGGTCAGATCGGTAGCCTCTGATTTTGAAGGCTATGTCGCTGCTGAGGTGTGTTTCTTGGATACAGCATATATTAACTTGTTCTTCACTGAGGACATTTTCAAGTTCCAATTTTTTGCTGTATCCATCTCTTTTACTGTTGACACCCTCAGCATTCCAGTGCATTATTTTTATTGGTCGTTTGTTTGTTTGGCCAGTAGCTCTATTCCCTTGCCTCCTCGAGGCAATTGAGAAGGACCTTCAGTAACTGAGGTTGGGCCCTTTCGAGGTATAGGGCCCGGCACCGTCCCTGCCTGAACGTCCGCCACAGGGCAGGCACCAAAAATTTTTATAGATACAGACATGTTTCCATTGTGTTTTGTGCGTGGCATCCTGATTATCTGTGCGCCTTTTGGCTGGATGCCTCCATCTTCAGCACTCTGCTTACTTGGGCAGGACTATGGTCCTGCTCGAATGGGACTGCCCGACCAGTCTTAGTTTCAAGCCCCTGATAGCTGAACTAAGCCCCATCACCACTGCACGGTGCTGGCCTTGATGGGGATTAGACACTATAACTGCCAACCTAAATTCAATTCTAGAGACATTGGAGGGCTACAGTAATAGCCTAAACATCCAACTTATTGGAAGTTATTGTCCTATGTGCTCTGTTGCATTTATCGTTTTTTCTACCAATCCAAGCACAATAATCACTTGTTCTAACAATAAAATCCCAAAAACTAACCCTGATAGACATATAAATTGGTGGACATTATAATATTATCATCTCTTGAATTCTATTGTCACACTCTCTTCTTAGAATGACCTTTGAGGGTTTGTCAATATTTTATCAACAAGAGGCCATTATTTCCTTTACAAAGGTAGTGTAATTTTGGAAGACTAAAAACGCTATTGGGGAGTTCTTTAAAACAAATGTGGAAGTTTAACAAGGATGCCTAATGTCTCCAGTACTTTTCAACATATACCTAAAGTACATCATACAGAAGACAGCCCACGTGTTGCCAGGATCTAACAGGAGCACAGAATAGCAGGACTGTTTACTTTCCATGCATGTCATAAGAGGTGACAAAGGAGATTATGGGGTGGAGTTGGCTGTCAAGGTTCCCATCTAGGGTCAAAGTGACTGAAAGCCATACTGAAGTCAGATGTATCAGGCTTAAAGTTGGAAGATATCGCAGCAATGCTGTAAACCAGAACACAACGCATTTCGTTCTCCAGACCATATCCTGCTAATCTGCAGGAGTTTGAGAATGAATGCAGAAGAAGAACAGAAGAGACCTTTCAGGATTACAATCAGAGGTCGCCCTATTTGCAATTTGCACTTTGCTGACGATATTGATCTTATAGTTTGGTCAGAACAAAATCTACAAGAGTTAAAAGATTTAATAAAGTTGTAAAAAGTTACCAGCAAATCATCATCACGTAACATATTTTTTCCAGAACTGCGTCTTCCTTATGAATCTCCTGCGGTATCTGGCAAGTTGTCCCACTTCCTCTAGCGACATGTGCATGCATTTCTTGTCCAACGTTTTAGTTGGCCTGTCTCTCCTACATTCTATCGCCCCCTCCAACAACACTCTTTCCATGCATTAGTGTCCCTTCCAATGGCCGAAAAACCTAACTTCCTTCCTAATATGGTGTTTAAAAGCCAGCCCTCTTGAACGTTGATTTTTCTTAGCACGTCTTGGTTGGTCTTTCTTGATGTCCATGGTATTCTCAGGACTCTTCTATAGCACTTCATTTCGAAGACCTCTAACACTTCATTTCGAAGGCCTCTATTCTCTTGGCTGTAGTTTTATTTACTGTCCATGTTTCGCACCATAGTTCGCCACTGGGAACCACTTGTATGTAACAAACACACCTTAGTTCCAGTGTTTGCTCAGTGCCAAAGTTTTTTCAGTTGTTTTAATTTGGACATCGGTATTGCAGTTCTCCTAATCTCACTGCAGTCTCCTGAACTATTTATGTTGGTTCCTAGATATTCAAAACTTGTCACTTCTTCTGAAACAATATTAATTCTAGACCTTGTTTTCACTTTGCCAGTTGTCATTATTTTCATCTTTACATATTTAGAAACAGGTTTTGTTGTTCGCTAAAGCTTTTTTAAATTTGTATTATGTTCATTATTTCATTATGTCTTTCTCATTTGATATTAATAGCACTGAGTCGTCTGTGTGTCTAATTTCTGGAATCTGTAGACCTCTGATGTTTATGGGGCTGAATTCTTGTTGAGTTATTTTGTATTTCACATATTTCATTGTGATCTCTGCATATATGTTAAACAGGTATGGTGACAAAGTACACCCTTGTCTTACCATTTTTTTGTACTTTAAACCACTCTGTTACCCCTTCCTTTTTTATGGCAGCATGTTGATTTTTGTGCAGCTCTGTAATTAGGCCAGCAAATTTCATACTAGCAAGTATAGATTGAAAATCAACACAGAAAAGAGCAAGATCTTGGTTAACAACTGAGACAAAGAAGCACAGATAGACATTATGATGAATACTTTCAAATACCTCGGATCTAGCATATGTAGCAATGGAAAAATGCACAGCATAAATAAACAAAGATAAGGCTGGAGATGGCTTTAGACTCTATGTCAAGGCTAAACTTAATCTGGAAAAACAACAACTGTGTTAGAGTGAAAATAAAACTTTATAACTCATTAGTGCTTTCTATTGTAATCTATGATTGTGAGAGTTGGACACTCACTATGCACATGGAGAGATAATTACAAACCTTCGAATACAAATGACACAGATGAATTCTACAAATATCCTATAAAGAGCATAAGACAAATGTGTATATAAGAAATAAAATAGAAATGAAATTCACGTCCACAAGAGCCATTGCTTTCAATAGTGAAATGAAAAAAATTTGCATGGTTTGGACATATATGATTCCTTGTCAAAAACAATACTGCAGGCAACCGGTGAAGGTGGAAGAAACAGGAGAGAAAATAAAAGCATGAACAGACATCATGAACTGGACAAGACAAGATTTTCCTCACTCGTCCACATTGTTGAAGATAGAAGTCGCTGGAGGACTCTGTGTGTTGATGCATCCAATGTGGTTTCCTACAACCCTGACTGGTTAGAGGTTTATAAATAGATTTTCTTTTCTTGACAATTGTATTTTCCACCTGTGCCATCCATGACATTCAGCACTTTATTCTCAAGATTTTGTGATCACTATTCATTCGAATGGAGCAAATGCAGTTTTATATCAATTAGCACAACTGCTGAAACACTAGACATCGACATGATCTCAAAAAGAACGTTACTAAACACAGTGTTCATGCCACCATTTGTGTTACCAATGCCAGACCTGGACCATGACAGAGAAACTAGAACAAAAACTCGCTGTATATGAAATGAAGTGCCTGAGAACAGTACTGGGGGTAAGAAAAAAGATATAGAATAAACAATGACACTATAAGAAATCTGATGAAAATAATATCATGCAAAGAATACACAGACACACAAAAGATCAAATGGTTCGGCCACCTAAGCAGAATGGAACCAGATCGCATTCCATCTATAGCCTTTAATAAAAGATAATAGAAAAAGAGAAACAGGGGAAGACCCAGACGAAGATAGATAGATGACATCAGAGAAATAGAACACCAAGGCTGCATTATGGCATTTTGTTCTGGTCTTTTTTGTTTATTTTGTTTCCACATATATTTACATTTTTATGTACTTCCTGTTCCTATCCTTCCGGTATCTCACATCCACATTTCGCTCAGACATGTGTGTGTCATTGCCATTTCTACTCGCTATCTTTTGATGTTATGTGCTTTATCTTGATAAAGGCCTTTAGGTTGAAACATTGATTATGTCCTGTGTATTGTTAATTATATGATTATATTCTGTGTAGTGTGTATTATTTCACGTGAGCATGCGACAGTGATAGTGTGTTAGTTGTCGTTTAGTAAGACTTCATTACCTGTTTCCTACATAAGTATTACTTTAATAATGTTTTACAGCAGTACTACCTTTTATGGAACAACAAAGCTAAAACTGTCACATGTAATTAATTTATATTTTGATCTCTTTCAGTTTCAACATGACTTTCTAAAACTCTAGTTTTTCTTTATTCTTCTCACTATTCTCTTCATTATGAATCCTATTGAAATACATGTTTATATTCTTCTCAGGGAATGTACTACTACTCCATTCTCTCCAGCTTTACTAAGAAAAACCAAAATATTCTTCTTCTTCTTCTGCTTTCGTTCTCAAACTCCTGCATATTGGCAGGATGTAGTCCGGAGAATGGAATGCGTTGTGTCATGGTTTACAACATTGCTGCAATATCTGCGCCTTTCGACCTGACACATCCGACTTCAGCATGGCTTTTGGTCACTGACCCTATATGTGATGGGACAGCCAACTCCATCCCATAACCATCTTAGTCGCCTTTTACGACATGCGCAGAAGGTAAACAGTGTTGCTATTCTTTGCTCCCCTTTCGGGGCCCCGGCAACACACGGGCATATAAACCAAAATTTAAATTCAAAGAATACACAGAGATAGGAAGTATGGCATAAATACATTTAGAAATGCTATTTCCTATATTTTTACAAGTAGAATCTAAAATTATATTTCATCAAAATCTATGATTTATTTACCATTCAGCCAAGCTATTCAAAACCAGGATATCAGATGCAACAACTTCTCCAATCACAACATGTGTGATGTTGTCATTAATTTCCATGGAGCTGAAAGTAAGAATAAAGAACAAACATATGAAATAATACAGCATAAAAAATTGCAAATGATGATGATGAAATAATTCCTTTAACTATGAGCAGATAGCTCTTGGCAACCTAAAACCTTTCTAACAAAAGTACAGGATCTCAGTTGTGTAACTAAGACAACACTCACTTATTTAAGGTTATCTCAAAGTTATGGTTGTGTAAGGGTGGTTTAGGGATGCATGTTTAGTCCCCAAAGGGAGGGAGGTATTCCAGTGCATCAGAATTCCATGATTATCACATCCTGCCAGAAGCATGGCACATACTTCTGGGCAGATTATCTCATCATTCTTCTGTCACTTTGTTGGCACATAACATAGGCAGTGCTGACACATCTGGTATCCCCATCACCTAGGAGTCTGCCCCAAAGGTACAATGTCTGCTGACTTGCATCTCTTCGTTATCCATAGGGATTATTTGATAGAAGACAAAAGTGATGGTACATCTAGCATTCCCAGTCACCGAAGAGCCTGCCAAAAAGGACAAAAGTGCAATATTCGCGGACCCGCATCTCTCCGTCATCCATGGTGATTGTTTGATAGAAGACAATAGACATTGAGACGAATTGTGACGGTGATGATTTTTTCCACAGATTGCCACCCTTTCCCCAACTTCCTTAGTCATCTTCTATGACATGCCTGGAAAGATAGTGGTCCTACTCTTTGCAACCTGAACTAGAAGTCCAGGCCAAGGTTGTCACACATATAGAATTCAAGCAATATCCATACATAATAATGATAAAACCCAAAGGGAGAAGGATTTTACCACACCTGTCCCTTATGCCAGGCTGTGGAGTTTTACTGTAAGATCCAGATTTAGTAAGGTTCAATACTACGATCAGGACAGTCCTCTACTCTGGAGAGGATTTTGCAAAGACTTTCTAACAATCTTGAGGAATGTTGCAGATAAAATGTTGATTCCCTCTCCGTCGTCAAGGCATGGATCTTAAGTAGGCTTTATCACAGTGAAGGTTATGCGGTGGGGTAGTCAACACTACACCCAAACTTCTTAGTCACCTCTTACAACTTCATGGCAGCTACTATTTTTTTCTTATTTTGTGCCGGACAACACCTAAGTGGTACTGATACAGGAACATATATTTATGTTTGATGTCTATGGCATGATCCTGCTATTGGCAAATTAAGAAATAGTATTTAATGGTAACATACTATTGATGTTCGAAACCACATCCGGACATTAAAAAAAAAAATCTGGGTTGTGATTTCTCACTTGACACGACCACTCCTCCAGTCGACTCAGCTGTAAATGAGTACCTGACGCATGCGTTAGGGAAGGTAAAAAAAACAGCAAGGAAGGGAACTGGCCACCCCACCTAATAGTTGCTGTGGCTTAGTACATGAAGTGTTATCTTCATCCCCGACGGCAGATGCCATGGGACCTACCTTTACCTTTTACCTTACTATTGATTAGACATTATAAAGATAGTTGTTACTCTGAAGTGTGTTGTAGATGGATACTGTTCCTATGATTACTAAGTGATATACACCAAGTTAATAACCAAAAGAATGAGCTTTCCTTACTAAATGGTTGATGCCATTAGGTTTTGGATGAATAAGTGTCTGTAAAATTCTGTTTCCATAGCTAAATTACTTCATTTACTGTTACTAGGATTTGTTTTACTCTATAAAGATTTTTGCTCTTCTTCACTTACCTTCTCTAAATAGATTATTATGCAATGACATAGGGGATAGAGAGCAGCTATAATTTAAGTTACGTCATTCGCTTGCTGACCAGGAAACCCACATTTAAGTCCATTCAGTAATTATGGTTTGAAATAAAAATTATTCCCATGGTTCACCTAGCTACCGTGAAGTAGAGTACCAGAGCTCTGGGAAGGTCAAGGAATGGTGTCATTCCTACTGAGCAAGAGCAGTAAGTCACGCAAGTCAGGCACAGAACACTTAAGGAAAACTACACTTATGGCACTGATTCATAACTCAGCTTACTTTTATCTTTTCAGTCTTCTATCTTCTCTGCCCCTTATACACTGAACACCTTTGTATAAGATGTTTAGAAATCACATTGATAGGAAGATCATATCTTAGTTTATTGAAGATTGTATCGCCGTCTGATGTTGACTGTGTTGCACTTTTTCTGCTGTTCTAGCAATGTGCCTAAGGACTCAGATGTTCTTATTCTTCAAATGCTCTCAAAGTCATAACTGGTTAGCAGGATGTAGAGAATGACATTTTTGCAGCTTAGCTGTAATATTATAAACATTTTGGTCTGACACATTTGACCAGTATGGCTTTTAGATCCCTTTGGCCGTCTGACACATTTGACCAGCATGGTATTTGGATCACTTTTGCCATCTAATGGAATGGGACAGCCACCACTACCCTTTCAAATCTCTAATGACATACATGACAGTTCAGTGTTACTATTCTTTGCTTCCTTTTCAAGTTCCAGTGTTTAACTACATAATAAAGTCTATGGTGCAAACTACTGTAAACTGTTGTTTCAATTCTAATCATTTCTGGTCCATCTGTTGAAAAGAATATTACCATCTTTAGTCTCTTGACAATGTCCTTCACTTTGAAGACTCCTAGATTTGTGACCTGGTAGAGTCTAGTACTGATAATGACCTTTTCGTCTTTAGAAATGGCCACGAAGCAGGTCAGTGTACAATTTCAAATGAACTAAGAGGCCCTCAAATGAATTGCAAGGACACCCCTACATTTCACATGATTGCTTGCCCTGACAGGTTTTATGCAAAGAGTGCCTTGCCCATTTGCACTAGCCCCTTTCAGCTCTGTCGATTAGTTCCAAGTGAAAAGCAATGCCAATGCACTTGGAAACACGCAGAACTGCAGGTGATGTCAGATGAAGAAAGTTTAATACACCATCAACTTATCTGGTGCTATATATCTGTGTAAAACTTCTAAACTCCAGAATATTTTTATTTTATGTCCATTTTGTGTTTTTTATTTTCCATAAGATGTTCCCAATACTTTGAAAAAGCTGATGCTTCTGCTGCAAATTATGTACATGAAAGACAATATGACTGCACAAAATATTTTAACCAAGCAAAAATATATTTACCGTAAACCACATCCTGCTGTTATAATTTTTTTAAGTTTCTCTTGAACAGCTGGTTTTATACCACTGAGATAAATCTATTTTTAAAAAAACAATAAAGAATAAACAATAAACATATAACAACTTCAGGGTTAGAAAAAAGGTCGTAGGTATATTTTGAAACTAATAATGGTCACAATTCTTCTTCTTATGGTACATGACGTGTGACATGACGTGTGACAAAGTGGTTATCATGTCTTTCCGCAGCCTTCTATTTCGTGTGCTGTCAATCATTTCCGATACCTCTGTTCTCCCATGTCACAATGCTAGGTTTCCAAGCATCTTCTCTCTTGGTCATCCCCTATCCCTCTTGCTCTTCAACTTGTCTGTTGTTACAATGTTTTCCATCTTTCCTCTTCTCATGATGTACCAAATAAATGTGGACTGACTGCCTCTTTTTGATGCGGGTAAGCAGCTCTCTTCTTTAACTAACTTCTTTCAAGATATCTTCATTATGCTTTTCATCTGTCCATGGTGTTCTTAACATTCTTCTATAAAACAATATCTCTGCTGCCTCAATAATATTTTTCACTGTACAAGTCACAATACACAGAAAAAAATAAGCTTAACTAACATGAATACATTAACTCAGCGTGCATTACATCAAATACAAAACTAATAATATTTAACTAAACTCCAACCAGATCTCTCTCTTAAACAGGACAATGGTACTACTAGATTTCTAGTAGGGTGTAGGCCAGAGAAAAAAATGTGTTTTTTGCCAGTTTTTTTGCGCCAATATCCCAAAACATCTGACTTTGGCGGACGTAAGTAATACATTTAGTAATTGACAACTTGCACTGAATCGTGGACATCTGTAACCATTTAGCTAGTAGTCCAGTCATAATTCTTCGTATGGAGGTCAAGGTGAATATGCAGAGACTAAAACCATGCCATAATGCTTCTGAGCATACAATGTAAACTTTTAGCATGCCATGGGTGGAAATATTCCCCCCAAAGAACGGTCCTGTTATTTAGCACTATGGACAGATTTATTCAACTACTGCTATGACCATTTTTGACTAAATAAAATCATACATACAGTAATGTCATGTGACCTAAATCTGCGAAATCATTATAACAGTTGTTTTGAACTTCCATTTACTGGCAAGATATGAGACATTATGGGCTTTCATTGTAGAAAAAAAATTATCAAAATTAGGAAACATCAAGTGTGGAATCCATCGGCAGGTTTCAATGTCTGGCCGGCAATATGTATAATTGACGTACAATCATTATGGATTGTGACATATGCCTAGATATCAGTTGATATAGGCCTAATACAGTAGATGTATGCCTAGTATCATGTTGGTTTCGATAAGTGACATTACTGATCGAGACTAGGTCTGTGTTGTTTGACTATATATATACTTTTCTATATATTTTATTGTAGTTATATTTAGTTCCCCCCTTCTCTTTCCATGAAGTTCTCCCTATTCTTCTGTATATCTACATCTCCAAGGTATCAATTTTGTCCTCTAGATTTTTAATATTATGATCATTATCTTATGAATAAGTAAACTCATCATTAAGTATAAAGCTTTCTACTAGTCAGAAGACAGATTAAAATATACCTGACATCCATCCAAGAATACATCAGCTGATGAAATGTTCATGTCAGGCTCAATAGATGAGCTTCCCATCTTGGTTTCAGCCAAAGTGCATCTTCTTCCAGCCGAGTTAAACTGTTCTGAAAACCTTGTAGAGGACATGTCTGTAGTTTCATCAACATGTTGTGGAGATAGATGCAGTCCAGTATTGGTTATTGCACTGATGTCGGTGATGCTTGGACCTACACCTAGAAACAAAACTTGCTGATGACAGTATGCCATTTAAACAGTGGTTATAATACATATATATATCAAATGATATTTTCTTTCCAGAAATCGGAGTGTTGTCTTCATCATGGATACCCTGAAATCCTCTCTATCCCAGATGAGCAGGCCTTTGAAACATCATATGAATGATCATTTGGAACCTCAACCTACTCACTGCCTCATCATTGCCCACAGGACATGGCTATAGGTGCTATGATATCTCTTTGTGATTATCTCCACAATTATACAATGATTGACAGTTTTAGTTTTCTGTTGGTTGATGAACATTCTTAAAAGACTGATTTAATGATCACTTCTGATGATGCTAATTCTTCTTCTTCTTCAGCGTTCATTCTCAAACTCCCGCTGGATTTCTCTTGTAACAGAACAATGGTCCTACAAGATTTCCAGTTGAATATAGTCCAGAGAATGGAAATGCGTTGTGCTGCCGTTTTATTTGCACCAATGGCCCAACACATCCATCTTTGGCGGTCGATGCTAATTCAAGTCCAGCCAACTTGTATTCTGAACATTCAGAAAAAAAGGAAACTGTCATTAATTTTGCTTGTCTGTGCTGTTACTTGTAAGGAGTTTAATGTCATGCCCATATATTGCTCTACCTCACAATATAGAGGCCATGCAATGAAAGCAACCCCTTACAACCTCAACCTATCCATTGCCTCAAGTCATTAATCACAAACACAGCCTGCATATGTTAGTCTCCTAATTGTGTTCAGTTATCAAAGACTTGGAACTACTACAAGTACAGATCTCCAGTGCCAATCTTATAATTCTGGTATAGAATCTCAATGTTTCGTGTAATGACTATGTAAATAAATAAAAGTGTAGAAACAAGATCATCTTATGAGACACCTTATCTTTTGGACAGATAACAAAAAAACACCATGAAGCTCACTGTTCTGTCCTTGAGATTGTGGCAGATCTAATCAAAATATACTCCTGTTGAAATAACCTGAAAGGGGAGAAAAGAATAGCAACACTGTGATTGTTTGTGTTCAGCTATGCATGTCATAGAAGCACTAAAGGAGGTTTGGGGAGTGGGGTTGGCTGTCTCATTTTATAGCAGGTCAAAGTGACACAACAGCTGTGCTAAAGTTGTATGTGACAAAACAAATGCTGCAGCTTTCACTTTCAGCAAAATTGTAGACCTTGATGCTTAGCACTCAGTTCTACATACTGCATTGTACTAATATCCAGGAAATTGAGAACAAATACTGAAGTAATCAAATTGTACATTTCTGAATCAACTAATATAATTTTTTTATTTATTATACTAAGAACTGAAATTGCAAATTAAACTTACTTGACTTTCGTTCTGGTGTTGACGTTTGCACACTCTGAAGCTCAGTGTTTACTCCATACTGATATGGACGTGTGTCTAAATATTTTCCTTTATCCATGCAGTCAAACAACCAGCGATCTGTCACAATTTTAATATGCCAATTTTTTGCTGCATCATATTTTGCACCTGTACAAAATACAAATACATTAATACTATTTAAGAGAGAAACTTAACCAATGTCAAAAGAACTATTACCTGAATAAATGACTGGAAAACAGGTTCTTCTTTTGAAAATTCATACTGGAATAACTCATTTTATTGTTAACAGAAATGTGAGTTGTCATTGGAAAAGTAACAGTTGATATGGTAGCTGTCTATTCCTTTTCTGTTCACTCTAATATAAACCATTAAGATATCTTTTTACCTTCTTCTGTGGTCTTTCTCAAAAGCCCTGCCAGTTAGCAGGATGTAACAGAATGCATTTTCATGGTTTACATCTTGGCTGTGATGTATATGCCTTTTAAACTAACACATCAGACTTTCACATGGCTTATGGGTCACTGACCTGAGTGATGAAACAGCCAGCCAACTTCATCAAAACCTTCTTAGGGCGATGGGGCCGTGGATCGCACTGACATTTTGAATTCCTTAAGAGATATAACACGCGAGAGTGAAACTAATGTGGATGATGATTCCTTTTCAATGGCTACGATTAAAATGTGGTGTTACTAGAAGTGAACATTTTGGAGGGCGCAGAAGAATGATGGTCAACCAGCATAGGACAGGTACTATCAGCAGGAGTGTAATGGTGGATACACTCAAGGAGAGATCGGAGCAACTATGAACGTGTCCAGTTTGCAGTGATGATGATCCGATTACTAACTAACTTCTTAGTCACCTCTTGCAAGCATAGCAGATTGTAAAGTAGTTATTCTTTGCTTTCATTCTGATTTGTGCCCCAGGAACACAAAGGTGAGATATCTCTATGATTTTAGCCATTGCAGTGCACTTTATTGCCAGCGAAACTGAAAAATCTATATTTTTGGTAGTTTCTTTAAACAGAAGTAAGTGCCTATGCATATACATGACTTTGTGAATAAAACCAAACAACTTTCTGTTGATGGAGTAACCCTTTTAGATGTGAGCAGATAGCACTTGACAGCCCATAACCTTTCTGACAAAAGCACAGGTCTCAGTAGCGTAACTGAGGTGACACCAGAGCTTATATAAAGCTTTCTGTCTCAAGGGTATGGTTGTGTTAGGGGTGTTCATGAATGCATGTTTACTTTCTGGATGGAGACATTTCAGTGCGGCAGTATCCCAGGATCAACACTTCCTACCAGGAATATAGCATATACTTATAGGCAAATTAGTTCATTATTCTTTATCAGATTTGCTAACTCATTTGCAGTGAAGGAATATTTTGAATATTTTTGCAGTGAAGGTATATCTGATAGTCCTCGACAAATAGGAACCTGTCATAAAAGGAAAAAGATGCAAGAGATGGTCAGCCTATGGACCTACCAGACAAACTCAGTGCTCTTTGTGAGTCAATAGTATCAGAGGATTTTCAGATCCATGAGCATGAGTCAATATCGAGAATTCGAAATTTGAAAGTGAGGTTAGGCATGGCCTTGCAGAGAACAGCTAACAAAGATTTTAAAAAGAGCACTGAACATAGAACTGGAACCATCAGCCACTATAGTCTAAGAGATTTACTTCAGCTGAGATTTGAGCACCTATGGGCATGTCTGATGTACAAAAAAGGATAATCAACATACTTAATACTGAATGTGCTGTCATAATTTATTGTTTGATTGTGATATTTCTGCCTTTTGCAAATCCTACTTCAGCATGGTTTCTGGGTCATTCATGCTCATTATGTGATGGGACAATCAACCCACCCACCAAAAACTACTGGTTTGTTAGTCACTATTACAACTAAACTACAAAGCTCCACCTCTATGAGGTTAAACATATTATGAAACTAATATGAAATATAGTGTGATTTCACTACTGACCACAACTTAAGTATGAAATTACAATGTTATCTATGATGTTGAACATGTTTATGAAACAAATAATGTGAAATACCCTGTGGTTTCTTTACAATTAAATGTGTACACTCGTCCATTTTTAGTTCACCAGAGTATTTGCCACCTGAGAGGAATAAAAATGTGATATCATACAAGAAACAGTGACTGAAAAGATGGCAGTCATATAATTGTCAAAAACAGAAATATACTGAACATATATACATAACCAAACTGAAAGAGGATATCTGACAAGATGAAGAGTTCCTATAAACAATAACTAGGATAAAGTACTATTGTTACTGGTCTAATAACTAACAAATAATAAAACCAATGCACACAAAAAATTGAAAAACACAGACTTTTTACACCTTACCATCTAACAACAGGACCTTTATCAAGAAACAAACACAAATGGAATAAACAGACAAATGCAAATTAAAATACAGAGAGATGGTTTCACATCTCCATCACACTGCATTAAAAACGGTAACAAATAGAGAAAGATAAGCAGTCATATTTAGTGCTTATAACATGTTAGAACAATAAATTGACATTGATCTTGACATCATATATTACAGTTGAAAAATTGGTGCACTACAAATTAGTTTATAAAAATAACAATTTTAATTGTTAGCACGCTGCGATTAAAATTACACAATTTGCTATATTTTTGGTGAGTGTTTGGAAAATGCACTACCTTTTTTGTTTTTAGAGATGTTAAAACAATGTTTTGAAATGAAAATAATGAATTGAATACTAAATCTATTGGAGTAAGTTTTATTTGTGTATGTGTAATTCAAGAGGTGTAAGAAAGTGGTGAAGATCAAAAATTGAACAAAATTTCACCTTGTTCAATGTGTGACATCCCTGATAAATTTCTTCTACATAACTAGGCCTATTGTATTTATGTTATTTCATAACCAAACTAATGTTGTCTGTGAAAACAAATAAAACACGTAGATGTCACTTACCTTGTTGATCCATTCTACAATAGGTCTAGAAGTTAGAAGCCCACGTCATTATATTCAATATATTAGACCTATTCTTTTTCGATGTCATTTCATAACAAAACTAGTATGTTCATATCATGTCATAAACAAACAAAACAATTCTACCTCACTAATATTATCAGCTAGGCCTAGCAATTCCGCAACTTCAGAAAAGTCGTGAAGCCAGACATAACTATAACCTGAAGGTTCACAATTGCTAGAATCAGCATCGTCTACCTCAAACATATCTGAGGACACACTTGACAAAAAACTTATATCTGCATAACCAGTCAGACTAATGGAGAAAGATCTACGTCTTTAAATCTCCAGAATTCCTCATTATCGGAATCAGAATCCATACAAATTTCATGAAAAATGACATATTTCAACATAATTTTTTTATCAGAACAGACATATAAAAAGACGTGACATAACTTTAACTTAGAAGGCGCTAATTCCTGATCATGTGACGAGTAAACATCATGTAATTCCGTCGATAAATGAGTGCACCGACAGCTGTATACAGAAAGGTATTGGAAAGTGTGTCAATATGGAGACAGTGTGCTAGGTTAACATGTTATTTACAACTGGAAAATATTCTTTGCTTTCCTTTTAGGCCCTAGCAACACATGAGTGTCTCAATGTTAAATTGATGCTGTTGTGAGGCTCAATAATATTAACAACAACAAACTTTCATCAATGTCCAGATAAAAAAAGAAGTTTGAAATGGTATTGTAAGTATACCAATGCAGAATTCATGAAAATAGCTAAACAGACACAGGTAGAGATAAAACTAGAGACATGATACTGGAGATAGAACAAAGAATAAGAATACCAACAGGAAGCTCGGTAAGACAGACATTGAATGAGGGTGGAAAGAGGAAGACCCAGACATACTTGGAGGAAAGAGTGTGATATAGATGATAAATAAAGAATGTACAGCTTACCCCCACGCATTACAAAATTTCTCAACTGGTTGCGTTCTCTCGTTGAAAATCCTGAGACTACAACAGTGATTCCCAAAAATGGAGGACATGTGTACTTTTGAAAAATGTCATCAGTTGCCAGGACATGCCTATAGAATAAAATAACATATTAAACTAAATAATGCACAACTATAAACATGATTGATGTGCTTGGGCTGGTGATTTATTCCATATTTGCTCCTAGATTTGTTAGCCTGTCTACATTTTTTTTGCCTTGTATTCTAAAATATGCTGATTTTGCTATACAGTGACTTCATGTTACCAGCAAAGGTCTTTCAGTGATATGAGTAAACTGCTAACATTCAAGTAAATTACCAACTAAAAATGAGAATTATAAAGTGCTGCATATAATCTACATTACTGTATGGCTTAGAAACATAGACAATGAACAAATTGATTTGATGCCATTGAGAACATGGAAAAAAATAATAAGCAAAAAGAAATTCTAGCAATTCTACATAAGTAATATTAAGGGAAATAAGTGGGAATCTCTGACCACATCTACAGCGACCGAGATATTACCAAAACGGTGAAGTATCACTCATCGTGGCTACCATTACAATTGGTGAATTGGGTCAGATGTAGTGCTGGCAATGCTGTTGAACTAGTTGCAATGCATGCCTGGTCTACTAGTGATATAGCTACAATTCGTTCAGTGGAAATGGTAAAACACTTGAGCGTATTATATACCACCATGGAAGCTTTGATGAACGGGTCATTGCCAAATAGCGTATCTCCATTTTCTGAGCTACATCTTGTTGGAAATCTAGTAGGAACACTGTCCTGCTATAAGAGAAATCAAGCTTGAGTTTTTTTAAATGAATGCTTCAAAGATGGAAATAAAAATCAAACAAATCACAAATTTTGACTAGGTACATTTTTCAAGATCTTACATGAAGTAAAGTTGAAGGGCAGCGAGTAAAATGTAGACAGAGATACAAAATATAACAAAATAACTGAAGCATACCATGTATAGGACATTACTACTCAATTATTGTTGAAATTTTAGACACACCCACTAATACATCAAAATTATATCATCAGTACAATATGGATGATCTGCTTTCCAACCATACAATCATGCTTTTCTGAACAAGTTTGATTGAATTGTGTTTGTGAACCATGACAACTAACCAGTCTACCACTGAGCCAACAGACAGAGATACACGTGAAAAGGAAACATTATGAGATGGACACATTACAATTTGCCAGATTGCACTATCAAGACATGGGACAATGAATACTGTGAGTCCATTGCAGCCAACCTTCTGTACAGAAATGGCACTTAATGATGATTAAATGGAAATAATTTAAAAAAATAATAAGATGTATTGTTTGAAGTATTGTAAACATTTCATGAAAACAAATTCAAAAAAGGTAAAAGTTGGGGAAATTATGAATAAGAAAAACCATAACAAAATGGACAAAATATTTTATACTGATAATGAATCATAACACTGAAACAAGGACAGGTGAGCCAAGATGATGAAAAAGTTATACACTGAACAAGAAGAAATAGAATTCTGTTAAAATGTACTATTATAATACTGTTGAATGTGCCGGGCCAGAAAAATAAAATGGCGAATAAAATGTTTCCATCTCTGGAATATAGTAGGACAATTGTCTCGCTACACTGGAGATCCAGTGGGAGTTTGAGAAAGAATGGTGGAAAAAAAAGTACTATCATGGCAAGAAACAGTAGAAATTGCAGATTTATTACAGCCAAATTAGTACTTGTATTCTCTACAAACAAAGATAGGTATGAATTAGTAAAAAAAATTTTCATGAGGTCTGATGTGAATTTGCAGATTACCGAGAAGCCCAATTGGGGTTTGGAGACGCTGGTTGCAGTGTGAACAGGAAAAAAAAGAAATCTTGAGATGAGGGAAAGTTGTCTGACTTATAAATTTGTAATGTGGACATGGTACTTTTATTTGGTATGAGACTACATCATGCAAAGTAAAGTCAACCTATCTCACTACAACAGTTCAGAGCAGCAACAACACACAAATTCTGATTGTGGCCAAGAACCATAGGTGTGTACCTGTCTTGAGACAGTTCCCATACTTTAAAGACCCAGTCCTTGACCATCACAGGTTTTCCATTGTCCACTGCCACCTGAAAATTACAACATTACCATAGTTTTCTGGATGTAATGAGGAAATATGAGACAAATCTTCAAACATTCTGTATCATTTTCAATATGAAACATGATATGAACAATTTATTTTAACAGATAAAATATTCAGTCAGGTGGGAGTAACAAGCTGTCTTCTTCTTTCTTCAGCGTTCGCTCTCAAATAACCACAATGAATATTTCGTGTAATTTCCGCCAGGGAGCGCGAAGTACGTTGTGCTGCAAGTTCCACAGTAAAACTGTATTATTTGCACCCCGGTTGGCCACTTGTGGTCAGGACATCCGAGGTCCAGCACATCCGTTTTCATCATTCCTTTATTTCGGGTTTGGTCCCTAGTTCGTGACAGCCTGTGTATCTGTCGCCGGGCTCGCTGGTGTGTAGTGCCTCTTCGCCAAGACGCTTGTCGAGCGCGTCTATCTGGCACGAGGTGCTCCACCATCTATAAACCCATCTCGTGCAATTGGACGAACTCTGCCTGTGTCCATCGGGTACTGAACCTTTTCTCATCCGCGAGCCTGGTTCCATATGAGGAAGAACTCGCCAGAAGAGTTGAACCCTGGCTCGTTCGCCATCCTACCCGAGGCGTCGTTCACAGACATCGTGTACCCCTCGCCCAAGTTCGAGTCTCACACCACGCGCTTGAGAGCAAGGCGTTCTCGAGCTGAGCGACCGTGTCCCATTAGCGCCTGAGCCCATCAGGTACTGAACCCTATCTCTCTGAAAGTGTATTTCCGGTATAGGAAATCTTGACAGTAGAGTTGGGCCAGGACTGCGATCGTTGTCCCCTTTTTGCCTAAGCCCATCGGGTTCGGAACCCTTTCTCTACGTGAGCATATTTCCGGTATAGGAAGGCTCGACATTAGAGTTGGTTTAGGTCTTCTTGCTTTTCCGAGCGCCCAGGATTGGGTCTGGGTCTCTGCTTATAAGGATCACAGGTAACTAGAAGCTTAGGAACTTTTCACTTTCATTTGCAGTTCGCGCTGCCCTCTGGCGCTGTTCTGCTCTTTCATTGTGTCATTGTACTCATTATGACATATATTTGTTTCTCTCCATGCAACCACCTTTACGTGCCTTTTACATTGGCCGCCCCTCCAATGTTCTGACTGGACTAACAGGCGTCACTGTATGTCGACAGTGTCGCTGTATGTGGTGATGCAAATGGTGTCAGAGATATTGTCTGTCTCTTTTGCAGTCAAATCTATTTCCATCTGCTTCCTCCACATTCTCGGACACGATCCCCAAATGATTTGGCCAAAATCAGCTCGAGCTGCTGTTTTCTGTTTCCAGGGTGCAACGTGAGGAGGTACATTTGGGATCTTGGTTATCTGCTAACCCTGGGTCCATCTAGAGCATTGCATTCCCTTTGCACCCCACTGCCATATTGTCACTACTGCATGTTTTCAATTAGTACTTATATAAAACACAAGGTCAATCTGTTTTACAATGAATGCACAGTATTAGACCTAGTCTATAGGCAGAGATGAAAAAATACACATAACAGTATACAAGACAGTTTCAACCATTAGGTCTTCTTCAAGAAAGTACAAGACAAAGTAAAAATATTAGCCCTGTCACAAAAGCATTATACAGCAGACATTTAACAGCAAAGACATCCAATGTAACAATGATTTTTGTCATGTGACGTATTCCTTCCAGAACGTTGTCTTCCCAATGAACTCTCTGAACCTCTCTCTGTCTTGGGCGATGTGGCTTGCATTTTCTAGCGATGTATTCATGTTATCTTTAATGTCGTCAGTCCATCGTCTTCTTGGTCTGCCCCTTCTCCTCTTCCCAGGTACTCTTCCCTCCATTATTTGTCTTTCTAAACAGTTATGTCTCTTTATATGACCAAACAGGCGTAGTTTTCTTTTTGTTATTGTGTTTAGTAACCAACACTCTGGAATATTCAGTGTGTTTATAATATCTGAGTTTCTGATTTTATCCTTCCATGGTATTCTAAGTATCTTTCTGTAGCATTTCAGCTCGAAGGCGTTGATCTTCTTTGCCGCGGTTTTACTTAGAGTCCATGTTTCACAGCCGTATGATTTTTGTATATACAAGTATTATGTATCACTGTTTTCACTGTCTTGGGTCTTGAAAAATACAGTAACCCACTGACTACCATGACTAAAAAGCCTGGCGGTTTCCCAAATACCAATTATTTCTAGGGTGTATTAAAAATGTCATAACATCACACTTATTTGTCATAATCTCCAATTTTTTTCGTATTTATGTACAAAAATGTAATAGATGGAGAATAAAACTCAATTGTAAAACTAATGAAATATTGCTTCATCTCTCATCAGTGATTCTGAAATGGTTCCCCAAAAAATCTTGTCTGACACACTAGACCAGACTCTACCTATACTAAGAATATCATAACCTCACACCTACTTATCATAATATGCTAATTATTTCACATTTATGCTCAAAAGTTAATGAAAAATAAAGTTCCACTGGAAATAATGATATAATATTGCTTCAGGTCATCACCATATGGCTGTGAATTGGTCCTAAAGAGATAACCAACAAATATTTTTTCTCAGACACACTAGACTATTCATAAGACTCCTCAGAGTTGTGACATGTAAACCATTAAATTGCAGTATTTATAGTTCAAAAATTATGTAGACCTGTCAATATAATTATTGCATTTTACAGTGAAAACAAATCATCCTAATCGCAGACTGAAATCAAATGTTTTGGTCACTTTTAGGACTACATAAATGTACAGTTAGCATCAATGACAATGTCATTAAACTGTTCATAAATATCCATCTCGATTTTATTTTCTTATGAAAACAACAGAAATTCCACCCAAAACTTTATGGTTTTTTATAGTCAGTAACCACATCCGCCATTTTTAAAATAATACATTTCTTGTCACCAACAAGGGAGTAAATTTAATTTAATTTTTTTTAATTGTGCGCAGTCAATGGCAACGGATTGCTGTCACGGTTGTCAGTGGGTTACGGTTGAAACTATTTTATATACTGTTATTTGTATTTTTGGTTAAGCTTATTACCTTCTTATTTTTAGAGTTAATTAATTGAAAAACACAAAAACAATATATATCAGGGGTACCACGTGTCAGCATGGAATATTATTACATTGTATGTAGTTCTAGACCCAGTGTTGGACGTACGGACATCGTATGTGATTTATTCATGTTTTATTTGTTTGCTTAGTCCATATTATATTAGTTTGGATATGCAACAACATATATACAACAGAAATATATATTTAGAAGGATTTTATCAATGTTGTCACACATTACACCAGTATTAGGGTCGTCAAGAAATTATATTTGCAATTTTTTTTCCCAATTAACTTCACAACTGTTATATCACACATACACCAACAACAAAAACACAATTAAATTTATTATTCACTCCTTTATTTACATGTGCAAAAATTATTTCGATATCTTTACAAACAAAAGCTATCGCGTTTACCAAACACTAGCCATAAATAATGCACATTTTCCCAAATGAACCAAGGGGCAAGGGAAAAATTGTATAATTTTAATCTAAAGCCATAAAGGTTAATAAATTCAGTTGGTGACTTCTTTTTGTGTTACATTGACAACCCATCCAAGAATTATTAAAGGAAATAAAGATCAAGTAAATAAAATCAACATTTCATTTGTCTTAACCTGTTGTGTTATTGTTAGTTTGAAAGTAAACCTATAAGACATTCACAATTGATACTTACCAAATATTTATTGCTGCCAACTTCTCCAGCTATTAAATGAGTAACATCGCCAGTTAAATTACGATCAATCTTTCCTGCCATTAAGTAAACCTTATCTGTAATTTCATCCTGTTAGACAAACATTATATATATGAAGGTTTTATGTTTACAAACCACAATTTTATCCAGCATAAATTAGTATTTAGAAGCTATGGTTCTTCTCTACAAATAAGCATTTGAGTTAACAATGTCCTACAAATTATCAAATTTATAACAAACAAGGATTTTAATAAGTTGTATTATTAATCTTACTTTAAACCATAATATTTTTGATATAATTGTCTCTATCGTCACATTTCCTTGCATTTATAAAATGGCCCTGCTGGAAATAGTACAAGGTGGAAGGAGCAGAGGAAGGGAAAAAAATAACATAATTGACAGACAACATCAAAGAATTGAGATGTCACAAGTTTTATACACCCATCTGCATCATTAAGAAACAAATCGTTGGAGGACTCAAAACATATGCAGTACATCTATCAATATAAGGTAGTCCGTCGTGTCTAAGTGGGACGTTCTTAAAACCTGTGTTTTACGGCAGTACATCTTTGACACTAACAGATATTTTATGATATATAATTTGTACTGCTGTACTGTTAATATATTATTACGTTTATAGATTTAGTTTACCAAATATATACACATAGCTATTGACAGAACTTGAGATCAGAAGAAATATGTAAACAGTATGATATTTACTGTCAAGTTATTATCACAGATGTTATTAGAAAACACAGTTGGTCCTACATCGGGCATGTCCTATGCTGAGGCATCAACAGAATACATAAGCAATCTCTTGAATGGATACCTACAGGCAAAAGAGCCAGGTGTAGACTAAAAGAAATACTTAGGGAAAATAAAACCATCAATATTCATACTATTCAAGAACTGCACAGAATATCATTGAACAGACAGAAAATGGAGAGATATGACCTCTTCCATATGCGTTAACTTCAGCACTAAAGGAAAATGAATGAATTAATTAATTAATTTAATTAACATATAACATGACAATTCCTAAAATTGTCCTATAGAAAGTCTCCTATGCATGAAGTGCTCATGATTACTGTTATTGGTTCAGCTAGTCATTAATTCTGCCCTGTAGACCAGGGGTGGGCAAACTACGGCCCGCGGGCCGCATGCGGCCCGCCATTGGATATTTTTCGGCCCTCAAACACATTTTTAAATACACGAACATTGTTAAAATATTTACAAAACCTTTTATCCATATTAGAAAATATACTGTTATAGTGTAAGTCTGTTAGAAATGTAATTTATTTCAGAAGTTATCTACATTATGTAAAACTACCTTTCTTTACAATAAAAATATTTAATTGATTACTTACCGAGAATTTTAAACAAAAACATACATAATATTATATGCGGCCCTCCAATAGCGTTGCAATTTTCAATGCGGCCCTCTGCAAAAAAAGTTTGCCCACCCCTGCTGTAGACCAAAAGAAGGCAACCTATAGCATACAGCCTGATTTAAAACTGATAAACTCTAAATAGCAAAATAAAAACACATATTTTAAGATGTCAAGGAGTTGGTAAATGGACTGACTTTCAAAGCGAGGCATTATTGCTCTTTATCAGGACTGGGCAAAAATATAACTGGCCAAATCTTGTCAGCCTAATTTTTTTTTTACTCTTTCCTGCCAGGCTTATTTTTAATTAATATACTCCTGAGCTCTTAAAATATCACATCACAAGCTATCGGAGCCAATTTGTAAAATACAATAACAAACAATGACAGTTTTATATTTCCACACATTGACACAGATTGGAGAATATGGATTTTAAAATATTTTTAGTTGAACTGGAAATTGAACTTTGGATCACCTGAACAAGAAGCCAGTTTGCTAACAACTGAGCTATTGTGGCCCCTAACAGTGATAAGATGGAATTATTACATTAAACATTTGATGCAATAGATGAAAAATAATGTTGCTCCCCAACCTTTGATGTTTTGACATTAAGCTTTACCATGCCCAATACAAATTATGTAATGTTCCCCCTCCATGCAGGAAGGATTCTTTTATGACAATTGCGTATTTGTAAATAAAATGACTGACTCACGTGCTCGTATCCGATCTGTGGGATCATTTCTAGGCTTATTATATTTATAATATTATTTAATAACCAAACTAACATGCTCATAATATCACCTGTGAAAATAAATAAAACATGTAGGTATCACTGACTTTATTGCTCCAATCTTGATTAGGACTAGGAATATTTCTTCGACACAACATAATTATAATTCAATGTAGAATATCTAGATCTAATGTTCCTAATGTCATTTCATAATTAAGCTAAAGTGTTCACAATATCTTCTTTGAAAATAAATAATTCCCAACATTTCCTCATGATTAGAAACACGATCCATAGGAATTTCACTAAAATGGCTTCCATTTAAACCCGATTTACGATGTTTAAACAATTTGACTACAAATCTAAAATTTTATCTGGACTGCCAGACTATCTAAAAGTATTATATGCACTGGTCCCTCAACTCGAAATACACTTCTTGTAGCTCCAAGTGACTAAAAAATGAAATTTGTTTCACATGAAAACATTTATTTCCTTGGTAATTGTAAGAAGACCTCTCTACATAGCTATAAAATATGTTACAATATATTAAAATATATTGTTTATTAGGATCCCAAGAAAATGAGCAATAGAGCTCTTGCAACCTTCAGTGCAACTATTATGTCAATTATTTTTGGGGGTTGTGACTTCAGAGTATCATTTCGTACCCAGAACACTCCAACTCTCAGCTGTTTGTAATGTTTTCAGAACAAGTCGCCTATTTAAATGGAGTCAAACATAATTGTACAGATTGAAAGCTCAAATCAGAACAGCACAACTGCATAGGAATGTCATGTACTAAGAATTTGCTGTTCCACTGTGATTAGTCTTATTGGCTAATGATATGACCTCCAAAAGTTCTATATGTGAATATATATGCACATACTGTTAGTTCATTTATATAATTACAAGCTATAATACAATTTCATTAAAATTATTTAAAATTTTTTTAGTATTACCCGCAATTTTCCATCTAATGAAGTACAGCATATCTTGATGTCTTTCATGGCTAGATTGTAAATAGGTCGTTTCTTGCACTTCGGTAAGTCCTGCAATTCAAATTTATTTGAAAGACTGCAGATTGATGGAAAAAAATTATGTTAACTATTGAGTAAAAGGAAGGATAGAAAAAAAACTTTAATACATAAATTATCTTCTCCATTCGTTCTCACACTAGTCCAGAAAATGGAAATTGTTGTGTCACTGTTTACTGCTTAGTTGTGATATCTGTGACTTTCTGCCTCATACATCTGACTTCGGCATAACTTCTAGATCACAATCAACTCCACCCTAAAACATCCTTACGTGCAGGACAGGCAACTGTTAAAATTCTGGTTCTTGTTTGATTATTTGATTACTCCTTTGGTTATGTTTATGATTTATTAATTTAAATATAAATTTATTTAGGGTTAGTTATGTTTTACATAACTAACCCTAAACCCTAATCCTAAAAACAAATATTTAAATTGATTAGTGATTAATATTTAGATTAATTAATCCTAACATAACCAGCAAGACACTGGTTCCAAACAAGAACCCTTTCCTATCTTAATATTAAAATAAATAGGAAACAATAAAATTAAACCAATAATCAGAAGCTGCTAACTATTTACTTTTCACTATTCTGTTATGCCTTTCCATGTCAAATTGTTGTACCTTGGCATGGCTCTAGTGTATGTAGCCCAGTCTTGTGTTCATTGTCTCTGTAATCCCACAATAACAACATTTTCAGGATCTGTCTCTATTCTTTTCCTGCTATATCAGAATGTTACCGTAGGCTGCTTGGAGACTGTCTCATTATGTGACTCATTTGACTTTACTTCCTCATGAAATCCTTAACTGCTATAGTGCTCAGCTGCTTCATGATACAGTGGAATCCTGTTATAACAATTTGGTCTGGACCGACAATATGTATGCAAAAACATAAATTTTCTATATACAATACAAACAATATAGAATAAATATAATTAGAGATTTTGAAGTGCTGTTATTAATTTATTATAGAAGAATGTGTTATATCTCTTCTTGTCACTTCAAGTAATCTGTGTATGCATGTCATCTGTTACTATTTTATCTATATTGCTTAATGTTATTGTTCAGTTTTGATATTGATAACACATGCATATTTATTATTGCGCTTTTAAAAATCAAGTCTTCTTTCAAATTTTATTCTACACTTTTGAAACATAGGCATTATTGTAGCTGCCATGTATTTGCTACAATTGTTTAAAGTGTGCTGGGCATGTTTAACTGTAAATCAAATGACAAATCCCACTTAAACACAAACACTAAATACATTTATGTTTGAGCCTTACCATTCCTTGCTGAAGATTGTCTAGAATGCAGCGAGGTCCATATATTCTGTAAAGATAAAAAAAATTATAATTAATAGAATCATTTAGAGAAAGATAATCCATTAGAGGTTACAAACATTTGTAATAACTGCTTGGAAATATTTTTTGAAAATTTAATGAATAGATAGATCAGGAACAAAAAGATTTTGAAGAGAATAGGACAAGATTCTACACATTGTGTCTATGAAATGAAAATTAATTGAACCTACTGTGAGGAAAGCAGAAAATTGCACAGTAAGGCAGAGAAGACATAAACATCAAAATAGAAAACATGATGGATGAAATAATCCATTCAGCTGTGTGCAAGTAGCTCTTGACAGCCCATAGTCTTTCAGACAAAAGAACTGATTCTTTTCAGTTGTGTAACTGAGGTGAAACTATATACGGTTATACCAGACATGGTTTTTAAGGGAGGTTTATGGATGTATGTTTAGTCTCCAAAGGGAGGTATATCATTGCGCCAGTATCCGAAGATTCCCATGACCTGCCACGGGTACAGCACAGTCTTCTGGGTCAACTAGAATTATATTTAAGAATATAAGCTAAGGATGTAACTTTAATGTGACTAAAATCGGAAACCAGTGTATAGATCAAAATATAAAAATAATGCTAGTAATTACCAGTAATAATACTTTATTACATTATTTATTATAAGAATGAAGGGAATACATAACAAGACAAGGCATCGCATAAAGTGAAATATTGCTAAAAGGAAAACAACACAAACTTTAGCAACGGTAAGACACACAGTCTTTTCTTTCATTTGCCCCACCCTACCAGTATTCAAATAACATACAAGTAAATTTAAGTAGGAAGCCAGAGGACAATTCAAAAATTCTTGAGACTTCTTTTTGTATTCTTCTTTTTATATGTTTATTGTTACTGAGAATATTTCAATACTTGTACGGGATGTTTGTTGTTGTTGTAATGGTCCTTGTCTCGATTGGTCCGTTCTGGTGACTGAGTGCATGGTTTGAATGTCTTGACAAAATCGCATCTTTTTTTGGAACTGCGGTTAGTCAAGTACGGAAGAACATGTGTGCAATAGTTGCTAGGCAATTTGGTGCCGCTGAACGGACTGGTTCAATTCCCGTTAGTCTCAAGAATTTTCAAATAACATATAACATTAAGAACAATACAGTGCGACCTTTGCAAAGAGGGGCATTGCCAACCTCAAACAATCTGTAACTACCAGGTACCAAAGTGTTCCAAGAGATCCAATTCATTCATTCAGTGTCTTCTCCATGAAATGTTGGCTGCAACGATAGTATCAGTCATGACATTCGAAATACCTTCCCAAACTGGCCAGTGAAGAGCCCTTATAATGGATTTATAGACTTATCAGCTCTAGTTATAAGTGGATCTGTTTGGTGGTACCCAGAATAGCATCTCACTGTATAGGCCTAATATGGATAAGACCTCCCTCTGTCTGCTTTGATTTGCTTTCAAATCAGTGTGGAAAGAAAAGGTGTGAAAAGTTTTTGTAATGCATTTCACTGTTTTAAGTTGCATGGCATATGGGGCATGTTTAACCCCCTTCCATGTGATTATTTCAAATGTCTAAGGGGTGAAATTTCCATGTGGCATGTTTGTGCATGCGCACATAAAAGGTTGGATGGACAAATATTGCACCCTGGAATAGCTAGATACAGTATTGGGGGAGGGGAGAAACTATTTTTTTTTAATAAACAAATCTCACTATTGTAACACTAATAGTGAGATAGAAACATGATATCCGTCCTGATGTTCCCATGACATAGGATGTAATTTATGAACTGTTTAAAAATCGAGACAGAGATTGCGATTTCGAAGGATTTGAATGACTCTTTGTACTATTTTATTTTTTATTTTCCTGTTATCAGTATATGACGGTATTCAATGTTATCGTTTTTTGTGTTTCTGTTGCTAACTTGTTTAGTTTTACTTTATTGTGCTTGCATATAAGCCAAACCACTACATCTTTCATTACTGCGTGTTTTCCTGTGAAGGAGAGTGTAGGGAGATTTTCTATGGGCTACACCCCTACATCAATAGCAGAAAAATAATACAAAAATTATCTACATATATTCTTAAATATATGAAATATCATCATTCTTCTGTCGATTTATTGACTCGTCACATAGGAGTCTATATGTGCTACAGTCTGCAACATATCCTCTAAAATATATTTTTGCGTGTCTAGACTAAATGGCAGTTTGGCACACCACCAGATGCATGCAAATAATCTTAGATAGATGTTCAATGACCCTCTTTTTGTTTGGGTCCGTTGTCTAAAACTCCTGGCCATGCACATTAACGGGAAAGATGACAGTTGCTCATGTGTTGCTGGATGGAGCCCAAAAGTGAGCAAAGAATAGAAACACTGTGGAAAACAAAGCATGTAGCAAGATGCTACTAATGTGAATTGGGCAACATAAAGAGTCAATATGACTTAAAAATGATGTGTTAAAGTTCAATGTGTTGTGCTGTAACGTTCTTAGTCAAGCTGTAAGCTCTGAAGTCATTCCATTCCATTCGCCTGAATGACTACATCTTGTTTTTTTCTTTTTTCATTTTACTTGGAATGTGATTATTTCTAAGTTTTGTCTCTTCTGCAAACTTGACTGTTTTGTAACTTGTACAGAGGTATGAAGAGTTTTCCTTCTAGTGTTGTTTCTCTGGGCAAGTGCCGTTATATCAGTATTTCATATTCAGGACATTCTTAAAGTATATGCACTGCAGTCTGAGGTGTCTGTCCACATGTACACTTTGCTGTGTTGTCAATCTTGAACTTTTCACACATGTGGCTGCTTGCTAAGTATTTTGTTTCCTGTTTTGACATGTAGAATCACAACTTGTTCTGGTATCTTTATAATTTGGTAGACATCTTGTGTTGACTTTCTAATTGCCTTGGTTATTTGTTTCTTTTGATTATAAGTTCTGAGTACATCTGGTTGATCATGAGCAGATCCTTAGCCAGCAGATCTGCTTTTTCCTTTTCAGGTATTACAATGTGCAATGGTGTCCACTGAATGACTACTTTGCACAGACTGCTTAGTTCAAATTAGTCATACTTGCAGGTCTGGTAGATTTCTGGACTGTAGTGCTTAGAGTGCTGATTTTGCATATGTCAGGAAAACTAAAGGCTGTAGGCCAAGATTAGTGCTCAGCAGTTTTACGATTGCCACCTTGATTGATGAAACACAGTTATGACAGAACACCCCATTGGTGCTTTGATTGTATCCCTAATATTGTTTGAATAATCTTTGTATATTCATACTTCTCCATTCTTCACTGCATTCTGTGTTGACACCATCCGGATATACTCTGAACTATGTCATGTGGTTATGCATCATTCAGGAATCTGAGAGTGCCTGTCTTAGTTGTGCACTGTTTTGTCTAAATATGAAGAGATAATCTACTGTCTTCTCTCAGGGGGTTTGTTGTTCTGGTTCAGATTTTAGAAGGCTGCAAACTTCAGGCAAGTTTGAGATTTTCTAGGTTGTCTTTTGGCCTAATGGATAAATAATCCATCCTGTCAACAGGCAGGAGATTGAGAATGAACACAAAAGAAGAAAGCTGTCACAGTTCCTGACATAATATGAACGTCAAAAAACATATCTTTAACTTTCACCATGCCTATATCAACTCCGGCCGCCGAAAAACAAAATGGCGTCTAGCGCTGTTGGCGACATACCCCATCCAATGAGATATCGTTATAATAGACGCCCCACAGCCTGATTGGTTACTCGGGAACATGCGCTATTGAAGCCGGTTCATTCCTACGTCCGACATGATCGTTGTAACAATGGCTAGCCAGAAGATACAAATTTTATAGCAATTAATCTGACCACATCTGCACACTGGTACGATGCCATGATGTGACCGGTTTTATAGACCTATCTTTCATCGTATTTTGAATAAAATAACATTGAATCGTGGCTTGAATCATGAATTATTTAGTTTCACAGCAGTGAATATACAGAATGCCGTGTTGGTTTGGAGACATGTAGACGTTTGATATCGAATATGTTGAAGTGGAACCAAAAATGACTAGACCTAAGCTCAAAGAAGGATTTTACTGCAAATCTACATGTTTTATACAGTTCCTCTGGCTATATTTTGATAATTTCATAGTGAAAGAACATAAATACAACAGATTTGCGTGATTTATTTACAGTGTTGCCAAGGAATTCGATAAATAAGGTAAGTTATTTTTTTATTTATTTTTTTCCTCTTTATTTGTTATAAAATATATGTTTTTTTGTGAAAAACGTCTTTACCACTTTCTCATATGTCTGGTATCACACACACGTACATAAATTACACCAATATATGCATAATTCAATTCTTTATTTATATGTGCAAATATTATTTAAATATCTCTAACAACCAAAAAATTATCACATTTTCAAAACAGTCACCATCAATAACGCAAATTTTCAAAAAAGAATCCAGTGGCAGAGAGACGTTTCGTATTTTTTAATCTGGCTTGCTAAAGGTTAAAGAATTGTTTATATCATAAATAAACAAGCATATTGTTATGGCTTGACTCAATAAAGTTTTTAGAGACACAACATTGGGTTTGTCATTTTATTTAATATATTTCACTGAAATCATTAATTTAAGCACATGTTCCAAAATTAATATATTTAACACGTGAAAAACACATTTTTAACTCAAGTTCACAGCTATTCATTCTTCTTGTTTACATTCTCAAAATAATACTTGCTAGCATGGTATATTCTGCAATGTCGTTTACATCTTGGCCGCAATATCCGAACTAACCTTGCAACCTGACACATCTGACTTTAGCATGGCCTTTGGTTCACTTTGACCTTTGAGGTGGGACAGCCAACTCCATCCTCAAAACTCTTTAAGTCACCTCTTATGACATGCATGGCAAGTCACAATGCTGCTATTCTTTGCTCTTCTTTCAGGTACAGCAACACAACAGCTATTAGCAATTTCACAAAAATCTGAAGATAATTTAATAATAACACAATGAAAGATTTATGCAAATTAACAAACCTGTATCCACATTTCTTGATGTGTTCAAAAGCCTCGCCTTCAAATGGATCAAATATGTATGTTTGTTTCCCTTTGCCATCTGCATGAAGACAATCTTCTGCAGTAATCCACTCTGGTTTAAGGTTGTATTCAGTTTTATTCAATGTCTGAAACATAACAAATTTAACTTCTAGAGCACAGACCAAGTTATAGAAAATAGGTAAGTGACATGCTAGTGTGTGAAGGAAGTTCATTTGATGTGAGCTTTCCCCTTTGACCCTAAACTTAAGTATGGCATAACTTCCCATGTCCATAGCAGTATTTTACTAAATACATTTTACATAATTTTTGTGAATGTTGCCCTATTCTGCTTATTTCTGTTGCTCCTCTTCCATCTGCTGTAATCATTGTACCTATATATTTGAATTGGTGGACCTGTTTTAATACTATATCATTCACTTTGATATTGCAAGTTGAAACCAATATTAACCATGGATTAAAAATATTTACTAAACCAAACATATTGGATTTATTAACCAATCCAAATTAACGCACAGAGAAAGATCAAAATTAAAAGAAAGAGAATTAGAGACACGAGAAAACTAAGAAGATATGAAAAAGATAGAAGACATAAAAGATATATATTATTGAAGACAGATCCAGAACTTCAACAAAAACCTATTTGTGCATCATGTCCAGTTTTTTTATAAACTTCTTCTTCTTCTTCGGCGATCATTACTCAGTCAGGTTGGGACTTCGGATTCTATGATATAGGCTGCTGTCTGTTTTAAAGTGTCCACTGTGCCATACAGTTTCTCTTCAACACTGATTGGGGTGGGCCATGTCTTGTTTCTCAGGTCTGTATACTGGGGACATTCTTGTAGGATATGTTCTGCTGTCATATTTGCAAGGCTGCAATGGCAGAGCCCAGTTGTCCCTATTTTGAATTTGGTGTACAAATGATGTCTCATTTTGTTGTGACCAGTTCTGAGGCGCAGCAGGATAACCTGGTCTCTTCTGGACAGTTGGTAATACCCGTCATCTGCATTATATTTGGGGTGGTCTTCTTTCCACTTTTTGTTATAGTTGCCTTTAATGATGGTCTTCACTTCTTCATAACTGACCAGATAGTCTTCTTGAGGTAACTTCCCTCCTTCTTTGGCCAGTCTATCTGCAACTTCATTCCCTTCAATGTTACAGTGTGCCGGTATCCACTGGATCACTACTCTTTGGAAATTATTGTACAACTGAACTAGCACTGCCCTCAATTCATTCAGTTCGGTGTTCTTGTGTAGCTTCAGTGCTGTTATGACAGAGAGTGCATCTGTTAGTAGTACAATATTCCTGTGCACTTGTTCTTTGTGTTGTAAGATAGTTTCTGCTGCTTTCTTGAGAGCTTCCATTTCTGCTTTAAAATTGGTTGAGAGCTTGCCTGTAGCTATGGCTAGAGTAACATCTTTCCCGCATTTTAGTCTGAGGGTCACTCCTCCACCTCCATTCTCAATTGCGTTTGTGGCCAAGCCATCTGTATAGGCATGAGTCCATGCATCTTGTGGGTAATTAACTGTGATGTGTTGTTCTGTGATACGCTTTCTCTCCAATTCTGTCTGGGTTCCTTTCTTTTCTATACCTTCTATTTGTTCTTTTAGTTGTGGGAGTCTGTATGCCCAAGGGGGGATGATACTGACTAGTTGTATGGGCCTTGGTTTCGCTTGTCCTATAGTTGGTGCCTTTTGTATCAGTTTCTTTGCATTTGCTGAGAAGTTGCTCCTCTCCAGCCTGCTTTTGCCATAGCCATTAATTCTTTGGTGCATAGGATGATTCAGGAGTCTCTTGTATTTTTCTGCTTGTTGAACTACTTTCATGTCTCTTCTATCTTCCATTGACTGAAGGCCAGTTATTGTTTCTAATGTATTTATGGGTGTAGATTTCATAGATGCAGTGATAATACGTGTAGCTTGATTCTGGGTTTTGTTTATTTTGTTGAATTGCGTTTTAGATGCTGTGGCCCAGGCTGCGATGCCATACTCTAGTACTGGCCTAACTCTATTTTTATAAACAAACAAAATTCTTTCATCTTTGCGGGCATGGCATACTAATTATTGTATATTGAAAAAAGACATTTTACCACTTCAGACACAGACTTTGTGAGTTGATTAGGCATAGGCAATAATGTGTCCATCATGTTTGGATATGAATATCTGTTGAAGATGATTTCTTGAATGATCTGTATTTGAGACACTTATGCCATTGTTTGTCAATACCATTTAGTGCGCTACCAGAATGGGCCTTCATTTTCATCACGTCTACCTCACTAATGTTATCAGCTAGGCCTATCAGCTAAGCTTCTGCAACTACAGAAATGTTGTGTAGTCAAATATTAATATAACCTGAAGGGTCGCAATCACTTTCGTCTCCCTCAGACATGCTGGACAAAAAGTTAGTGTTTCCATCACAGGTAATATCAGCTAATGGAGCAAGATCTACATTTGTAAATCTCAAGAATTAATCATCATCAGAATCTGAATCCATCAAAATTTCATTGAAAATGGCTTCCATTTCAATAGAATTTTCTTGTTTCAAACAGATGAGTAAAAATGAAATGGCAGTTCTGATTTACAACCTACTTGGAAAGAAAAAGCATTGAACAGAAGTTCAATTTAGCTTACCTAGATGGCATTAACTACCAGTTACATGAACCTTAAACACCATGTAGTTCCTTGTCATTACATGAGTGCATAGCAACGGGTGACTAGAGCCGTTGATAGCTGTATATCGACATACATCAGTCTGCGATTTTTGCAGCCGAAAGCACGACAGGTTAATACCCTTTTCAGAAACATATGACCTAATCTAAATACTTTCCAGTTAGTTTTTAGTATTGTTCACTGTCAGCTGTTGAGTAAGCTTAGTTTTTCCATTATATTTGGTGCCTGTGTATTGTGTTAGTAATTACTGTTTATAATAATTTTGTGAAATGAGTATGTCTACTACAGCAAATCTACTATCTACTAGTGTAGCAGAAACAGACTGCCTACAATATTCCCATTAATCCTTTCAATCCTGACCGATCAGGAAAAACTCTGCATGTCCAGAGAAAGGGTAATAACTCCGCAAAAATAAGCAGTGATTGTGCAAGAAAATCAATATAAAATAAAATATGCTATCAATTTGTATGATTCAAAGTCTAATTAACAGATACATGGAAGAGGTACTGATCTGTGAACATATCTTTGTGAATATCATGTAAAACAAGTTTACTTGTCAAAGTTGTCATGTAACATGTGAGAGGAAAAAAAATGAGCAACAGTTTCTTGTTGATTTCATTTACTTGTGTCAAAATATTTGCTGATAAATGTTCAAATGAAAAGCAGATCAGCAGTTCACCACTACACAACATCACTCTGTAACTTAACTACGCCAAACATTTGGGCCTGGTTCACATAAAGATAGCCCTATATATATCTGACCAAATATATATATATATCAGGTTTCCAAAGAGGATCTTTTGAAAAATTTTGATGCTAGCATATGCACAAATTGGTTTCTTTTGCGTCTACTTCAAAGATCAACACTTGTGGAGATCACACATGAGGTATTTATTTAAAGTTATTCTTAACTGAATGTTTTTTAGTCATTATGTGCCTTAAATACCCTGTCATGTAAACTATGCCACTGAAGACGGATGTGTAAGGCCATTGGCGCGAATAGAATGGTGACACAATGCATTTACATTCTCTGGACTACAACCTGTTGGAAATTTAGTAATACCATTGTCCTGCTACAAGAGAGATCCAGTGGAAGTTTGAGAATGAATGCTGAAGATGTAAACTATTAAAAAAAATAATGGCTTGATTTATGTAATAGAAAAGACAATATCATTAATCATAAATTTAATATTATAACTTCCCGCCAAAGACGGATGTGTCAGGCCATTGGCGCAAATAAAACGGCAACACAATGCATTTCCATTCTCTGGACTACATCCTTCTGGAAATCTAATAGGACCATGGTCCTGCTACAAGAGATATCCAGTGGGAATTTGAGAATGAACGATGAAGAAGAATATTATAACTTAAGCTTAAGAAAGAAGCAAATTCTCTGTTGAAAAAAATATTCAATAGAAAAAAACATTATTGTTACAGCTTGATCAAATTTCCACTTGTACAGTCAATAATACTGTGTATGAAAATAAAATATGGTCCTTAAGTGGCTTCAAGTTGGACATCCCTTGTATAAACCAATGTAAATATGGTCCTTAGGTGGCTTCAAGTTGGATAGCCCTTGTATAAACCAATGTAAATATGGTCATTAGGTGGCTTCAAGTTGGATAGCACTTGTATAAACCAATGTAAATATGGTCCTTAGGTGGCTTGAAGTTGGATAAACCAATGTAAATATTTTAATATCTTATCAATTGTGTTATGTGACCCGAAAGAGCAAAATATATCAATACTGGGATCTTCTTCATGAATGGCCAACTGTACTCTCAGTAAATAAATAACACAAAGTAATACAATATGTAGTCTAAAGGATTAAGCAGGTGACATATAATAGCAATAATAATAATAACCATAATTTCTTCTAGCAAAATAAACATGCCAACATGTTATTAAGAATTTTTCTTTTGCAAGGTTTGCCCTGGAACAATATGCAAATATATTTGTTGTTATTTCATGAGACTTTAAACTGCTCCTTTGGGCTATCTATTTTACTACTCTCGCACAATTATATTGCAGTTACTGTCTTCATTCTAAAACAAACTTCAACAACATTAAAAACATATTAATAAACATAAAGAATCCAAAAACTGAACAAGAGAATCATGAAGATATTTATGGTATATCAGCAAAGATATCTAAAACTAACCTCAAAAGCTTCAACCAATGTTCCATTATTCTCTCCATTTTTTACTGGCTTGACAAAGTAAATTCGAAAGTCATCTCCCATGTTGTTTTGTCTCTGTCACTAAATTATTTATCCTTATTTAAGGACCATGTACTCTGAAAGTATTAAATAATAGCAGCGATTAATTCATTTAATATACAGAGATATGTAAAGCATTCATTAAAATCTAATACAAGTAGGGCCTACCTGTTGTTGATAGCATATCTTATGCACGATTGGCCCAACATTTTTGGCTGTAGTTATTTGCTAAGCAATATTTACATTTAGGTTGCTTTTTGAATAGTTCTGTGCCAAACTGCGTGCAACCTAAAATTGAACTTGGTACCTTGGTCATCATTACTATACATAGATCAGTAGTTCAGACTTTAGTGATATCTTGCCTCTCACAGGTGTTAATCAGTTTCAGCAGATGGTTATGAAATTGAGTTACATGCTGATAGTCCTTTGTCATCAGATTTTTGTGTAAGCAGGATGATATGTCCTTTGGCATTATATTAACCATTTCATTACAACAGTTGTCTTTGTCGTCTCTATTGGTAGAACACTAGAGTCACCATGGACACTTCTTTTTACTTGTTTTTCTAAGATCAATATTATATTTTGAGTCTGCCAGTGGTTAATTTAAAACTATGACCTTTACACGGTTCAGATTTCCTTTTTACATCACAAGAGTATTACTCTGGACTGATTTGTTAAGAAATGTTTAATATTTGTGGAGAATGAGGTAACTTATTCACATGGAAGATATTATTTGAATGTACACTGATGACACAGCCATACATACAATGGACAAATGCACAATGTAGGTGAATTACGTACCACATATAACACCATACAGACACTATGGATACAAAGCCAGGGGCAGACCTTGCAAAAGGTGGATTACAAAATAAAAGAATCAATAAAAAATAAACATATATGAAGCATAAAAAAAAAACCATCTCCAGAGAACTTGTCTACCCCTGACGCTGCAAGGCATAAAGGGCTATAAAGTGAAAAGAAAGAAAGATATGATGTGGAAAGTGACATTGAAGTTTCTTTGTTGGATAGGCGTAGTTTTTAAGAACGAGGACAAAATTTGTGATACTAATTGTGCATCACAAATGTTGACTGGAGTGATGTAATTTTTCTAGTAGAAGTCGAGAATTTTGTATAAAACTTTGGGCATGTATCATGTACATAATCTTGATAGTGCCACACATTAGGAATACTTTACACTGTACTTTAAAAGTTTACAGTTTTACTTTAGCCTCATTGTGAATGAGGAGTTTTATTAATTTGCAGCTGATCAGACAAATATAGCTACATCTAACCTCCAGGGCATGACATTTAGGCCTACTACCCAGGACACAGATGTGCATGACAATGAATGATAGGACAGTCTTGCACTAATGACTAAGTCAGTAAGTGAGCGTAATTTGGCGTAAATAAATAGCCCACTATTTTAAATTAATTTAAAATACTAGAAAAATGGACTGAGTTATTATATCAATATCAGGCTTTCAGAATCATAAAAACATTAAAATCCATCATTTCTTCAAATAATGAATAGTATTCCATTCAATATGCTTACATATTCGATAGATCTATTGACAAAAAGCAAATATATTTCACAGCACCTTGAAGAATGAAGGCTTGTTGATACTTAATATAATACTAATACTAGGGTAGTAGGGATATATTTCGCAAAGACCTACTATTCAAATCGAAAACAGGAAATGGAACATACAAAAGCAAACAATCTTTAAGTCAAAACTTGACCTATAATAACAAGCGAACTACCGTTTTTCTGTGTGCAAATATACACTTTATATAACTAAAATGTATAATAAATAACTGAAATTTTCATCGGGAATATGTTGTGAACATTACAATTGAAAGCTTAAATTGTCTATATCTTTCATTCGGAAGTGGCGCCTGCTGCCAGATTTCTCGTTTCTGTTGATTCCAAATCCAATGCTAACTATATTTGTTTCCATCATCATCATTAAGTGCCGTCTTCACAACAAGTGTTGGATTCACGGACCTCCAACATCCTGTCTCTTGATTTGTTAGGGCACTTTGACAAATGTATAAATATTACAACATTTCTTCTACAATTGTAAATGGGTCCTTTTTGTTTAATTATCACACGAATGCTTTTGTAGACGCACAGAGTTAAAAAGAGAGCGGGCGTATGAGAATGTGCGTTACATTTTCAGTGTTCTGCATTATATTTTTTTTTAAAGAGAAAGGTGTTTTTTTTAAAATCTCAATTCGCCCCCCCCCTCCCACCCACCCCCCAAAAAACACCTGCATCTGCGACTACAAGTGTAGGGTTACTATATATCTGGATTTTATTCCGGTTGGTTGGTTGCGGATCCAGTGGTCCATGGGCTCATGCCCTTAGACCCATTACCATTGTGTGATATATGCATGTGTTTGTGAGCTGTTGTTTTGTTCCATATAATATGTTCCATTTATCTGGCCCCAGGGGGAGAAGCATTTTCCTAATGTCATACCTGAGGTCAAATGTGCCAGATCAAAAAGCGCAGAAATCTCAGCCAATATGCAAACCACGGTAATGTATTTCGTTCTCCTGACTACATACTGCTAAACTGTAGGAGTTTGTGCACTGAGAATGAAAGCAAAAGAAGAAGAACGGAACTCAAACCGCCGTGGATAGCATTGTCAAACCGAAATAAACTCCAGGGTGCCGGAGGTGCACTCATCCCTATGAAAATGTAGACCACCACCGTTTTGAATGCCCAAAAACCATGGAACATCGGAAAAAAATCCAACATTTTGTAAGACTGACACATGAAATCTGCGTCATCTTGGCAGAGACGACGAAGACGGAGTAGCTGAGAAAAAGGGAGGGAATAGCGACAAGACCTAGGTTGAGATGATGTGTAAAGTCTTCACGGAAAGTCTTTTGCATACACTATGACATATGGGTAGATGTTTCACGAAACAAAGCAACACAGTATGCCTACTATACAATTACAGCATACACACTCAATGCTCTGTGAGATTATCAGAGGTCTGCAACCTACAGCCTGAGGGCCGAAATGACCAGGGCCGCCAGTACTCAAACAAAGATTGAACTGCTGAAAATATTTTTTATGCAAGTGTGTGTTTCGAACCTGATCTAGAAACACGTGACTTTCGTAAATTGATATCAATTTATCTATACCTAAATTTACATATTTCACTGTTCACATGTTAAAAAACATTTGCAAAAATAATGTAACTTTCTGATTCTCTTTTTTTTTTGGTTGTCCTTTCTGTGACCAGCTGTGTATTTATGTATCCTGTCCTCGGACCAAAAATAGTTACCGACTCATGGTCTATACGATCGGAAGGATGTGTAGGTCAATGAGAATGGGTCAATATTAAGAATTCGTGTATTGGGGGTTAGGATTGGCGCATTACACAGAGAACACCACATCTCAAAAATGTCAAAAAGAACACTCAACCAACACAGAAAACCTGGGAGATTTATTGAAGCGGATACATGAGCACCGATGGGCATGTCCAGTGTGCGAAGATGATAATCGAAATATCCAAATCTAAATATAACCCTAATTTTTTGAAAGGCACAGTACCCTGTGAAATACAATATGTACTCATTGCAGGAAAACTGTAATCAAACAAGCGGTATTTGGAACAGTGTAATGACGTTTGGATAATCACCGGAAGAAGAGAAATGTGTCGAAATAGGACATGACGGATAGAAGAAATATGTGGGTGAAAGATGAGAACAAGTTTGACACTATCCGTGGAGGAAGACCTCCGAGTGTTCTTGTGGATGTTCTGGCTGAAGAGGCTGCCCACTCGAAACAGTGTAGACATGAAGACCCTGTCAGTGTATAGTCGACAGTAGAAGAATATCATCTCACGGACTTTCTAAAAAAAAAAGTACTCTTCTCCACTTCACAGACGCCACAGGCGGAGAAATTGATGGAATTGCAGGAACTTGCGACGAGGGATGAGAAGATATTTAAACTAAAAATCTATGGGCATCAGTTAGTTTGTAGTTTACCGATGTGCTAAGACATCGGAGAGAGACAAGTTCACATTGGATGGAGATATATCAGATGTGAACTTGTTGGCCAGGTGCTCACTCTCAACTACTTTGAGTTTGATGGGTACTTCTTTTACCAAGTAAGTGGTGTATACATTTAGGACCCTGCTATGCCAGCTTATTTATGAGCCACCTTGAGCACCAGATATGAGAATACATTGGGCCCTTCCTATTATTGTTCCATAGGTACATCGATGGTGGGATTGGCATCACGAACATGTCTGAGGATGAGCTGTCACGCTTCGTGCACTTCATCGACAATTTTCACCCAGCCATCAATAACTATTGGCAGTAAACCACTTTGTAATAAGTTATGCTGATTGTATCAATCTCTTGGCAGTTTCCGAATCTGAACTCCAGGAACTCACCTAACAGTTGGAAGACGTCAGTATAAAATATGGCATGGAAAATAGAATTTATAAAAGTAAGATATTTGTGACTATTGAACCCAAGCAATTTAGATCCCACGAATATCTAGCTAAACATACACACACTTAAAGAAGTTTATCGCCTTAAAATATCTCGGGTTCCAAATATGTGATGATGGCAACTCTGGAAATGAGAATAAACTAAAATTCGAGATGGCGATGGCTGCAGGTCTGTACAGTGGGGGGGGGGGATACTAAATCCACCCCCCCCTTAGCAAATCCAAACATGACTTTTAGTACTAAGAACGGGGTGCAAACGGTATCGCACTGCTCTCGGCGGACCCATGGTTAGCAGTTAACCAAGATCCCAAAAGTACCTCCTCGTTGTGCACCCTGGAAACAGAAATACAGCTCTGCTCGTGCTGATTCTGGCTAAACCGTTGGGGAGCCGTGTCAGTGAATGTGGAGGCAGCCGATGGAAAAAGAATTGACTGCAAAAGAGACAGTCAATATCTCCGACACCCAGGGATTATTTAGACTTGATAGGGCCCTAAGCTATTTGAGATATAGGGTCCTAAACTATTTGAGATATGGGGTCCTTTAACGATTAAGAATATATAGATAATGGATTTTTTTAATTGGGGGCCCCCAAGAAAGTGGGGGACCTAAGCTATAGCTTGTCTAGCTTATAGGTAAATCTTGCACTGCCTACACCACTGCGCAACACATGCAGTGGTACTGTCGACACACAGTGACGCTAGTCAGTCCGTTCCGAGCATTGGATGAGCGGCCAATGAAAACAACACAAAAAGGTAGATGCATAGTGAGATACAAAAAGATACAAATATTGACGACAATAAGAGGGCAGAGCTAAGTGGAAAATAGAAAGGGAAAACTTTCCAAGGAAATCGGAACAAAAGTTCTGTTAGCTAGAGACAAGCTTCTAGTTGTCGGTGGTCCTTATGGGCGGAGACCTAATCGTGGGCGCACGGCAATTAAAGCAGCTCCCGGTCCAACTCTAGTATCGAACTTTCCTATACCGGAAACATGCTCGCGGAAATGTTTCCGTACCTGATGGGCTCAGGCACAAACGGAACAACGAAGGCAGCCCTGGTCCATCTCTACCCCCAGTCTTCCTATACCAGCGGAAACATGCTCGCGGAGAGAAAGGATTCAGTACTCGATGGGCTCAGGCACGAATGTGAAAGAAGACATGGCAGAATACAGTCATATTTGCACAGGATGTTTTTGAGGGGTTCGATTCGGTAATGTAGACATGTGCGTCCGCAAGAGATCTTGAGGATGCTTACAATAGAGTGTCCTTGGATATCTTGATGGACCAGCTGTTAAACCTTGCAGTAAATCCTTTTGTCGTGCGAGGGTTGGCACGGCCCTGATGCACAGGATAGTAGTTCTTAATTGTGGTAACAGGGTATTGGCACCACCGGTTATTAGCCCGGGTCTGCCACAGGGATCGCCTCTATTTCCTGTGTTTTTCAGTGTATACACAGTTCACATCACAAGTATCGAATCACAGGTGCTGACAGAACGATGTTGTACGCCAATGACATCCTGGTGTATAGGCAGGGCAGAACTCGAGAAGAGTGCGTCGTGGAACTACAGAAGGAGCTGAAAAAAACTGACGAATTTGTGTAGAGATATGGGAGCAGTTGTAAATCCTTATAAGGCATTCGTGACGTGGTTTTCCTTAAACAATCACTTGGTAAAGACCAGTGGTGTAGGGTGGGTCAATGGCGCCCGGGGCGGAATTAATATTTTCCCGCCCTCGTGACATTAAAAAAATATGTCAGTGATTGTGAAAGACTGGATGAAAATAAATTTGCCGCCCTCCCGATGATGCCGCCCGGGGAGGTCCGCACCGCCGCCCCCTCGCTACGCCACTGGTAAAGACACCTGTTTCGTTGGCCGTTAACAGTTTAAAAAGAACCAGTACAATGAGATATCTGGGTGTGTCTTTTGACAGAGGTTTGAGTTTCAGGGAACATGTTGACCATGTTATCGTAATGGCAGGCAAAGGCGTAACAACAATGAAGGTTATGGCTGCCGCGCAGTGTGAGCAGAGGTAATTTCTTTTGTACCAGAGTTTGGTGGTGGCTGTGGTGGAATATGCACCGGCAGTTCTGACTCTTAGCCAAACTTAGATCAAAAGACTGGATAGAATCCAGAATGCAGCAATACGTATCGTTCTTGGGTGCACAAGAGACACATTGACAAGAGCTATGTGATACCTACTCGACTGTCCAACAGCAGAGCACAGATTACGGTATTGCCGTGTACAGGCGTACCTTCAAATAGGCAGGCTGTGGGTGTAGGCTTTGGTCAGTGAGAATGCCAGAGGAGGAATGTGATTATATACACTATGTACTCACTGCGCGAAACTGAAATCCAACATGTAAAGTGTGAAACGGGGTAATAAAGTTTTGTTAATAATACGAAACAAGCACAGGCACACGCACAAATCGACGTTTCAACCGAAAAACTTTTATCAAGGATAACATACACATATAAAGCAAAAACAACAAGTAGGGACAACATAACTTAGTTCAATACCCAAATTAAAGGCATGACGAAAATTGATGTGCTGGACCTTGGATGTCCGGACCACAGAGTGAGCCAAACGAGGTGTAAGTAACATAATTCAACTGTGGAACTAGCAATTTATATTTTAAATGTAACATCTTTTTTCTTATGTCTAGTTCTTATAGTCTTTTTTTTTCTCATACTATTGTCAACGTCATTGATGACAGCAGGTATGGAGAGCGGGGAATTTATGGGAATGTCCCATATGCAGCGCCGGATTTAGACTTGATAAGATCCTAAGCTTTTCGGCATTGGTACAAATAATGCTGTAATATATTTAAGTATATCATAACTCATGATCAATTTTGTAGATTTCCAGAAGGCTTTCGATAGTCTTCACAGACCATCTCTCTGGAAAATTCATACTCTTTACGGCATCTCGACGAAATACATCAATATTATGAAAGCTTTTTACTCCGATACGGCTTGTTGTGCAAGAACAGAACGTGGTTTTTCCAGCTGGTTTCCAGTAACAACGGGAGTAAAGCAAGGATGTGTTTTGTCCCCAATACTGTTTTGCATCGCGATTGACTGGGTGATGAGGAAATGCCCAGACCAAAAACAACTAGGAATCAAATGGGTAAAGAACATGACCCTGGAAGATCTAACCTTCGCAGATGATATTGCTCTACTGAATTCAACACACCAAGATCTCCAAGAAAAAACAGAAAGACTCAAATTTCTCGCGCAACATTAGGCCTCCAAATAAACTCACATAAAACGAAAATTATGAACTTTACCGACCTGATAGAATCAATTAAACTAGATAATATACTAGACAACGATTCAAATTTCGTATATTTGGGAAGCAAGATATCAGAAATCAAGACTCGAATCGCTCTCGCCTCCAACGTCTTTAATAAACTCTCAAACATCTGGAGATCGAATATCGCAAGTAAGCACATTAAACTGCGACTATTATATGCAAGTGTGATTTCATCATTGACATATGGATGTGAAAGTTGGAGATCTACCGCAATAATGGATAAGAAGTTAGTTTCCTTCGAGAATGGATGCCTCAGAAAAATCGCAAATACTAATTGGAAAGATTTCAAATCAAACGACATTCTAAGAGAGGAGACAAAACAAGAATATGTGACGAAATTCATCAGAAAACGCCGCTGGACATACATCGGCCACATACTTAGAATGAAGGAAGACATAATTCTATGACAAGCCTTTATGTGGACCCCTACAGGAAAATAAAACAGAGAATACAAAAAATTACGCCCAGAAGAACTGTTATGAATGAATTAAAATCAACAGGCATAATTGCACAAGACCTGCAATCCTTGGCAACTGACTGACATACATATAGAACTATGACATCCGCCCTATGTGCCAAACTTGGTAAAAGAGGAACTGACTGACATTTAAGTATATATCACACTTGCTCAGGAAAATGGGGACCCTAACTAAGCTATAGCATGTGTAGCTTAGACGTAAATCCTGCACTGCCCATGTGTTATGGGTAAATGCAAATAAGGTAAATAAGTGAAAACTGTCAATAGAAAATAATAAAATATAGAAAATAACAATAGAACAAATACAAATACTCCACAAATACAAGTACTCGCTTCATGTGTTATGATTTTCTTTTCTATAATGAAGACTGTGTTAACGTTTCATTTCTGTATTTTTTGTTTGTTTCCGAAGTAGACTGAACTATCACAGTTGAGTTTTTTAATACAACCTCCTCTTACCTAACTTCCTTTGAATGAATTTCTTTTAATAAAAAATAATCAAGAGGAATATAAACAATAAAATGGTACAGTAGTATATATTTATGTTTGGCTTATATAATATTTTATTATGTTTGTGTATAACATGTATCTATTAAACATTAATTTTATAATTTTTTGTTGCTTAATGCCAGATGAGGAATTTAATAAATTAACGAACTGCTTCACTTGCTTGCAGTGAGTGAGTAGGTCAGTAGGTTGGACAAAATTTTCAAAATAATGCTACAGGCTACACAATTAAAAATACCATATTTAGATAGCACTTGAAAATTGCAATTCAACGGTACCTCAACCAAGTCTGCACGTCAACCCTGAAAAAAGTTATGAATTTGTTTCAAATTAATTTGACATCAAAATAATTTACATGAAACATATATATTATATAGGATAGGAAAATATAAATAAAACTTTACCACAAAAATGTAAGGAGCTGACAATCTCAATTTCTTAATTATCTTAGTTATTTTCAATAATACAACACACAAACTATTTATTTTTGTATTCGTGAAGACAAGACACTTATATGGCCATTTTCTTCAAGGGACATAATTTGATAAATTTTTTTGGACACCAAAGAGCTCCTTTGTGCTAATGCCTAGCTTATGTTGATCACATTTCTGCAATGTTCAGATGGACACAGAACTAATTGATATTCAAAATCGCTGCTAATTTGCATAATTATAATGAAAATAAATTAAATATCTATTAAACATAATAAAATACCACAGAAACTATATTTTTGTATTCACAAAGACAAGACACATCTGTTTATCAAATTGCTGTGATTCTCTGAAGCATGTACAACTAATTAATATTCAAAATGGTGGCCAATTTGCATAATTAAAACAATTGTTGATGTTTTAAAAAAATTAACTGCCATTTTCAGCATCGTCCTGTATCCTTAAAAGTTACATATATAAAAAGAAAAATGGTTACAGAAGTTAATAAATCAAGTTGCAAACATGTCAAATGATGTCACCAATTTTCACTAAATGTCCCAAGAAATTTATAGCCTAAGCAAAATTTTCCAAACACGTTAATCCCAGATGTCCAAGTACCTACTTGCAGCTTAAACTTACACTAAGTTAAACTTACTTTATGTGGTGGTTGCCCAAATAACATAGTGCATCAACATGTATGTTTTGTTAACAAAAAAAGATCGAATATGATCTCTGTTAGCGACATCAAAGAATGTATGCACATGTCTCTGGCCAGTGCAGGTCTGCTTTCGTGGAACACAGAGGCGTCGTTCAGAGTATCCACGACGAAGACAAAGTTGTGGAAAGAATATGTCACTTGATATCTTCTTCTTCTTCAGCGTTCATTCTCAAACTCCCACTGGATCTCCCTTGTAGCAGGACCATTGTTCTACTAGATTTCCAGCTGGATGTAGTCCAGAGAATGGAAATGCGTTGTGTCGCCGTTTTATTTGCGGCAATGGCCCGACACATCCGTCTTCAGTGGCACTTGGTATAATATTATTAATATATGATCTCTGTCATGGTAAGGCTTCTACCTCTTCATCATCATCAGGTGCCATGCCGGGTGGCGTAGGCGGTCATGGCTCTCCACAGCTCTCTGTCCACAGTATTATGTATCAAAGTCGTTGTTGTTTCTTTGCCGTGCCAGGTTGTCAAACTGTCTAATATTTTCTCACGTTGTCGCCCTCTGTCTCTGGTGCCTTCAATCTTGCCTGTTGTGATTATGTTCTCTAAACCTGCCTGTCTCATGAAGTGGCCAAAAATAGAATATTGCCTTTTTCTTATATTGTTGATTAAGGTCCGTTTCACATTTAACTCTTTTAACACCTCTACATTAGTTTTTCTGGCAGTCCATGGTATTCTCAGCATTCTTCTGTAGAACCACATCTCTGTTGCCTCCAATCTCCCACTTTCCAGTTTGTTTATTGTCCAAGACTCGCACCCATATGTTAGTATAGGGGTTATATAGCACTGCAGAACTCTCTTTCTCACCTCTAATGACAAGGTCATATAACACAGTATATTTTTCATTTTTCTGTATGTTGTTTTTGCCTGTCCTATTCTGCATACCTTGCTTTTTTTTTTACTGCAAGCTTGTTCTATATTAAATATTCTACCTCTTACAATAATCAATTTGCAGTGAATGACAGTGTGCAGTCATTTATGGAAATATCATCATTATCTGTTGTCATTTGTAGATGAATTAATTTTTCTCTTCTGCAGGCTGACACTGCAGATGATTTGGCAGAAAAGAAAAAAAAGAGAACTTTTCGAAAATTTACCTATCGGGGTGTGGATTTAGATCAGCTTCTGGATATGTCAATGTATGAAAAAAAGCGTACTATGATTTTTCTTTTACTTTTCAATATTTTGAACTTGTAACATGAATTTTATAATAGGTAAGTGAGCACTCACAGATCAAAGGACTGAATGGTGTAGGGCAAACAAAAGAACACAGTAATCCAAATTAAGTGGCCATATGCCTAATGACAGGAAAAAAAATTGAGCATATCAATAAGCTCTAGCTATGTGAAGGGTAAAAGAAAATGAGGAAGGCCTAAAGCATTCCTAAAAAACACCATATGTAAAGAAGGGGAAATAACAGGCTGCAAGACCATGCAAGAACTAAAACTGGCAGCGGACCGCAACACATGGAGAATGAAAACCTCTGCCCTATGTGCTGCTGCAGCACTAAAGGAACAAATTAACTAACTAATGTGGAAGGAGGTAGACATAGTCAATACATATATGTAAAACTATGGTGAGAAAAGTAAAACTGAAAAATTAGTGACCACTGAAAAAAATCAGGGAGCAAAGAGAGAGGAAATAAAATATTCTGCTAGATAGGTTGTCATAGTGATGTGAAAGTCATAGACTGAACTTATTAATAACTCAAGCTACAGGGAGTTTTGGTGAAACATTATTGTTTGCATGGCGCTTGATTTATTGAAAAGGAAGGAAGCATCAGTAAACAAAGCAACCTTCTGCCCAATTTCAGTCATTCGATGCAGTAGATATGGGTGATATTCCAGAAAAGAAGCACAATCTGATCCGCTGTAGGGTTGTCAACTATGGCACAAAGGATAAAATAAGTCATTGTATGCATGCTAATTCATTGATATGTGCATGTAAATGCCTGTGTGCTATACTGTTGCCTGAAAGGGAAGCAAAGAATAGTAACACTGTTACCTGAGATCCGGTTGAATTGAAACATATAAACAACCCAGTGGCTAAGGTGATGTCCCTTAATATAGAACAAGCTTGCAGTAAAAAAAAAGCAAGGTATAAAAGTGCAAGCCATTTAGGGGTAGGAAAGCAGACAATTAAAAACTGCATTCCGAAATCAAATGTGCTAACCAAAATGCATATTTTCTGTAAAAGGTAGAAAAATATAATGTTTAAATGACATAAATCTAAAGGAGAAATCAGTATTTTATACTAGAAAAAATCTAATTAACACCATACAACAAAACACAGTTACGGTACTTGAGCATGGCATTGACTTGGCAAGGAACAACCAGCCAAGCAGTTGTAAGCAAAAGCAGTATATAAACATGTATATTGTAATTAATTTTAAATGCTATAGATGCGTGTTGGTCTGTTATCAAGGGGGTGCAAAGGGTCTCACATTGCTCTCATGCGGACCCATGGTTAGCAGATAACCAAGATCCTAAAATGCCTCCTCTTGGTGCACTCTGGAAACAGAAGTACAGTTGCTCTTGCTGTATTCCTGGCTTCCGACAAAGAAGGATGTGTCGGGCCATTGCCACAAATAAAACACATTTCCTTTCTCTGGACTACATCCTGCTGGAAATCTAATAGGACCATGGTTCTGCTACAAGAGAGATCCAGTGGGAGTTTGAGAATGAACGCTGAAGAAGAAGAAGAAATATTCCTGGCTAACATTTTTAGGCTCGTGGATGCTGTAGATGGAATGAGAATTGCTCGCAAAGAGACAGGGATTATCTCAGAAACCTCTATGCCATTACATCCAACATCACTGTTGACACACAGTGATGCAAGGTATTTGTGCATTCCGTCTCGTTCGGCTTAAAAAGCAGAAACATTGGAGGGGCGACCAATGTCAATGTCCCTAACATATGGTGATCTTACGAGTACACACCGAATCTGGAAAATTTAAGAGAGGGCAAATGTAAGAGTAAATAGTAGAGGTCAGAGTAGTGTGTGAATCAATTCAGTGGCAATGAAGATACAATATGGTGGTGGATATGCTGTTCATGCTCAAGAACACACAGAAGTCCATGTCACATCACAATTGACCCCATTCAAAGTAGGAGTCATGTCTAATTTTTGGATTTTCCAACTTGAACATACACTCCGGGGTACAGAAAAAACAGGGAATACAGCCCCTCATTGCACACAGGACGAGTATGGAACAAATGTCATGAAGTGCATTGTTAAAATGCCTGATGGAAGCGGTGTTGAGACTCGAACTCTGGACACCGCGGGCAACATGGGGGGCGCAAGTCTCTAACAACACTGCAAACCAAGCCCAGCTTGACTGTCTACCATTGTCCAACATGGCTGATAAGAGAGAATTGGGTTCAATTTCCAAGGGCCCACTGCGAAGTTCCTCGTCCTAGATTCATATTTTACCTACATCTCTGGATAATATACGCAATAATGAAGAGCCAAAATACACAGAATGCGCCTGGTGATGGATTTGAAGGCCGTCTCAAACGGATGAGGCGAGAGCGTGAGAAATTTACAGGTCAATCCCAGAGCACCGACGTGTTTGGCAAAGCAGCACCTTGTCTAGCAAGGTGTATCAACCCAGAGTCTAATTCGACCGTTGCCATTACCCAACACAACTCATATGGAAAAAATTAGGTCTAGGACCTAGAGACACAAAGGTGGTAATTGAATGGTCTTCCTACACGAGGAACAGCTTGCTGACTGCGAAGTGCCTCGCTGGAGGAAAGTCAAGCAATGGGTGATCCAGGCAAACTATCAGCTCGTCTCGTGACATATAACCTCCTCTGAGTACAAGGCTCTCTCAATAGGCATTGCATTAAGCTGAAAGCTGAAGCCTCCTGGGTATAAAAGAAAGCTCGGAGAAACCTCCCCACTGCACATGAAAAGTAAGAGTTAACTGCTTGCAATTCCTGAGGTTTGAGAAGAAGACGAAATCTGTTATTGAGAACATAAGACCAATGTTTTTGTGAATGATAAAGTTAATTCATTAGTTTTAATTAATAAATTCATTAGATTCATTAATGATCGAATTAATTAGCTAAGCAACGAGAACCACTGTTGACATTCGTGAAACTTCTAAACTTCGATGGTATGGGCATGTGATGAGACATTCCTGAATGACAAAAGATGTTCTTGAAGATATGGTGGAAGGTGTAAGAAGACGAGGTAGCCAGAAGAATACATGGCTGGATAATGTTAAAGAATGGACAGGATGTGAAGTTTCCCAACTCATCAGGATGGTAGAGGATAGAGATGTGTGGAGATTTTTCTGCACCAAAGTTCTCATTGTGACACCCTACGACACTAACTGGTTATGGGTTTATTATTATTGTTACTATTATTATTGTAAATAATAATGTATTTGCTTAAATTAACAATGTAAACTTAATTATTTTTAATTTAGTGAACCATATAAATTCAAAATGAACTGGAGGCTACAGGGATGTGGTTTCTGAGAAGAATGATGAAAATACCACGGACAGCTAAGAAAGCGAATGCCAATGTTGTTATTGATGCTGGCGTAAAAAGATCAATCATATCAAACATTAGGGGCAGACAGTCAAGGTTTCTAGGGCATGTGCTGAGAAGAAACAGCTTGAGCACTTAATAATCACTGGAAAGGGGAGAAGAGACAGGGGACGACAAAGAGAGAAGTTGCTAGATAGACTAGTATTGTGGCATGATAGAAGTTCACCAACCAAGCTTATTGACAGCACAAGAGAGAGAGTTCTGGATAAACATATCTTCTACACCATTCTGCATGACACTTGATTGAAAGGTTGATATAAATTCAGTAGTTACATAATATTTTTCAAACTTTAACTTCAGGGACCAGCTTGCAGACTTGTTCAATGCTCGTCAACGACGGCGTTTAAACCGTGGTTTGAAACGCAAACCCCTTGCCCTGATCAAAAGATTGAGAAAGGCAAAGAAGAATGCTGGACCATTAGAAAAACCAGAGGTAACTTGTGTTTACACAATAAATTTAAAATGGAATTTTATTGTCTTCACACAAAAATACTTAACAGTATGTTGATATCTTTGGTCATTTAATAATAAAGTATTGCTGAAAGTATGGGATTTCCAAAGCAACACATGCATGATTGCTTTGCTGTACCAAGAACAGCAGACAGTCTTAAGAATAAATGAGAAACATCAGATTGGTTGTATATAAAACTGATGAAACTTTTCCTGTACTTATTTCATATTTATGCAGAGAATAATGTGAGAATTGTTATAAAGAGATATATGATAAAAAATCACCTATTTGTTGTCAGGGTCTGAAAGGGGAGTAAAGAGTAACAACACTGACATGCTATGCATATCGTAAGATGTGAATAAGGAGGTTTGAGATGAAGCTGGCTGTCCCATTCATCCTGGAGATTAAAGTTATACAAAAGCCATTCTGATGTCGGATGTGTCAGGCCACGTGCAAATATTGCAGCCAAACTGTAAATCATGACAATGCATTTCATTCTCCTGACTGCACCATGAAAGCAGAGAAGAAAGATCATAATTTATTTGTTTAACCCCTGTGAGCATCAGATCCCAGTGATGAAATAACTGACGATACAGTACTTCAATTAATAAACCTAATTATAAGCAATTAAATCTGTCTACCGTGACAGGCTATATTGATAGTGATACCTACATCATTGAAAAGGTTAAGCATTCTCAACTGTGGTTAGCTTTCAGGTCAGTGTCCATTGTGACAGAAAAGCTAAATATGTACAAACTAAAACAGACATCAGAATTTAAATATCTAGGAAGTATATTTACAGAAGACAGCAAAATTGTCACAGAAATTGTAATGAGGTGCCAAAAAGCAAATACTGTAACATACTGTCACCACTGCTTAAAAACACAAGGATCAACATGGCAGCCAAACATCATATTTTAAACATCATCTTTATTCCAATGTTATGTTATCAGTGCCAGACATGGCCTCTGCCAAAAACACTAATGAAAAAGATTACATGTGGTAAAATGCCTGAGAAAGGCTATAAACGTCACCAGGAGAGAGAGTGAGAAATGTAGATATCAGAAAGATAGAAAAAACCATATCATACAAACAATATATATATAGAGAGACAACAGATCAACTGGTTCTGCCACCTTATGTGAATGAAACCATCATAACCAGGAAATTTCAATTTTTCTATTTCCTTTTAATCTCAGGTGGTTAAGACTCATCTTCGTGACATGATCATTGTTCCTGAAATGATAGGATCTATTGTTGGTGTTTACAATGGCAAAACATTTAATCAGGTTGAAATCAAGGTATGACATGTTGTAATTTATATTTGTTTTATGTGTATTTAACCTTTAGCAGGCTGTGTTTACGCGGGGAGCCGCGTAGTGCAGTGGTTAGCGCTCTGGCTTTGCATACGAGTGGTCCTGGGTTCATTCCCCAGTTGAGGCGAAAATGTTTTTTGGATCGCAACAGCTCCCAGGTTGACCCAGCCTAAAATGGGTACCGGATTAATCCGGGAAGTAAAGACTGCGAGGGAGAGGAGATGGCTACCGCTCTCATTTGCAGAGCCTCTGAAATGTGAGATCGCTAACATCTCACACCCCTACGTCATTAATAAATGCTATGGGTTACTTTACTTTAATTTTACGCTGTGTTTACAATTACGTAATTTCTCTCCTGCAGTGGAATTCGTTTCTGAAAATGTTAACTTTTTTGTTGTTACAGATATTTAAATAATATTTGCACATATAAATAAAGAATTAAATTCTGCATATATTGGTGTAAGTTGTTTTTTTATGTGTGTGATATGAGATGTGTGAGAAAGTGATAAAGACAGATTTAGATCTATCTACAGCTAGGCCTACCGTAATGTTGATAGATCGAAAACTGTTGAATATTATATATTTTACATAATGAAAACCTTGTTGAAACTCGTGGTCTATTTTATTTAATTTAATCAATTTGAAGAACTTACCTCCCAAGAATTCCAGTTTCCAATCAGAATAAATAATGATTTCACTGAATATACGATGAAATAAAAGTAAATAAAACTCTATTCACTGTCATGTCGCTTCGCCTCTATGCGGATGGCTAGAGATTGTTCGGATTTCAAAATCAAATCATAATCACACGACATCTCCTGATGCCATTGTAATGTCAGAAATAGGAAGTTAAATAATATAAGCAGTTGCCAAAAGATTCTCTCAAAAAATTACAAATCTGGCTTTTTTGTTTGGATTCGGGTTTAATGCACTGGGCAACGGATTTCGGCGTCAGAAATCAAGAAATGACACAATTTGGGCTAAATTTGTGCGCGAATTGTAAACACAGCGTGCTAAAGGTTAGGTTTTTTTACAAACAAAATGTTGCAGTAAATTTGATATAATTTTTCTGTGATATTTCGTGTTCAGATAATAAGGTGTGGTTTAGAAAGCAAGAGTAGTTATTTGGAAGTTATTATCAGGATTACTTACAGCACTCATATTTTATAATTGTTTTGGCCTTATGTGTTCGTTCTCAAACTCCTGCAGATTAGCAGGATGTAGTTCATAGAACAGAATGTGTTGTGTCATGGTTTACAGTTTGGCTTCATTAGCCTGTAGCACACCACCGTTGCGTTCATGAAACTAGCTCTACATATCTGTAAATAGCCGTCATTGCAATCGCACACTTGTTGTTATGAACTCATGTAACCACGAGAAACTGTATGATGTATAAGATTCACCTGACCTGGAAACATCAAAAACTATACTAGCCTTATTCAACTTCCTTTTCCAACATTTCATTTGGCTGCATATCAGAACTGTAGTTTAATGTGTAGTAATTTGTTCCAATCAGCGCAAATTGAGTTGAAAAGTTATTTTCAGTGAAATTCTTATGGATTATTAATCTGATGATGATGAGGAAGTCATTGGTATTAATTATTTTCAAAGAAGATATTTTAAACACATTAGTAATGTTATGAAATTACATTGGAAAGAATAGGCATAATGTATTGAATATATTGATGTTGTGGACTTCTAACTTCTAGGCCTAGGCTTAGAAAAATTAAATGATAAGATTAGTGACATCTACATGTTTTATTTGTTTTCACAGACCATATTATGAGCATGTTAGTTTGGTTATGAAATAATATTACAAATAATAAGCCTATGTATGTAGAAAAATGTTAGCAGGGATAAACACATCAGACAAGTCAGTATTTTTTAACAAATGGAAGTGGAATACAAACATGATGCAATACATCTCCTTCAAAGATATCAACAGACCATAATATTTTGCCTTAGAACAGGCCACTGCAGACAGTTGAGTCACCTTTACGATTGAGGATCTCATACACAGATGAATGTCCATGTGGATCTGGAACTCAGACTCTGGAACACATACTTTAGGACTGCCCAACATACAAAGAGCAGAGACAGCAGACCTGGCCAGAGGATACAGATTTGAGGCAAAAGCTATGGTCAGCCGCTCTGACCTGGAGAGACAGTGACCTTCGCCCTGAGAACAGGCCTGACAATATAACATGACCTCAGATACCGAATGCAGAAGAAGAAGTGTTATTTATTTGTTTCAATTATTTTTATATTATCACATATCATACATACACCAACAAAAATTAATCATTATAATAAGTATTCAATATTTCTATTAAAAAATATACTTTAAAATCTCTAAAATTTAAAAAGGTATTTCATTTTCTAAACACCCACCAAAATAATGCAAAATTTCAAAAAAAATCTGGTTGCAGGGGAGAATTTATGTAATTTGAATGAGGAGTTGTCAAAGGATATCTTCGTTTTTCGGCATGATAAATCCAACTTCATGAGATGTTATAGATTGTTACAGATAAGCCAAATTTCAGAGAGGATTTGGGTGCCACAGAGTAAAATTCTGCTCATAGAAAAGTTACACTGGAGTATCAACACAAATGAGTAATATTTTTAATTGTTCTAGAACTGTGTTATTAGAACGTGGAATGTATGTACATTGTATGCATGCATGCGACAAGGTCAAAGTACTAACAAATGAACTCAATAGATACAGTTGAGATGTCCTAGGTCGAGCTGAAATGAGATGGTTGGGGATAGGTGACTTCAATGGATGATGGGCATAAGATATGGTTTAGCAGGGTGGTAATGTACATAAGCATGGGGTTGGTTTTATAGTTCATAAGAACAGAGTGAACTCAGTCATTAGCTGAACCTCCATAAGTAGTAGGATTTTATAGCAATACAAATTGTTACTCAATCCAAGAATATTTCCATCATAAAGATATATGTCCTCACTGCTGATTATGAGGAAGAAGCAATTGATAATTTTTATGCACAGTCAGAAGATGTAATAAAGAAAATAGCAAAAAAGGATATTCTTATAGTACAGCGTTATTGGAATGCAAAGATAGGGCCGGATGCATATGACCAATGGGGACAGTGGGTAAATTCATAACATGAACAACTAATGATTGCTATCTATGATTGTTACAGTAGATACAATCTAATCCTTGCTAATAGTAATAATATGTACTCACAGCGCAAAACTTAAATCTAGTAGGTCAAGCTTGAAACAGGGTAATGAAGTTTTGCTAATTACTAGAAACACACAAAACAACACAAACTATTTTGCAAAGGACAATTGAGGGTAGAAGGAGAAGAGGAGGACAAAATCCTGGAGTGATAACATGGAGTGATCTGGGCATGATTGTTCTACACTTCTTAAATGGCCAGTGATAGAGATGTTTGGAAAGCTTTTTGTGCTGGGTGTCTCCAGTGTAGCACCCCTGTAACCCTGCCAAGCTATGGGTCTTGTTATTATAGATTATTACTTTATAGATGACGTTGTATGAAATGGGACCACCAACGCCACCCTTAAACTTCCTTGGTCATCTCTTACCTTAGTTGTATAGTAGGTAAACAGTGTTGCAGTTCTTTACTTCCCATTCGGACCCTCACAACACACTGGCTATTTTGTGGTTGATTCTCATGTTTAATAACAAAACTATTTTGTTCTGAAAATAATAGCATACATTTAAAAAATTTCTTTTGGTCAGGGATGGTTGGACACTAATTGGATGAAATTTCTATGATTGACAGTTCTATTATCTAGACATTTTACTCTGAAAATAATAGCATATATTTTATTTCTGCCTCTAGCCGGAGATGGTTGGACACTACCTGGGTGAGTTTTCCATAACCTACAAGCCTGTCAAGCATGGAAGACCTGGTATTGGTGCCACCCATTCTTCCAGGTTTATCCCACTCAAATAGACAATTTTAATAAATTATATACTTACACAATTTATATGTTTCATTGTTTTTTATTGTGTTATATTTGTATTTCATTTAATTAAGTACCCGGTACACCAGATTATATTTTTTGTTTTTATATTGTGTTACATCTGTGTTCTCATATAATCAATGTCTTTGGTTTCTTAGCCTGTTATATCTGGCTAAACTTAATGGAAAAGCAACATCAGTGGTAGAGTGAAAATTAAACTTTATACTCACTTGTGCTTTCTATTATGCTGTACGGTTGTATGAGCTGGATTCTCACTGCGGACATGGAGAGATGATTACAGGCTTTCAAATACAAATGTTACAAATTCTATGAATCGGAGAGCATTAAACAAATTTATGCGTAAGAAATAAAATAGAGATGTATGCAGGTCCACACGAACCAATGCCTTCAATAGTCAATCTGAATATCTATTTGCTAAACCCTTTGTTGCCTTTCAGTGTTAGGGGTAGAAGAGTTTTCTGGAGATGGCCCTTGTGTGTGCTGAGTATATTGTGGAATTTGTTGTCTCTTTTATTATGGTAGTCTATCGTTTTCATCGTCTGCCTCTAGGTCTGCCTTCACTGTATCTGTGTAGGATAGCTTGCTGTGGTATGCTGTCTGATGGTAGTCTGCTGATGTGTACAAACCATGTTATCTGTTGTCCCTTAATATATTCCAAGATTGGGGTGGTGCTGGTTCTTTGTCTAATGTCCTCATTCACTCTATCTCTGAGCGATATTCCTAGGATTCTGCGTAAACATGCCATTTCAGCTGTCACAAGTTTACATTTGTCTTGTGCTGTCATTGTTCATGTTTGTCGTTGGTAGAACATCGTTGGCATAATAATCATTTTGAATAGTGTTATTCTATACGCTGTGTCCCTTGTTTGCCTTGCAGCGTCAGGGGTGGAAGAGTTCTCTGGAGATGGCCTTCTTGTGCGCTGTTTGTAAGCTTGTTCCTGTGGCTTCTTTGATTTCTGTGATCCATCTTTTACATGGTCTGCCTATGGCTTTATAACCGTTATGTCTATGTGTCATGGCCATTTGTGACATGCTATATGTCGGTAGTCTGGAAGCGTGTGAAAACCACTTGATCTGTTGTCTTTTGATGTGTTCCAATACTGGTATTGTTTTGGTTATCTGTCTGATGTTATCGTTTCTAATTCATCTCTTAATGACACTCAGAGTATTCTTCGTAGACATGTCATTTCTGTTGTCACTATTTTTCTTTTGTCTTGTGCTGTCATTGTCCAGGTTTGGCACTGGTAGCATAGTGATGGAATAATAATAGTCTAGTATAATGCAACTTTAGTGTCTATGTTTACATTTTTGTTCTTGAAAATGCATGTCATCTGTCCTAGGATCTGGTATGTTTTGTTGCATCTATTTTGTATCTCTTTACTTGTTTTCCCTTCACTCGATATAATGCTTCCTAAGTAAGTGAACTCATTTACTTGTTTACGGTATTTATCATCGATGGAGATAGTGATATTTCTTTCTTTCTTTGCTATTGCCATTATTTCAGTCTTTTCAATATTAATCTTCATGTTGAATTTTTGACATGTTGTGTGGAGTTTGTTCATATGGTCTTGCAATTGTTCTTCTGATGTCGCTATTAGTACTTGGTCGTCTGCAAAGAGTAGCTCGTTCAATTTGTCTTTTATGTTATCTTCTTCGTTGGTACTTGTTAGTTTACAGATGTGGTCGATATATGTTATAAAAAGTAGAGGGGATAGGACACACCCCTGGCAAACTCCTGATTGAATTTGGAACTTATTCATAATAAATTTTATGAATTTGGAACTTATTAACATAAATGCCCTTGCATATGTTGATTAAATGTTCTGGTACTCCGTATATTGATAGTGTTTTCAATAGTTGTTGTCTGTCTACTCTGTCGAATGCCTTTTCTTGGTATACGAATGCGATATATAATTCTTTGTTGTTTTCTGTGGCTCTTTCTGTTAGTTGTCTAAGTGTAAAGATAGCATCCGTACAGCTTTTGTTCTTACGGAAGCCCATTTGGGTGTTTTGAAGTTGTGGTTCAATATATGTTCGTAGTCGTTGCTCTAATATTTTGTTAAAAAATTTTCCTGTGTGGCTTAGTAAAGATATCCCTCTGTATTTTGTGCAGTCTCTCTGTGTTATTTTGGTGTTTAAATCAACACTTTTATTTCTGAAGATTGGTGTCATTTGCCCTAGAATTTGGTATGCTTTACAACATCTATTATGTATTTCTTTGCTGCTCGTGCCGTTTGTTGTTATACTGCTTCCTAAGTATGTGAACTCTGTCACTTATTTCCAATATGTTTATATGTATACATATAAACATATATATACATATGGTGTTTCTTTCTGGTCCTCCTCCTATCTTCTTCATTACTTCTGTCTTTTCTATGTTTATCTTCATGCTAAAGTTTTGGCATGTTTGATGTAACCTGTCTATTTGTCTTTGTAGTTGCTCTTCTGATTATGCTACTAGAATTGGTCATCTGCAAATAGCAATTTGTTTAAGTTATCCTTCATGTTGTTTTCTTCCCTTGTTTTTGCTACTTTGTAGATGTGATCTGTTTATGTTATGAACAATAGAGAGGATAGTACACATCCCTGTCTCTCTCCCGAGTGAATTTGGAAATTATTGGATGTACATGTGCTTGTTCTTACTGCGTATTCACTATTGGCGTATATACTTTGACATAGGTTTATCATATGTTGGGGAACTTCATATGTCTATAGTGTTATCCATAGTTGTGCTCTATCCACTCTGTCAAAAGCATTATCTTGGACTACGAAAGCCAAATATAAGACTTGGTTATGTTCTGTTGCTCTTTCTGAAAGTTGTTTGAGGGCGAAGATTGCATGTGTACAACTTTTATTTTTCCGAAAGCCCAGTTGAAAGTGTGTTGTTAAGCTGTGATGCTATATATGTGTGCATCCTTCCCTCTAGCATCTTGCTAAAGATTTTTCCTATGTGGCTTAAGAGTGATATGTCTCTATATTTAGTGCAGTCCCTCTTACTGCCTTTTTTATTCCAGACGGGAACAATACTAGTAGTCGTCTTCAGAAAACTCTCCATTATACTATGAACCATTGTGTTCTCACTGACGGTTTGCTAATCCTGTCTCAGTGTTGTATCAGGAAATTCACATGGCTAACATATACAGAAACTACATATTCCATGTAAATAGTCCAGAAACATTGAACTGGGCTTCCATTTGTGGTCACAAGAAATAACACAGTTGTCATTTCGTGCAATTTTACCAGGAACTCTTCAATAGTGAAACGACAAAAACTTGCATGGTTTGGAAGTGCATGCAGACATGATTCCTTGTAAAAAACAATACTGTAGCTAGCTGTTGAAGATATAAAAAGCAGAGGAGGACAAATAAAAGCATGGACTGACAGCATCAAGGATTGGACAAGACAAGAGTTTTCCTCTCTCATCAGCATAGTTGAAGATACAAAATTGCTGGAGGACTCTGTGTGTATATTGATTCTTCCAATGTGGTACCCTTACGACCCTGATGGGATAAGGGATTATAGATGTCTGTGTTCATAAATACAGTAGTAAGGAAAGTATTTTGTCATGCTACTGAGGCTTATAGGAAATATGATATCAGGTCTGTCGTGTTTATGATAAATGACATGCCGTAGTAATGTCAGCACTGTGCAGGTTGCCATTGTGTATTTGCAAAAAATGCTTCTGGAACCCATTTTCTGAATTCTGGTTTATAGCTATTTGAGGCAATGTTCCCTTTAAGACTCCAATACAGCATGAACAAATTGTTCTAGTATAGGTGTTTAAGAACCATTTTTCTGCAGTCTAGATTTTATTCATGCAGTAATCAATTTAACTTGTGGAACTCTTTAAAGATGGTCTGAGACCTTGCTGGAAATATTATTTTGTAGATCTCAACCAGGAATATGAAATTGTAGTAAGCAAGACAATGATATAAGTGCCTTCACTAGCCACTACAACAGATTCAGTTAATGGAAGTATCTTATTCTGTTGTTACTAAGCAATGTAGATATTAATGCATGAATAAATTAATGTTGAGACAATCAATATTCAGTCAGCATCGTTTATTTTATGTTATTGCACAAACATTATATCTGTTTATCAAGGTGTTAAAAATATAAGTAACAAGTACATTTATAGTAAAAGATGTTTATTATTTATTGGACTAACTACAGTCTGGGTAGACATTATTTTTGCTTAACTTAAATAATATTGCCCTTTCTTTTTTGAAAAGCTCAAGTCCATATGGGTTGAATAAAAATGCAGTAACGTCAGATCTTCATCTCTGAACATGGATTTCATATGGACACTTTTGTGAAAGATCATTGTCAGGTTTTTGAGACCAAATTGATCTAACTAAAATGTTTGTTTATATATATATATATATATATCATCATTAGGTGTCATGCCAGAGGGCGTAGGTGGTCATGGCTCTCCACAGATCTCTGTCCACAGTATTATTTATCAAGGCCGTTGTTGTTTCCTTGCAGTGCCAGGCCGTCAAACTGTCTAATATTTTCCCATGTTGTTGCTCTCTTTTGCCTTCAATTTTGCCTGTTGTGACTATGTTCTCTAAACATGCCTGTCTCATGAAATGGCCCAAAAAGAAGATTGCTTTTTTCTTATATTGTTGATTAAGGTCTGTTTCGCATTTGACTCTTTCAATACCTCTACATTAGCTTTTCTGGCAGTCCTTGGTATTCTCAGCATTCTTCTGTAGAACCACATCTCTGTTGCCTCTAATTTCCCACTTTCCAGTTTGTTTATTGTCCAAGACTTGCACCCAGATGTTAGTATAGGGGTTATATAGCACTGCAGAACTCTCTTTCTCAACTCCAATGTTATGTTATGCTATGTTCCTCCAGGGCCATAGGCGGCGCATAGGGAAGAAACCATAGCTTTCAATTTCTGTCTTTGTGTTGCCAGGTCTTTCAATTGTTGCATGTTGTTTAGGTTCATTGACATGCCTTCTCTATTCATAGAGTTTCTCTAGGTCTCCCTCTTCTTCTTACTCCAGGTGGTACCCAATATAGTGACTGCTGGGGAATTCTTAGGCTGTTCATTCTGAGAACATGGCCGATGTAAGTCCAACGCCATTGTTTAATGAAGGAAGATATTTTGGTTTGTTTGCTTTCCTCTCTTACAGTAGTGTTAAATTTAAAGTCACTCCACTTAACATTCAGAATGGTACGTATGCATTTATTTTCAAAGGAGTCGAGTCTCTTATCTGTGGCTTTTGTGGCTTTCCAACTTTCGCACCCATATGATAGAATAGGGATGATGTTGGAGTTAAACAACTTGAGTTTTGTGGTGTTTCTTAGTGTGTTTGACGTCCAGATGTTGCGTAGTTTATTGAAAGCACCCGCTGCAAGGGCAATACGGTGTAAAATTTCTTTTGATGAGTCTCCATCCAATGCTAGATTGGTGCCTAAATATGTAAAATTGTTGACTTTTAATATTAGAACATTTTGAATTTCTATGTTGTCGTTGGATCTCGTAAAATCTAGTATATGAGTTTTTGTTGTGTTGATTTTCAACCCTATCTGATTTGAGTAGTGTTGGAGATTGTCAAGCTTAGATTGAGCATCTGTGTGGTTTGCGCTCAAAAGGGCCAGGGCAAGATATTCAAGAACGGTATTATTAATCCTGACTTAATAGTAACTATGGTTCTGGTTCATAAACAGTGGTAGGTTTTATGTTGGCAGTAGTTTACACAACCGAACAACCGAGTAATCCAAGACCGAAAGAAAAACATTCCTCCATCTTGAAAACACACCGGAACACCTCCAATGACTTGGTCATATTACACAGTATATTTTTCATTTTTCTGAATGTTGTTTTTGCCTGTCCTATTCTGCATCTCATTTCTGTTGAACTTCTTCCATCTGCTGTAATCATTGTACCTAAATATTTGAATTGGTGGACCTGTTTTAATACTATGTCATTCACTTTGATTGTGTTTTATTTTGTTTCATTATTATATATATATATACACAGGTATATGTAAATAATATGTATAATTATGAAAAGTTGAGTTTTACAATATTGAAAAAAAATAAAAACTTGGATTGAACTTGTCATGCAATGGATATTTAAATAAAATATAACTCATTTTCAAATATAACATTTAAAAAATACATAAAATAGTGAATACTTTTATAGTGAAATGTGCATGCATGGATACATTCCATATTCAGTCATTCTTGATTATGTTATGTGGTAATATAGTTTTGGAGAACCTCGCAAAGTCTAAGATGGAAAGCATCTATGCCTTGTTGATCAGGTCTCAACTTTGTTGGACTGGTCACGTTGTCTGCATGCCAGACAAGTGTCTTCCAAAGAGACTATTCTTTGGTGAACTGTGTATCGATAAGCTTAAAGCGATGGCCAGAAAAAAAAAATTTAAGACTACTTAAAGATCTCTCAAGCACTGCAGCATTGACAAAAGCTATTGGGAAACCACAGCTGTTGACCACCTAGTTTGATATGATCAGATCAGTGTAGGTATTAAAAGCTTTGAGTAAAACACTTAGGAAATTGGAAAGAGACAAAAACAGGAGAAGTTTGACTGTTTTCCCTCGTTCCTGTTCACACTGTAGCAGGTTTTTCAGAGCTCAGATCAGACTTCTCTATCATCAAGGCCAACTTCTTGAAGTGGAGATGGGGCTTAGTGCAGTCAACAGAGGCTGGAAGCTAAGATTGGTCGGGCCAACCCTGACACCAAGCAGGACTGCAATCCTGCCCAAGCAAGCACTGATGTTGAAGTCGGAGATACGAGGCCAAGAGATGCACCAGCAACCATGGTATCATGCAACAAGACTAAATAACATGTCTTCATGACATAATTTAGCTGCGAATGAAAACAAAATCTGAGGGCAGAAATACCAACCCTAATTGACTTTTTCAATTCCGTGCTTGTCTTTGCATGTGAAGCAGGAAAATCATAATAGTAGTTTCTGATGTACATAGCTTATTTGAACAATCAATGGTATATCAGCATTTCTGCTTATAATAATTGAAGCATATTATGGTTAGCTTATATACAATCTCATGTCGAGAACAATGTGGATGACCAGCTTTCAAAGCATGAAAAAGTTTGACTGAGTTGTGTTTGTGAGATGTACGCACTAATTATAACAACTCTTATCACCGAGCTGACTATACAAAATGCTAGAAATATGTCAGTTTCTCTTTAGTCAACCCCCATCAGGTAGCATATCCTGAACAGGATGTAGCAGTCATCACAGCCATTCAAAAGATCTGTCAATCTTGAGGTCTTCCTGCTTCTGTTACGATCATGTTCAGTTTGTCTTTGATGTCTTGCATCCATCTTCTTGGTCTGCCTCTTATTTGTCTCCCTGGCATCATCTTCTTCATTATGATCTTCTCTAGGCTGTCATGGCATTTAGCCAACCAATTGAGGATAATATATTGTAAAACTTCTACTTTGAGGTACCCCCTGTAATGCTTTACACCTGTTACCATGGTATTTATTATATGCTATGTAAAGTAAGCAAAGTTTCCCTTATTCATGCCAGAGGCATATACGTGAGTACAGTGTTAGGTCCATAATTTTTTATCCAATGGGAAATCAACCGATGATGTGATCAGTATCATACCCTCTGCTTTACTGTCCCAGATGATCTGGCACCTATTTCGTCAGCTGAGTTGACTTAGGGGTAGTTGATGATTTTAAAATATTTCCAGTTGAGCTGGGCATTTAACCTTGGATCACTTGACTATAAAAATTAGAATGGTATAAAGACAAACCACTGAGCTACCAAAGCTACTGATATGCCATGATATTGATTTTATATTTTGTTTGCAAAATTCAGCAAAGATGTACTGAACATGAACAATCATAAAGTGTTTGTAATGGCTTGATGAGAGTCAAATGCTTATTCCTAAAAGGGAATTTGAAGTCTAGATGTTACTGTATACAGAGCTAATGTTACATCAGATATGAATCACTATGTCAGTTTTGGCTATCCAATAGAAATACCAAAGTGACTAAAGTATTCTTTATAACATGTATTTTATTATTGTTTCATTGACACAATACTACTTGTACGAGGCGTGTTCAAATGAAAACGGGACTTGTGGATTTATTTAAAAAGTATCATACGCAATTTAATATTTTCAACGGAATTGAACAAAGCAACCACTTGTGAATAAGAATGCACCTGGGTTCATCAGAAAAAATCTCCGTATGCATTTAGGCAAGCATCCCACTGTTTAGGTAGACGTCGAATGCCGTCCGAGAAAAAGTTGCGTGGCTGTTCTCTGAACCATGTGGTCACCGCTGTCTTCACGTCTGCGTCGCTGTTGAATCGCTGTCCCTTTAGTGCTTTCTTCAACGGTCCGAACAAATGGAAATCACACGGGGATAAATCGGGACTATAGGCTGGGTGATGAAGAACTTCCCAATTCTTCTTTGCCAATGTTTCCTGCACAATTTTTGCGACGTGCGGACGAGCGTTGTCGTGGAGAAGAATCACACCTTGAGAAAGTCTGCCTGGTCGCTTAGCCTTGATGGCCTTATGCAGCTTGTCTAAAGTGTCTTTATAATGGGCGGCATTGATGTTGACACCAGGTTCCTTAAAATCAGTCAACAAAAGCCCTTCATGGTCAAAAAATGCAGTCACCATAACCTTCCCAGCAGAAACCTCCGTCTTTAAACATACGCACCCACTCCATCACTCTGGTCCTCGACAAACATTTGTCACCATATGCTGCCTTCATTCTCCGATGAATGTCTACTGCTTGACATCCTTCAAATGAAAGAAACTGGATCACAGCACGCTGATTCACTTTGGACGGGTTCGGAATCACACCCGCCATATTGTTAACAGTCTTCTGCAGCACATATGCATGCTGGGAAGATGAACACGTGACCGTATGTAAATTATTGGATACTCATTACTAGTGCAAAATGTCATCAATATCAGTGCGCTCTATCACGCGTGGTGTAACAAGTCCCGTTTTCATTTGAACACGCCTCGTAGTACTAGTTTTCAACATCAATTTAAAAAGCTGTAAATGTAAAATGGATTGTCAAAATAATAAATCATAAAAATTAAGGAATGTATAACATTCATAAATAGGCTCAATTCAGCAGACTTGTGTGATATGGGACACAAAATCCAGGATTTGATGATCCATTAATGCTGAAACTGAGGATTTTTGTTAGTGGCTCTGACAATAGGTATTAATGGAAAACACAAAACAATATGTTTTACAGTTATTTTAGTATATTTTTGTTTCCAGTTACGGCTATTTTGTTTTGTTCTCATTCCTCCAGTTATTTAATCTGCATTTCTACCAAATACATCATTGATGTCTTGGGTTTTTTTTTTTATTATGAAATTTCAGCAATCTAGTCCATATGAAATACCTTTTTTTCCCTGTTTGTCCAGTATTTTTTCCTGAGAAATACATTTCAGTTGATACATTGATTTATCTTCTTGTATAAACTGTTTATATTTTTTAATGTTTGACTATTTTGTTAACTGTAAAACGTGTATACTGGTAATGTACTTTGGTTTTTAATCAATACCTATTGCTGACAAAAATTAAGTAGCTTCACCCTTTTAACAGTTCGAAAATATAATATTTAATCAGTATAATTTACATAAAACATAAATAATCTACCAAAAGTGGTAGAGGACATAAATATCAATCTTAATAATGTACAATTTAGCCCACTATAAGGTCAATGGTTGATATGGATTTGTGGGAATAAAATGCAATGAATTGTGTTGCATAAAGGGGAAAACATCAGGAATGGTATAAAGACAAAGGAGATAGTGATAGCAGATAGTTTACAGGTTCTTTGAGAAGATACAATAGCACGTGATGGCACAAGTGAGATTCTTTGTACATATTGTGGAAGACTCTTTGTGGCTCAGATTGCTCTTGCTAGCCACATCCATCATTGTCATTGATTGTAGTTTATAGAATAACAATGATACTATCCTCTGGAAAGACAAAAAAGGTGCTATCAAAGGCAGGGATTCTCTTCCTAAAGGTACAGTATAATGAAAGAAAATACATTGACCAGAGCACAAAATATTCATAACATCAGCATGTAACTTTTGTATTGCAACATAAAATACCATATAACCAGGAATGTGTTATAACAAAGTTAGCGTGTCATAAATTTATGTCAACATAAGTATGGATATCTGCAACCTCTTCTGAAGTGAAGTCAAATACATGAGGTAGCTATTTTCACATTTTGGTCTCAGACAGAATTCAGAGAGTTCAGTATTATAGTTCTGAAAATATAAATGGAGATTTCATTAAGATATAAACTTTATTTAATTCATGTAATTTAATTAAAAGTAGATAGGAACCAATGTAGACAACATTTAAAACTGCATAGAAGCCACTTGGAAAGATGATTATCCTTGTCAATACAAAAAACTTGACACTTACGAACACATTTTCTGAGCTTAAAATGAAAAATTAACACATAATTTTGATATAAACATGTATAGATTAATTCTAACGTTACTTTTACCTATATATGTTCTACTTAGCGTTCATTCTCAAACTCCTGATGGATCTCTGTTGTAGCAGGACCATGATCCATTCTAGATTTCCTGCAGGATGTAGTCCAGGGAATGGAAATGCGTTGTGTTGTTGTTTTATTTGCGCCAATGGTCCAACACATCCGTATTCGGTGGGATATATTCAATTTCATACATTAAGAACTGACAAAATGAAGTGATCAATCAATTTGCTTTGTGGTCATGAGGTTCTGTGTTCTTTCTCATTCGTTCTAAACTCCTGTTGGTCTGCAGAATGTAGAACTCTCTAGAACACAATGTGTTGTCATGGTTTACAGCTGGATAAGTTATTTGTGCCTTTTGACCTGAGACATCTGACTTCAGTATGATATTTTGATCATTTTGAACTATTGGGTGGGACAGTCAACGTCACCCGAAAACCATATTAGTCGATTCTTATGACATGAAAGCATGTCCCAGTGTTGCTATTCTTTGCACCCCTTTTGATCCTTGACAACACATCGGCAGTTGGGTATTCAAAATCAAACTGATGTTTGTTTCACATGTGCATTTTTGGAGGTCCCTGGGGTTGTCTCTGATAAAGTATCACAGTGCTTTGAGTCCTACTACATACAGGTAACTTGATACTCAATTAAATGAAACAGTACATGTGGGGATACCATAGTAAAATAAATACTATCCTCTACACTTTTAAGTGTCTATTTAAAAAAGAAACCACTTAGTTCTTCATCCTTATCATAAAATATGCATAGAAAGTGATAGTTTGAATAAAACACTGAGTACTTTTATACATGTTATACATTTTAAAATGTTGTGTTATTAACTTTCATCTGAATAATAATCAAACAGAACAAATGGCCGTCTCTGCCTATGTCGATAGTGATACAGACAACAGCAAAAATACCCTGTAGGGACTATACTTGACCATGATCAACTTAGATGTTGGCGACCAGCGTATAAGAACGATAACCAGATCTCGTACGGCTGGTCTACTAATAGCAATATGGTTACAAACGTTCAGTGAAAGGGTTAAAAACACTGTACGTATTACCGGTAGTTATCTATAAGTCGGATGTGTCTGGCCATTAGCACAAATAAAATTGCAACACAAAACATTTCTGTTCCCTGAACTTCATCCTGCGGGAAATCCAATAGGAACATCCTGCTATAAAAGAGGTTAATTGGAAATTTGAGAACAAAAAACACCAACTGAATAAAGGTTAGTACATCCTAGACAGATCAATAAGTTGCCAATATTTGTTCAGCAGATGACAATAAGCAGTCAATACTGATGAATCCCTTGAATGTATAGATACTTACATAAATTTCGATTGAGCAAAACTTAAATTACTGACCTAATCGCCATTGCATCCCAGCTACAGTATATTAGAAACTATATTGTGTTTAAAAGAACAATACTACAGCATCGCATACATTGTATTATAAAGTGTAATTATTGATATAAAGAGTATTATCTCTAACCTTCGCAAAAAGTACCAGAAAACATCTGTTTTGATTCCTCTTTCAGCAAGTCATCTGCAGTCCCTGGGTACATTGTGTAGATTTCTTTGGACGCCAGACTGTTGATGTAGGGTTTCTCATAGTCATTGCCCAGTTGAATCACAAAGATCTGCAAAGGAATTACACTTATTAAATTACATGACATAATGGAGAAAGGAACACACTTCGGTGTTTTTTTTACCTGTATCTTGATAATGTATCCTTTGGTCGAAACGTCGACACCATGTATTTGTTCAACGTAAAGCTGTCATTTAACTAATACTTTATTTTGCTTGCTTAGGTTATAGGTCTAAATTGTGTTTTCCTGATGAAAACCAATGTGGACTCAATATTTACTCTAACGCGCGTGGTTGAGTGACCGAACACGTAATTAGGTGTCGCTCACAAAATATACCACCAGCTCAGATAAAGAACGATCGAATGAACCTTTTTTAGAGGTAGTAGAAACATTTCAAAGGAAATATTCACATACATAAACAAATTTGCTCAACGTGAGAAGAAAATTAGAGGGAATATTGCTGAACTCCTAAAAGATACTTTTATTCCCAGCCAACTATTATAGCACATACTGTAGTGATTCTTGTTTGCATGCAATTTCCACTATTGGAAATGATGCGATTTTAATAGTTACGCAAGTGAGACCGGAGCCAGGTTTGTAGATAAGGGGTGGGGAATTTGGGGTGTTCAAACCCCCTCCACTTGTTAAACGAAACATGACTTTTAGTACTACGAACTTGGCCAAAAGATTCCTCCCTTAGCGATTTTGCTCAAAATGGTCAAATCTTTCATGAAAAAGATGGTCAGATACACGAAAACGAGAGAATGACCAAATGAATTTTGTCTTTAGGTTACACCCCTTCCCCATCTTGAGAACATACAGCCCTGACCTGTATGGTGTCTCAATAGTTAGAGAAGTGGCTTTCTAGTCCAGTGGTCAAGAATTATTACCAATTGAGGGTGGCTTTTTCTGGCGATGGACGGTCACTCCAATTTGGGACGGCACAGGTGGCGGTATGATGCTGACAAGATCACACACTATACTTTCCAACTGGCTCAATTCATCGCTGACCCTTCATATTTGAATATTTTCTCCTTATCCACCAGCCGTGGGCACATTTGATTGGAGTTCCTACCACATGTCAGTGGATTGCACCTGCCGTTATCATAAGCTACTAATGATTTGGAAAATAATATTGAAAACTATCATTGCCATATTCTTACCTCAATGCCAGCATGTTTGGCCTTTTGAGCTTCTCTCATAGTTTCTGTTCTTTTGGATACATTAGCATGTAGGATCAAAACAATTCTTCGTTTTGCATCAGATCTCGCACCATTTTCTGGCAGGAACGAAGTCTGACGCACTCGTTTCAGCAATTCGCTAATCCCTGGGCCATCGTTAGTTTGCAAACCAGCAAACAAGTCTGCTTTTGTAACATACTGTGGACAAGAAGATACATATGTTATCACTTTAATATGCGTTATTAACATATCTAGTTGCAAAGAAAACTGTACGCCTATATGAGAAAGACTGCATAATTGTAGCGACCCTAAGATTATATTAGTTGGAGCTATATGTTATACCATGTAATAATAATTGAAGTATATCCTATATAAGACCTCACTCTCTCTTTCTCTCTCTCTCTCTCTCGTGGTCATGGGTTAGAATCCCGCCCGCGACGACTTGTTTATAAAGTGGATTTTTTTTCAGATAACCCTGGGAATTATCAATGGAGTTAATCTGAGTGGTACTCTCGACAGACGGTGCGTCGCTTCGTTGAGAGGGACAGAGAATATGTGCAGTAAACTGAGTACAATGAAGTCAATCATCTACGCCTTTTCAAGATATTGTTATTTAACTATTGGCGAATTTTTGGCACAAATGCATATATCCAATCGTATTGCCAGTGATTGGCTTCCGAAGCCTGAGTAAATTAAGACAGGTTGTGATCGTGAGCCTGGCTTACAATGAACTCTTTCGCCGATTGATATACGTTAATACATGTTTTTACTCAGATCAGATCGAGTGACATCTCCGCAGGTTGGCTACATTAGTTTTCCACCAATTTGTGTTTGCATTTTGGTGGGGCACTCTGATAAACTGTAATTTGTCCATCTCTTGATGTCCCCCCCCCCCTCAACTTGTATCTTTGTCTGCCTCCTGCTGGATGTCCTTCAACTTTCCTGTTCGTAAGGTATTCGACAATGTGTCGGGTCTTATTATGTGCCCAAAATAATTTAATTAAAAATTTGTCACTTTCCAAATCTCTTTTCATTTATGTTTTTACTACAAAACAGAAAGATCTAGGGTTGTAGAGATGCCACATTGAAACCATCAATATAAAAAAAACATCCATATTCTCCTTTACGTCGTGACCATTCTTTGATGTTATAAAATCAAGATGTTCTTTGTCCACCTCCCCTCAACTTTGGTATAGAGGAGTGAGCAAAGAAGATAAGAACGCAGAACGCGGTGAAGGAGCCAGAGATTTTGAGAGTTAACTAAAATGTACCTCTTATATCGAAGTACGCTTCTTTCAATCGCGGACGGCTGAAAATTTAGTCAAATTTGGTAATATTAGAGCTTTCACCCGAAAAAAATAGTGGAGGTCGTGGTTCAGGTAACACCGCCGTCACGACGTCCGAGAATTAATACAAGTTAGTGGTGCCTATATATATATATATAATCAAGTATAGTATACCTATATAATAACAAGTCAATGGTATATATATATATATATATATATATATATATATATAGGCCTATATTCCAATAAGTAGGCTATAAGTTCAAATAGTTACCTTTCTGTGCCTCCACCTCTAAATTGGTATTTGCCACTTAATTTCAGCTTTTCTTTTATCGAAGTCTCTCTAAAAATTACTTATCTAAATACCTAAACCTAAACAATAATAATTATAAAGTATTGTGGCATTTACCTGACCCAGCACGATATCACCCTCATGACATGTTGTGGAGACAATTCCAACTCGGACGTTGCCAGAGTTCACACTAAAGTTATCCACCACAGCTTGGATAAAAGCCTTGATTTTATTTGTATCATCACCTCCAACATCCGTTTCGTCAAATACAAAGACTGTGTCCACCTTGACTTTATCCCCACACGCTGATTAAGAAAGTAAGAATGCAATATAAGTTAGTTAAGTTTCCTATTCTTATTTGTGTTGTAATGATCACAGCTGTAAATACAAGATTGAAAAAGCGGAGGGATTCCTAAAAGAGATAATCACATAGCTTTGTTGGGAATTTTAAATTTATTGGGTAAATCGGTAAGAGGGCTGTGGGGAATGGGAGAGGAGAGTGGGGGGGGGGAGGTTATTCTTATTTTTTATCATAGTCTATTTTGCTAGGGGGAGGAAGGTTTGAATCCAACAACCATCTTCCCACCGTATCTGTAGGGTTGGCAACGACGATAATAACTATAGTGAAGTATTTGTCATAACGTTGTTCAGCGCAGTGGTTTGTTGTTCTTGTGGTGCAGAATCGATTCTCGGTTGGAGTAGGACATTTTCAGTCATAAATGACTGTAAAAGAAAACTAGGTTGTGTAATGTTATTAATTAGCAACTTCGAGGATACGGCCAGATTATATTACTTGATCGCAGGAGTAAGGATTTCATCATGGAATTATTGGAAATCGCATCTACACTGTTTCTAAGTGATACGACTTATCAGTGACGAGCACTTTGGCTTCATCCTCTAGTGTGGATCACACTGTCTCGATAAAACCTGAGCTTAAGTTCATCTGTTTTTCAAGCCCTACGAAAATCTATTCTCAAAACGCTTCTCTGTACCTCATTCGTTCTAAAACTAACTTCTAGAACATTCCCTCTTGCTAAGTTTTCTGATCTAAACTCAACTCTCCACCTCTTTGCTAAGTTGCTGCTCTAGACGTGACTGTCCCCCCGATGCTCAGTTTCTGCCTTAAAATACTCAATCTGGTATAACGTCAAAGATTAATCTTGTCTCTTGCTTAACCTGAAAAGCTTCAACATGACAGCCTAGATCCAATTCGAAGATTCATAATCTGTCATAGTTCTCTGATAATCTTATATAAGAACGAGTCATTAATCTCTCGATGGATCTAATCATATCCTCACCAGCACGAGTGCGATCTTTTGTCAATTCCCGCCAGATCTACATTGTAACATTGAAGCTCCTCCCTATTGTTTATATACATCGTCAGTCGATGTATTTAGCCGAGAGGTTAATCGATGTCTCTATTGAAACACTTCCCTTAGGCATTGATGTTTTCAGGCGCTAATAGGTGGACAGTGTAGGTATTGTCGCCGACGTTTCTACAGCTGGAATGATGAAAAAGGGGGAAAGGAATAATATACTGGTAGAACACCCGAGTCGACCCTGCTACATAAAATTTTAAACATAGTGAATATGTAGATTGTTGGCGTAATTCTGACCACATCAGTCCTAAAGTGTTTTTAGCCACAGAAAAGTGTGAATTTAACATAGTATTTCACATACAGCTCAGTGATACGAAAAGGGACTAATATTGATCCTGCTGCTTCTACTACTACTACTACTACTACAACTACTACTACGACTACTACTACTACTAACAATACTACTAGTAGTAGTAGTGTTGTCACAATATCTTGGTGGTTAACAATCTAGTTCTAAGAATGAAATACGTTACATGAGTGGTTTCTGCTTATGCTAATTATAATCCGCTCGTCTTTCGGCTAGACACGAAGAATAAACTGTTTTAATGTGTGCGTCCTTCATACAGTTCTTTAAGTTTATCGTCCATCAACGACAGGATTAGACGCGCCTGCAGCAGCAGTGAGTGATCACGCTTTAATAATCTTCTATACATAAAAGAAACTATTAAAAAACTGGCTGATATACAAGTTTAGGCTTGTGCCTTCATATTTGCTTATTTCGTTATCTGAAAATGTAAACAGAATATTTACAAAGTAGCTTCGGTGATGAGTAAGATCCTCAATTTAACGATTCGGGATATGTATAAGTAAGCTCGGTAGAATATGTATGACTTTAAAACATAATACTTACTGAACGCCTGTTGTCTAGTTTGGTCTTTGTGATTTTCCATAATTCCCAAATTATACATATCTCCTGATATATAATCCGTATTCAATACCGATGTATATAATTCAATACCGAAGTACCAATACCGATACGTGCAAAATTATACATTACAATTATTATATTAGTGAGTGATCTAGATCAAATGTAGATACAAAAGGGAATACTACGGTGTTACAAGAACAGTCGGTTGTCAACAAACTTTGCCGTGTTTTCCCTTAAGTAAATATCATCCTTGTCGAGAATAATTCTGAGTGATGATAACTCATTTTGGTTGATGCTACTGACAACTGGTCGCTTTTCATATGCATTGTGTACTAGTCAATGAAGATCGCCGAAAGTCAGATGAGTCAAGATAAATAAAGCTGCACCAAATAACACACAAATCTAACGTGGAGAAGGGCTTGATAAGACTCATACTTACGATTTATTTATCCGATACCCGGAGTTGCAAACTTTACTCTTTCTCTCTTGTGTCAAACACAGTAGGGCCTGGGACCAGGAACAACATTTTCCAAATGATACGATGCTGCTTTGGCTTTGCTCTTCCCAGAATTCCATCTATGGTTAGTTGATCAGATGTGTTCTTTATCACTCTTCATTTCCCGTGACATACATTGGATGTGTGCCATGTATGTCAAATTTGGAAAGACATGTAGAATCGTCACGACCTGAATTGGATGGTTTTACTTCAGGTCGTTCTGAATTGAGAGATAAAGTTTCAGAGCTCAGATCGTTATGAATTGGATGGTTTCACATCAGTTTATATTGCATTGTATGATTTACCCCTTCCTCCAGTTGGTTTCTGGGTGTCAGTTCAACATACTGCATCAAACTAATGCTATCTTGCCAGTTCAGTTCGCATGATCTAGATTCTATGGCAGACTGCAATGCCACAACTCCGAGGGCCTTCTACTCCGGGATGGGGGGGGGGGGGTATAAATAATAACCAACAGGACAGTAAAACATATAACTGTAAAGATATAATGCTGGTGAGATTTTCACACAAAGAAATTTTCACTGTACAGTAATATCATTTTTTATAAATATTCTGCATAATGTTACATTGGGGTTCGTCCGGAGGCCACTGATGGTTGCTACCCAACCTTTTGTGTGATGGTAAGAGTGGCTTGGTCCGTCTTAGTTTCCAGTCTCTGGTGGCTGGACTAAGCCCTATCTCAACGACAAGGAACTGCATCCAATGGGAGACTAGATGTAGATTTTATATCTACAATAGTGAGAGCTGATTCAAGTTCAGGAAATCACAGGGACTTTTGTTGATAACCGACTGTTCGTGTGACGCAGTAACATGGCCTTTGGTATACCTAAATGTATGTGGTTCAGCGTGCATGACACATTATAAACTGTTATATCAAACTTAATAAAACAATAACACATCTTTAAACATGAAGTACTTACTTCCTTCATCTCCCTGGAGCATCTCAACTGAAAACGAAAAAAAATATATATAGTTATGTGAATATTAAAAACCAATTGAAGAGAATATAGTCTTAGATGAAAACCACTTGTAAGATTTACATCTTGAGAGAAATTTATAACAGTAAATTATAACAATAACGTGATGCACAGTTAGATAAGAAATGTATAAAGAAATACGATATACATATAATATGCTTATAAACATGGGAGGCGTGATTTCTGGTAGCAGGCTTGGTCGCCCAAGACGACAATGGATAAGAGACATCTGAGATAAAAACATCTCAGATGTCTCTTGCTGAAGCAGGACCCTCGCTGAGGCAGGTCAATTCGCCCAGAATCGTGAGTTCAGAAGATTCATAAAGCAGACTACGTTCGGGAAATAATATGTAACATGAAGAGAATACATAGAACGTTCAGATTTATGGTGGAGTGGTACAGACGCTGTGCCAAGTATGCTCTTTCTGAACGTGTTTTATGTAGTATAGCCTAGGCGTTGGTACAAAGTGACGATCTTCCTCTTCTGAGTTAGTTCTCAAACTTCTGCAGATTAGCAGCGTGTAGTCTGGAGAAAATAATGCAATATGGTATGGTTTACAGCATAGCTGTGACACTTAAGCCATTTGGTCTAACACATTCGACTTAATATGGTTGGCTTCTAGGTCACTTTTACTCTCTATGAAATGGAGTAGTCAAATAGCCCCCAAATAATCTTTAATCGTCTCCTAAGACATGCATGGACGTTCACACTGCTGCTATTATTTGCTACTCTTTTAGGCCATGGTAACACACAGTCACATACGAAACTGGGAAACAAATAAGGTCTACATTTGAGTGTATACATAAATAGAGTTGTACACAAAAGCTATACTATTGCTGCTTTTGTTATAGACTGCAGGGTGACTCACAGAGAACTTCACGCTTAACAAGTAACGTACGGATAATAAAGTTACACACACTAGTAAAGGTAATAGAATTGGTGCAAGTTTGTCATAATCAATATGCATTTATTATTTGTAAAAGAAAAAAAAACCTACCACACACCGCAAATGTGAAAATAATGTTATCGACGTCACATAGCTACATAACACATTCACCAATATATAAAACCGTTGAACATGTGCAATGAAGGCTGACATTAAGCATTTCCATCATATTCGGTAAAATATTCATAATAAAGTAAGTACATTTTACATCTTGTACGTTATTTTTATATTTTTGTCTATCGAGCCTATAACTTCTGTTGACGAAGTATATATTCGTTAAGTGTTAATTCTCGTGGGAATCACCCAGAAGCAGCAAAAAATACTGACGTTCAAATGACTCAAACAACAAAGCACATTTTAAGTGGTTACACTAAAGCAGAAAAAGAAGATTTAGGTGGGGGAAAACAAACTTTAATGATATTTGCTACTTCTGGGGAAAATACCGCAGTGAGAAAATTTGAATAATGAGAACAGTAGAAAGAATTAAGTAGATCAAATGGTGCATATAATATAATTGTTGTAATCAGCGCCGCACCGTTGTAATGGTCGCATTAGACGGCACCAATCCATATACATTGCCGGGAATGACATTTTCAAGAAAAACCTGCTAAGGGGCGGGGAGCGTCATTTAGATAACTTGCACAATACTCAGAAAATCTACTGCAGGGCCCTGATTGTAATATACCATCTATGTTATAAAATGTGAGTAAGAAAGGTTGACCTGGGACTGTTTGCTCCATCCCGTGGAAAACAAAAAAAAAACATTGCAGAAAACTGATTTTCTAGACTATAGGTAGGCTACCTTTCTGTGCTGGCGGACTGGATTAATAATGCTTCATGAAGGATAGTCAACAAGCTTATTTTTTTCTTAAATATTTTCGAGAACCAAATAGTATTTTCTGAGCTCAAGAACCAGCCTGTATATTTTTAGATTACCCTTGCGGGCTGTCGAACGGTCTTAGGCTGACCGAATTTCACCGGTTTGCCATATTTTGTCTACTTCACAGTTTCAGACTGAAAGGGCAAATGTATAATAGATTTGCTGTTGACCAGTAACACACATTACTTAAACTCAAATCGTCGCAATTACTAAGTGAAATATAAGTGGTTGACTTATTTTACTCGGATTTTTCATCTCTACTTTGTCCATCTCAACAGAGCAACAAGTTACCTGTTGATAGTATCACTCTTCGCACATAGTTTTGTACTCAAACAATAATCATCAATGGCTTTTAGCAAAATCCAAGTGTTGATGCTAGAGGTACTTAATACACAAGAAATGTAAGAAATCACGAAGAAAATTGTACATCATCTTACCCTCGGACATACTGGTTGAAAGTGTTGTGATCAATTCGCTAAGATGATCGAAGTCCGGAACATGGTAATGAAATGTCAGTTTTGGATCACTTGCAATATTTCGTAATTCGTCTTTGTCTACTGCATTGCCAATTCCGATAGTAAATATAAAAATACCGTCATTCTTGACCAGAGTGGCGTTGTCAGCCGTGAGCTGTCTATGTCTGAAAAGTATGAATGGTTGATTTTAATTTTTATGTTCACTTCAAGTGAACATTTTGTATATAGGCCTACACATGCATTCAGCCTCTTCTGGTTCCCCCACCCCACCCTCATACATTCAGAAAGGGAAATAAAGAATAATAGCACTACCACCTGCCATGCAAATTGGAGATCAATAAGATGGGCTACATCACCCAAAGATCTCCAGAAACCTGCTGAAAAGAGATTCCATTCGCGCCGCAGTTAGCGCACTGGCTTATAACACGGTGGTCAAGGAACTTCTGCATTCGCACTCAAGTAATCAGCAGGAGTTTTTGTGTGATTTGTCCCAGAGAGCGTGAAATATGTTGTGCTTCTAGTTCCTCAGCACATCTGTGTTTTGGCTCAGCACATTCAATGTCGGAGTGGCCAGGGAACAATTCCCAGAAACAGATATCAAAACAATTCTGGAGAAGTAGAGTGGTGCAGCAAAATTCTTACCACATAATCTTTAGATTGACGTAAGGTCACTAAGAAATACATACTACAACACCCCATTTTAGTATTGAAGCCTTCTGACACTTACTGATGTTAAACCTCTGTGGTTCTCGAGGAGTTTACATACCTGTGCAACGTGTGTTGTTTTCCGCGTGTCGATCGAAAGGTCCATAATCATAGTAGCATGAGAATACACACGTTGAAAACGACTAAAATCGCATATTTTTAAGGGATTCGCTGTGGTCGAAGATGGAAGATATGTTGACTCAAAAGTTGCGAGGCGATTGGATGCAATCTGAGAGGACTTAGTTCAAATCATGTTTGCTGTATGATTTTCTTTATTAATAAATCATGGATGCTTCTTTTTTAAATTATATATTCATCTCCATTCTGCAGTTTTGCATATGCTCTCGTTCTTAACCGTAGCAACCAGTGACATCTCTTAATAATATGCGACTATATTAGTGGTTCAAGTGGTAACAATGAAACAACATAACTGCAATTTGCGTCACTAGTGATTTCGTGGTACACTATGGACACTATCACAACATAAATTCTGGTGTTTTTTTTCCCAAGCATATGGTGAAGTACAAGTATGCTGATAGTTCCTGAACCCATTGATCGCATATTTTCATCATCCTCTACAGCTCTTTAGAGAAATTCCAAGCTTCTTTAATTTTTTAATAACAGTTTTGTCTACCACCGTGTCCAAGTTCAAATGACGCACGCACATACGTGTCAACCAGTGTAAATTTTCTGCATTTGTACAGAGACTACGCAGATTTCACTAAATGTGCTAATATTGACCTTTACAACATTTAGTCAAGTACTATATAAGATATGGACACGGATTTGAGAAAAGTTCAGAATTGTAAGGACATTTTCGGCTGAAATACAGGATTACCCTTCTGGAAGTTGACAGGTGTGAATATACTGGGAATTCAAAATGTCTCTTGTCCTACTTCATATACTTGACTCATGCGCTCTTGAAACCACTTTGTCAGTTCTCTCATTACTTTAAACTCCCAACATGACTAGGGCAGAATATACAGATAAGTTCCTGCAGGTTTCCCTAATAATTCTGAATTTTGTGAATCACTGATGTAGAGTCACACCAATTACAGCACTTACTGTCACTATTTCATAGACATATGTTATGGCTGCCGTAACTTCTTGAATCTCCATTCACATACGGGCAATGTAGCCGTCAGTAACTGTAACGATGAGACGCAAGGCAGGAATAAAAGGTCAAGCATCTGTGACCATGGTTATCTTTCAGTGCGGTGACAGGCGGGTGGTTACAGGAACCAGGGTCTCTTGTACGGTTGACCGACTATAATATCCATATGATTCCACATGTACAACGTTCAGTAGAAGTGAGAAAAATGCTGGAATATTTAGTTAATGCGAAAATCGGAGATGTCGGGTCATTGGTGCAAATAAAAGGGGCGATACAACGCATTTCCGTTCTCTGACTGCATCCTGCTGGATATCTTATAGGATTAATATCATGTTATAAGAGAGATTCGGTGGGAGTTTCAGAACGAACATAAACATTACAGCAAAGAATCTAACTCTTAGTACAGTAGAGAAGTCCCAGCCTGAAACGTGACTCTCTGAACAGAATCACCTACATGGATATAACCACACTATTCTTTCTCAAGAGCTTCTGTTTAATCTTTTTGTTTACTTTTCTAGATAAGCTTTTCCATTGCGCCACTCTAAGATCTTACTTCAGGGGTAAAGTAGAGGAGAGGCGAGCAAGAGGTAGGCAGAGATACCAAGTGGTAGAGTAACATCAAGATATGGACAAGGCAGAGATACAAGTGGTAGAGTAACATCAAGATATGGACAGGTTACCGTCTAGAAGATTCCACCACCAAGACAAGAGACAGGGGATGTTGGAGGTTTGTTACAGGCAACCTTCGTTGCGAAGACGGTGCAATGATGATGAAGATTATATATATATATATATATATATATATATATATATATATATATATATATATATATATATATGATCATGCTACTGCTTTATTCATTCAAATAATCAGTTATCAAGAATCGTCGCCCTGATGTTCGGTCCTTGAACCGTTCTACACAAGTATAGCTCGGAAAATGTGTGTACCAATCCATTTTCTGTAATAGTCCTGCGTGCTGATCTCACGAAACGTCACTTATCTTTGATTATTCCATTTGTTACGTGTTTGTCATTGACTGGTGACGAACAGTACACATATATCGACTAATAAGCAGTAGCACTAGGCAAAATGAGTGATACTGCGTGAGATCAGCACTTAGGAGTAAACATAAGAAGGGTTTGGTATTTACCGTAGGGGAAATACGGGGTACTTTTGGTAACAATGGATTTTTTTAGATGCTATAACATCACCGTGTATACATACATATCTATATAACAGTAGTTACAATATAACATATTCTATTTAGTATATAGCCATCAACAGAATAAACTAACAAGCCCTTATGTGGACACCTGAAGGTAAAAGAAAAGGAGGAAAGCCTAAAGCAACCCTAAGAACACAATACTTAAAGAAGGAAAAATAATAGGCTGTAAGACCATACAATAACTAAAACTGCTGGCAGCGGACCGAAACACATAGAGAATCCAAACCTTTGCCCAATGTGCCTCCTGCGGCACGAAAGGAACAAACTAACTAACCACCAGCTCGGCGTTATTTAGTTGTAATAATTTTTTCCTTAGCAGTAGCTACAAACAGTAGTTAGTGGACGATTTCTGAACGGTCCAGAAGCACGACTGCCTATGGTGGAGTTTAAACCCAGTATCCTGACCGTCACTGATGCGTTTTATACCTCCCACCACAGAGCCGTACAGTAGTAAAACACGACACAGTGCATTCAACTCTCCATACTACGCCCAGCTCATCTATAGAGGTTTGAGAACAAACACAAAAGTAGAACAAATATTTGAAAACCATATAAACAATGAGAATACATACACTTTGACATCTGCGTGATATGACTGACCAAATCTACATGAAATTTATATAATGAGAGTTGTCTATTGTATGCTGAGTATCTAATACTCAAGGTAATTTGCAATCTTACTGTACGTACTTAGAGGTTCCATCCGTGAGCAGTACTGCAATAAGTGGAACTTGTTGACGCACAATATTGCGTGCCAAACCTTGTTCTCGCAGACCTTTCAGTGCTCTGAGATTAAAATATGGTATGTTTTCATATATTAGGGCAAAGTATAAGACATGAGATAATATGAAACAATATTATGAAAGATATATTCTCTTCATCTTCCATCACCATTATCATTGTTTTCTTCATTTTTTCATCATCATCATCTTCATCAACATCATATTCTTCATCTTTTTCATTATCACCATCTTCATGTTCTCCTTTGTCATCGTCGTCTTCTTCTTCACCTCTTTCACCACCATCTTCTTCTTCATCATTTCTTATTCATCTTCTGCGCTCGTTCTGAAACTTCTGCCAGTTAGCAGAACGTAGCTCGCAGAATGCTATCCGCTGTCATGTTTTACATATTTTCTTCGCTTTATGATCCTTAGACAGGGCACATTAACTTCTGCATATATTATTTTGTGTGTCATTAGCCTTTTCAGGGATGGAGTGGTCAAGCACACATGCAACACTTTTTAGTCGATTCTTACGACCTAATGGCAGGTTTTATTTCGAATATTCTTTTGCTCCACTTTCAGAGGCCCCCTACATTACGCAAGTGGAAACTGAATATATATATATATGGTGTCTAAAAAGTCATTGTGCACTATTTGGTGTCTATAAAGTCGACGTCACACAGGTCCGCATTAAATACTCACAATTCACATGACATAGAGCCACCTCCGATGCAATTGAGTACACATTAACTTTGTAGACACCTGATAGTGTGCCATGTTGTTATACTGCTAATTCATTAGTCATGATATGAATAGCTTCAATGTGACACGTTATGATATGTAACTCAAGATATAATATGACTCGGTACATGGTATGTTGAGGTCTGTGGGTAGAAGAATTACAGGGAATTGATTGTTGAGTTATAAAGCGACTTCGCAGCTCTTCAAGCAGACATATAGGTTCTATTTCTCTCCCAGGAGGTGTAGAAAGGTACGCATGCTCATGGGAAATATTCTTAAACTCTGCTTATAATCCGCGACATCACTAACTGTCTCTAGTGCATTTCTTATATCCATGGACTTGGTAAATATACATATGAAAACATAATAATATAATTGCTCACAAGTACCTGGATAAATATGCATTTCCTTTCAAATATGGCGTCCTCATAATCTGACTCATCAATTGCTCTTTCACATAGTTGTTATTAATAGGGATATGAACAATGTGTTTATCTGAGTATACTCCAACTCCAACTCTAGTAGTTGTAGGACTGATGTCCATATACGAAACCAAATCGTACACAAATTTCAGCGCTGTATTGAAGTCTACAATCCAAACACTGGACGAGCCGTCCACGACGAAAAATATATCAGCCTGTTTCTCTGTCCACCCTGCAAAATATGATTGCACTATAAGTTCTGATATGTATTATGATGAATGAAGTTTACGTTAAGGATTTCATATCATGGTAAGAGTGTGTAATATATAGTCTATAATATATATATATATATATAGATATATATATATACACTATATTACCATGATATGAAATCCTTAAGTAAACCTATCATACAGTCATAATACATATCAGAACTTATAGTGCAATCATATTTGCAGGGTGGACAGAGAAACAGGCTGATATATTCTTTCAGTCGTGAGACGCTAGTCCAGAGTCTTGACACTTCATTATGTGAAATTATGTGTAAGATATAGCTTTACATTACGATAAGTGATACGTAGGATTTGAAATGCTATATGTAAGATACATATTTTACGTTATGACACATGACTTTAAGACATATACATATCAAACGACGAGTAAAGGATGGCAACGCCTATGATTCACATCCCAATAATACATGAAAACATGCATGCAATGGGGCAGAAGAAGAATAAATGGTAAAGCAAAAGCTAAAGGGACGGAGACAAAAACAGAAATGCACGGAAAATGACAGAATACACTCAGGTACCTATACGTAAAACTGAAGCGTGGTGTTTTAAAACTACAAATATGGGGTTGTTTACTCGACTTTTTTCATTTATTTATGTGCTATTTTGTGATCTTGAAAAATACTTTTTGGTCTAAACGTCGATTTGTGTGCATGTTTTTTTTCTGATGTTTCTCTAATTTTCAAAACTTCATAATTCCGTGTTTCCAATTTCTGCCTCTTAGTGTCTCCATAGAAGTCTAGCCAGAAGTATGCGTGTCACTGTTCACGTTTAGGCAAGCTCTCTTTCTAATCTTCATAATTTAATACCATTTGTTAAATATATTCAGTTTTCATGTCAATTATAACATTGCAGACATTGGCGATTCCTAACTTTAGAATTTTTAAACATGTGGTATGTGTGTTACGCACTTGGTCTGACGATTATTAGGCCTAATGATTAATAAAAAAAGGCTCAAATGACATGGAGTACTGACATCACTGTACTCCAGTTTCCCATTCGTACTTTCTTATTCTCAACGAAGTGACACAAAAACTTGTTTGTAAACAATACTTCAGAAACCGGATTTGTACCAGCGATCTCTTCTGCACAAGGTGAAATACTTATCCATCCTATTGACAGTTTACACTGTTTATATTGTCGTCCACGTATTCTATTTTCAAATAGTTTATCTACTCGTTTCAGCGACGTAATATTTCCATTATTTCTTGATTTGTATATTTCTTCTATTCTGTACTCTTAAAAAAACCCAACATATTTCAGTATTTTAGTTCAACTACTGTACCAATCCCCATCAATCTTTAACCTAGCCAATCACATATTGCGTTATATAAAATGACAAGAATTTACGACATCCGTTCAAGATTTCCAGGATGACAATTTGATAGAAAATATTAACTATGCGCTTTTTGACATCTGCTGAAGAGGAAAACAAATACTATACGATATTCTACACTTCAACAACTGTTATGAATTTTACGGGAGCCGCGTTAGCGCAGTGGTTAGGGCACTGGCTTCGCATATTAGTGGTTCATTCCCCAGTTGAGGAACCGTTTGTAAAAATTGCAATGACCATTTATATGCAATGACCAGTTACCGCCCTCATTTGTAGAGCCTGTGAAATGTGAGATCGCTAACATCTCACACCCGTACGGCATTAATAAATGCTATGGGTTACTTTACTTTTTTACTATGAATATTGCAGAACTACAGTAATGATACTTTGTCATACATAGTTGTATCAATCCTAGTTTATTACATGACCAGAAAGAAGAAATATTGACCCTTCTCACATGCCTGCTCTCCTATAGGAAAGAGAAAGTATCGATTATGCAGACAGTATTGTTTGTCAACATAAAGCATACCTTCAACAAGAATTACAAGCGATTACAAGAACACGCGATTACCAGCGTACACGCGTAGCGGATCCATATGCAAGGAAATCTACAGAAACATGTTCTCTACAAGCGACATTAAGCCATCGAGTTCTACGCCTGCGAAAGGTGCGAGATCCTTAGCACCCTTTGCATATGCACTATTTCAGTTGCGCGTGTACGCTTGTAATCACATGTTCTTGTAGTCACTTATAGTCGCTTCCAGTGTACGGAAGCACTATTGTGCTTTATGAAAGATTTAAAGTGAAAGAAATGTGAAACTCAATGATGAATGCCGTCAAGATCGTAGATACGTGGGGGGGGGGGGGGGGGGGGGGGGGGGGAGGGGTTTGGAGGTGGCGGATGTAACCCTCCTTTCAGTAAATCAGAAAATGACTTATAATATTAGGAACTTAGCCAACAGGTGTGTAACCCCCCCCCTTTCCCTGCCAATTATTTTTTGCTAAAAGATAATTTAAAAAAACTAGTGGAAAAAATAGGAAGTTGCAATGAAAGTGGGCGAAAGGAAATGTCAATTTATGTAACCCACCCCTTACTACAGATGTATTTATGGCTCTGAAACTCAATTTATATAAATGGTCATTGCAATTTTACAAACATCTGTTTCAATGTATCACTTTTAAGACTTGTTTGTCTGATTGATAGTTTGTGTGATACGTGGTGTAGTGTAAAATACGCTTGAGTATTGGGTATTTGGTATGTTGATTATCCTCTTCGCATACTGGCCACGCCCATAAGTACTCAGATCTCTGCTTCAGTAAATATCTCAGAGTATAACGGCTGATGGTTCCGGTTCTATGTTGGTTCACTGCTCTTTTGAAATCTTTGTCAGGGGTTCTCTACGTGTCACGCAAATTCTCACTTCCAATTAGCGGACTCACGAAGAGCAACAAGTATGTCTGCTCGGTCCACAGGCTGACCATCTTTTGTAGTGGCGAGACTAGCTAATTGGTCGGCCCGTTCGTTTCCCTCGTGTCCGGGGACTAAGATAGACGTTGAGTTTTCGTAGCGATGCCCGCATTTTAGCTCTCTCTGAAAACTCCACCAATCCACTACGTACATCATATGTTGACTTTCTGAATCATATTCATTGAGGCACTTAGTATTCACGCATAGGAATAGACTTGCGCTATTCCAGTCAGTTAAGTGCCTGCGTTACGACGAATGTTTCAATGGCGAATACTACGGCGAAAGATGGGGGATCCCTGGTTTTTTTTTTTTACCGAATGTTCTGAAACTGGCGTCATAACTCTCTTGTAGCAGGACAATGGTCATACTAAATTTAAAGTAGGATGTGGTCCAGAGAACGGAGATGCGTTTTGTCACCGTTTTTTGCGAAATTGGTCTGACACATCCGATTGTTATCACTAGCTTAATAGACCGGTGTGTTGATGGGTTCATAAGGCGAGCAAAGAATAGCAACATTGTGTACTGTCATGTACACTATAAGAGACAACTAAAGAGGTTTTGGGGTGGAGTTTACTGTCCCATCTATTAGGTCACAATGATCCAAATGTCATGCTGAAGCCCAAGTCGGATGTGACAGGTCGATATATCGCAGCCAGCTTACAAACCATGGTACAACACATACCATTCTCTGGACTACACCCAAATAACGAGCAGGAGTTTGAGAAAGAGCGCAGAAGAAGAATGAAATGAACATACAACCAGTTGAAGATATTGGGCATGCCATATGATGATTTAAGAACGGTAAAGCAAAGGAAGGATTGATACTCAGCGAATAAGAAGTACACATCTCTACAAAGTAGAAAAGTAAACATTAAGATACTTACACACAAAAAAGAGTTTTCTATAATTTTGACCAAACATACTAAAAAGTCGACTAGGGGTAGGTCCACATAACCATGACAAAGAAATATTTTAAAACAATATTGCTACCAAAGTCTCAAAACTAGCTTCATTACAAAATAATTTATTGCTGTATATGTATGCTTCGTCAAAAGTCTATACTAAATATGAATTTGTATCTTTTAATCCTATTATAACATCACTGTTAGTCATTTTAACTGTTTATAACATCTTTTTCCCCCAAACAGGATTTTCCGAAATCAGATTTACTTATGTATAATTTATTTTTTTAACTTCGAAATTTCCCAAAAACAAGAGCAGGCCACTTCATCCTCTTGATCTTTTGAACCTCTCCACTTTTGCCTATATCTTATTATCAACAATGTGTCATTTAAAGCCCGTATACCCCCTCATAACAGTGTCCAAGATCAAGACCAGTAATTGCTTACTCAAATAGGGCTTTGTTGCAGCGAATTTATTAGAAATTTTTATACACATGTCTTTTCAAGTGATTCGTTGTCAGCGTGCCTTGTTTATATCTACTGTTATGGTTTAATTAATTACTCACACACGGCAACATTAATGAGTGTGATATATAACAAAAAGGATCATGATCTCGTAGCATTGAATTAATATTATAAATGTAACTTTCTTAGAGATACGATTATCATAACATTTTGTTATGTAGAGACATTAGCGATTGTCGAAGATCAATGAGATTTCTTCTTCTTCTTTCGTTCACTTGAAACATGTCTATATCTGTAATTCTGTCTCCTTAATAAAACTCACTGTCTTTTGTAGTTCATACAGTGTCCCATAGAGCTTTGATTCCAGTGTTGTTTCCTCTGGCCAATATGTCTGCTTCAGCGTTTCATGCTCAGAACACTCTTGAAGTATATGTTTGGCACTCTGTGCTGCCTGTCCACATGGCCGTGTTGCCAATCTTGAACTTTGTATACATGTGACTGCGGAGTCGGTTGTGTCCTGTTCTGAGACGTAGAATTATAACTTGTTCTGATCTGTTCATAATGTGATAGTCATCTTGTGTTGGTGTTTGTGGCATTCTTATTGACTTTATCATCTGTTTTTTCTGATGGTAGGTGATTGGTATATCTGGTTGGTCTTCGGCAGCACCTTCCTTAGCCAGTTGGTCTGCTTTTTCATTTCCTGGTATTCCACAGTGAGAGGGTATCCACTGCATGGTTACCCTATATTGGTAAGACAATTCGCTAAGTAGTTTTTTAAGTCTGTTAGTTTTCCAGACTGGGGAGCTTGAAGCACAGACCTTGCATCTGTCAGGAATACCACATGCTGTAGGTCAGAGTTGGAGTTCAGCAGTGTTTTATCTGCCACACTAATTGCGTGGATTTCTGCATCATAATTATTGCAGAATTTTCCTGTCGGTGTTCTGATTGTATCTCTGGGCTTGTGTGGATATTCTATATATACACCTGCACCTCCATTCCTCACAGCATTCTGTGCTGACCCATCTGTGTACACTCTGACCCATATATCTTGTGGATATTCCTCATCCAGGAAACTGAGGGTGACTGTCATTCGCTGCACACTGTTCTGTTCATCCTCGCTTAGTATTCCTTTCACATGGGTCTGAATGTATATTGGCATTCCATGGCTTTCACTCCACGGGGTTTGCTCTGGTACAGACCTTAAGGGGCTGTCAACTTCAGGTAGGTCCGTAAGTTGTCTACGGAGTCATTTAGCTTGATGGATAAAGCTGCTCCTTTTCAGTCGCCCCATTGCTAGATTTTGGAATCTTTCCTTCATTGGATGACTTGGCATACACTGAAACATTTCTGCTTGAATTAGTACTTTTGTGTCTCTGCGTTCGCCAAGTGTTTGCATTCTTCCCATTTTCTGCATCTCTGCTATGGGAGTTGATTTCATTGCTCCCAACATTATTCTAAGTGCCTGGTTTTGCACTTTATCTAGATCTTGTAATGTGGTGTTTGATGCGGGACACCACGCAGCTGAACCATATTCCAGATGTGGTCTTATGCCTTGCTGGTAAACTTAACTGAGTATATTTCCACTGGCTCCCCATGTGGTTCCACTTAGTTTTCTCAGGATAGCTAGCTTCCTCCTGGCTTTTGTTGTTGCTTTGTTTATGTGCTGCTTCCATGTCAGCTTATCATCAAAAGTAACTCCGAGGTATGTGGGTTGTTTGTCTTCTTTCAAGAGCTCTCCATCTATCTTGATATGACCAGCTTTTTGTTTTGGTGAGAGGGTAAAGAGTGTAGTGCTGCACTTATCTGTGTTAATGCTGACGCACCATCTATTTGCCCATAAGGTTAGGGCATCGATAGCACTTTGTATTTGTTTAGTGGTCATTGTTGCATGTTCTTCCGTGCACCAGATCACCAGGTCGTCAGCATACATTGCTACTTTGATCCCGTGTGGTAGTTCAGCAACTAGGTCATTGATGTAAACCAAGAAAAGTGTGGGTGACAGGACTCCTCCCTGGGGGACTCCATGACGCAGTAGAACTTTCTTGCTCTTGCGACCATCTAATTGTACCCTGGCTCTTCTATTATGCAGGTATGCTTTTACCCATTTGTACATTCTTGAGCTAACCCTGCAATTTCGCAATTTCTTTAGGAGCCCTTCTTTCCAGACCTTATCAAATGCTTTCCTGAGGTCTATCCATGCTGCTAGTACCAGTTTCTTTTCTTGGAAGGCACCCTCAATCTCTTGGGAGAGGTAGGTTGCCTGATCTTCAGTAGAGTAGCACTGTCTGAAACCTGCTTGCTGTGATACCAGAAGGTTTTCACTTTCAAGGTACCACTGCATCGTAAGATTGATAATGCGTTCCATTGTTTTACATAGACAGCTTGTGAGGCTGATGGGCCTGTAGTTGGAGACTGTGTTGCCATCTTTTCCTGATTTGAGGAGTGGTATCATTATTGCTTCTCTCCACGCCTGTGGTACATTACCTGTGGACCAGCTTGTGTTAAAGATCTGCAGTAGCTTTGCTCTTGCTGCAATTCCCAGGTTTCTAATCATTTCATTGGACACTCCATCAGCTCCAGGGGACTTTTTCATTTTCAATTTGGATATTGCATGCTCCAGTTCTCTCATTGTGATTGGTGCCTCCATGACTTCAGGTATAGGTTCACCTTGTCCAATGTTTTGCTGGTTCTCTCGAACCTCCTGTTGTTTGTCTGGGCTTACTTTGATGTTATTGTCTTCTGCAAAGGAATCTGCAAAGTAATCAGCTGCATGTTTACCTGTTAAAATGTTTCTATCTTTATAAAGTGTGATCCTGGTATTTCTCCCTGTACCTTCATCATTTAGATGTTTTACAAGTTTCCATAATTTCCTAGTATCTCTTTCTAGGTTCAGCGACTATGTTTTTTCTTTCCAGCTGCTCCGTCTGGCTTGTAACTTGGCTCTTTGAAATTTAGCCTTTGTTTGCTGATATTTGTTGTGATGTTCTTGGCTAGGTCTGTTCTCAGCCTGCTGTCTAGATGTTTCCATCTCATTTTGCAGCTTTTCCAGTTCATCATTCCAGTAGGGTGTATAGTTTTTGCGTGCCCCCCTGGGTATGGTTTTACTAGCAGCATGTAGTATACATCTATTAAATTCACTCACTGCTCTATTGATGTCTTTGTCCAAGTTCATGTCCTTAGCTAGAACGCTGGTTAAATGCTGGTACATTTTCCAGTCTGCCCTTTTATAGTTCCACCTAGTGAGCGTGCTGCTGTCCTTGGTAAATTCATTGTGGATTTCCAGAAATACTGGTCTGTGGTCACTACCTCCAAGCTGCTTTCCAACAACACGTGTGATGTTCCATTCCAAGCCTGGTGAGTGGAATGCTAGGTCTGGTGTAGAGGTGGTGTGCCATGCTCTCGAGTAGAAGGTTGGCGAGTCTGCTGGCTGGTTAATAAGGATGAGATTATTTTCATCCTGCCAGCTCTCAAGTTCCTCACCTCTCTTGTCGATATGATCGTAGCCCCAGCTCTGAGAGTGGCTGTTGAAGTCACCACACACCATAAGTCTCTCTTTATCTGGAATTGTGTCTAGTGCCAATGTTATCATTTGGGCAGTAGTAGTTCAGGAGATGGAATTCTGCACTGTCTGTTTTTAGGTGGAGCATCTGGTATTCTGCCCCTTCCATATATACTTCCAGCTGACATGCGCTGATATTGTTTTTAACAAGTGTCAGAATTCCACCCTTTCGCCTGTCCTTTCGGTCAGATCGGTAGCACTGGTAGCCTCTGATTTTGAAGGCTATGTCGCTGCTGAGGTGTGTTTCTTGGATACAGCATATGTTAACTTGTTCTTCACTGAGGACATTTTCAAGTTCCAATTTTTTGCTGTATCCATCTCTTTTACTGTTGACACCCTCAGCATTCCAGTGCATTATTTTTATTGGTCGTTTAAAGTTTGTTTGGCCAGTAGCTCTATTCCCTTGCCTCCTGGCTCCTCGGGGCAATTGAGAAGGACTTCCAGTAACTGAGGTTGGGCCCTTTCGAGGTATAGGGCCCGGCACCGTCCCTGCCTGAACGTCCGCCACAGGGCAGGCACCATAACTATTTATAGATGTAGACATGTTTCCATTGTGTTTTGTGCGTGGCATCCTGATTATATGTGCGCCTTTTGGCTGGATGCCTCCGTCTTCAGCACTCTGCTTACTAGGGCAGGACTATGGTCCTGCTCGAGTGGGACTGCCCGATCAGTCTTAGTTTCCAGCCCCTGATGGCTGAACTAAGCCCCATCACCTCTGCACGGTGCTGGTCTCGATGGAGATCAATGAGATAACTAAACTACATTTTATATCATATTGCCGGGTTGTGTATTCATAAAATGACCATATACGCAAATAACAATAAAGGAATTTCAAATATAGCCTAGTCTTTTCATAATGCCCACCGCCAAACCTCAATCAATATATCAAGTATACATATCTTATTTCTATTTTACCTGGCAATTTTGCTATATCATCATCAAGTGACATATTCTTTCCAGAACGTAGTATTTCCTATGGATCTCTTGAATTCTCCGCGGTCTTGAGCAAGTTGCCCTGCATCTTCCAGTGACATGCGTAGGCATTCTTGAATGTCTTTAGTCCAACGGCGTCTTGGTCGACCTATGCACCTGTTGCCTTCTATCATCCCCTCCATTAACACTCTCTCCATGCCGTCGTGTCTCTTAATATGATCGGGAAAAAACTAGCTTTTTCTTTAATATAGTGTTCAGAAGTCGGCTTTTCTGGATGTTAATTGTTCGTAACACCTCCTGGTTTTTTTTCTTCACTGTCATTGGTATTCTCAAAACTCTTCTATAACACTTTAATTCAAATGATGTTATTTCTTGGTCACTGTTTTATTTAGTGTCCATGCTTCGCTTCCATATGTCGCCACAGGAAATACACATGTGTTCGTAGTAAACACAATTTGGTTCTTATTTTAGTACCTTGCCATAGCTTCTTTATCTGTTTTAATTTTGCCAGCGCCATTGCTGTTCTTCTCTTGATCTTAACTGCGCAGTCCCCCGCATATTTTGCTATATATACTGTATTAATCATTTTTGAGGGTTCTGCTACATACATATTGCATTTCTCTTTTACCTAGTTCGGCTCTGTGACGAAAAGATACATTGCGTGTCTTTGGCGGCAAATATACCAGAATCAAATTAGCCGCAGACAACTATTCATCCATACCGTTCAGAAAGCAATAGCACACTACCGTCCGGAAATATTGTCTGGAAAATTACTACAACCAAAATATGCCGGGCTGATTGTTGCGTTCTGAATAGGATATGTTACCATCTTTTACTGAAGGACTGCTCTCTTTCTCTCTCTCTCTCTCTCTCTCTCTCTCACACACACACACACATACACACACGCATATATATATATATATATATATATATATATATATATGAACTTGCATATTGTTTAATAATTGCCGCCCCCATGTTGTGTTCATACGTTAAAAAAAGGGTTAAAAATACATAGAGGATTGACCACTGTACTCAGTTTTCCATTTGTACTCAGTCACTCTTAAAGAAGCGGCATACCGCCTGTAGAGAGTATCAATCATAGCACGTAACTCCGTATTTTCAAGCGATAATCTACAGGGATTTCCGACAAAATCCACTTTGTACACAAGACAACACGAAATTTCTTAAATTATTACATATTACGTAAATAGCGTTGCTACGTAGGGAGATCCCCGTGTGTGTACATACATATGATGATGATGATGTTCGTCCGTCGTGATCGACGATGACCAAAAACTCAACCATAATAATAATAATAACAATAAATAATAAAAATAATAAAAGTTAATAGTGCGTTTTTAAATTACTAGCAAGCCCAATGTGCGCACAAAATGTTCTTTTACAGAATTGACAACAATAGAAGGTATTTGTGTGAGGTTGAGATGTTTTTTCTTTTCTACGTGTCCGCTTCTGTCTTGCAGTATCTTGTCTGAATTCTTCCGCCGCTAGTGCTCCCGTTCTAATGCTGTAACGCCATGCTGTTCTATCATGAGCGAGGCTCTCCCAAGCGCCTACGTCAATGTTAAGATGTTTCAAGGATGACTTGAGCGTGTCTTTGATGCGCTTTTTCTGTCCACCAGCTTTTCGAAATCCTGTCTTGAGTGCTCCATAATATATTTGTTTTGGCAAACGCGAGTTCTCCATACGCACAAGATGACCTGCCCAGCGTGCTTGCGCCTTCATAAGTATTGTGTGGATGCTTATTGAGGTTGATTTTTCCAAGACCTCGTAGTCTGGTACTTTGTCCCACCAATGAATGTTTAGTAATTTACGTAGGCAGGTAAGATGGAAAGGATTTAATTTTTTTGCATGTCTAGCATACACTGTCCACGTTTCGCAGGCGTATAGTAGGGTTGGTATAACAGCAGCATGATATACTTGTAGTTTGGTGGCTGTTCTTATACCTCTTCTATCCCATACATTGTTGCGTAATCTGCCAAATACAGCACTAGCTTTTGCCAGTCTATTGTTAATTTCCACATCAATGTTGACATCGCGAGAGAGAGAGAGAGTTCTTCCAAGGTAAGCAAAATTGTCGACTACCTGCAGTTTTTCCTGATTGACGATGATGGAAGTAGCAGTATGTTGGCTATTTGATGTTGATTGGTGCATGACTTCTGTTTTTTTGGTGTTAATAGTGAGATATACATACATACATATACGACGTATACGCCAACAGATCTTGTATTCACAAAATCTTGATTTGTTTTCTCTAGCACTTAGCTTTTTTATCAGCCATCATTACATTATACTATCTAGCTATTTTAATACTTGTGTACAATCCATTTGCAGTTGTATGGAGAAATTGTTCTGAATCTCCTAGGTTCTATTTTTCAATGAGGTAGTCGATTGTCTTGTCACGTTGTCAGAATTTTAACATTGATTTTAACAATTCAGATGAATTTACACAAGACATGACAACAATCAAACTTACCAACATATTTTGTTTGTTTAGTCACAGGTAGATATGAACATGAGAAGAGCTGAAATACAAGTAAATTTATTTCGATTATAATTGTTATTAAAACTATTAGTATTTTAATTAGTAATTAAATATTCATTTATTACTATATTTTTTAATTATAGTTGGAAATAAAAAGTATAGTTGACGACAAATTGCATGTCCATCTGCTGGTGTAGACCCTACTCGTTCTGCTCTAACAACTGTCAAATGAAATCTATAAGATATGGTTTACAATTAAAGTAATATAATAACAGCATTGATGCACTTGAGTTGTGAATATATAGAAAAATAGGGAGAATATCATGGGAAGTGAAGAAAACAAACAAAGAGGCTCTAACAACACTTAATATGAAAAAAGAATTATTAATGGAAATAAAGATCAAGCAAATAAAATATTTTTAACACATTAAAAGACATGATACGTTACTCAAGATATTGCTTAAGGGTAAAGTCGAAGGGTAGGGAGCAAGAGGTAGGCAGAGATACAAGTGGGAGCGTAACATCACAAAATGAACAACAGGTTACAGTCTAGCAGAGTGCACCACCAAAACAAGAGACAGTGATGTTGAAGGTCTGTTGCAGCTAACATTCGTTGCGGAGACGGCACTTCATGATAATGAATATAATAAATATTTCAACTCGATCCAGTTTTCATTCACTTTACGACTATAAATAATCACCGTTATGAAACTGATGTGCAAACTTAGAATGTGTAATCCTTCGCCAGGTTCAGATTTGTGGAACATATTTTTATGACACAAAGCAATAATTATTTACAAACACATACATGTATACAATGGATCTTGTGTCGAACATTGTACACAAGCACTTCATATTTGACATGAACCTTGTGTTGAACATTGTGCAATCACTTCATATTTGACATGGGTCTTGTGTTGAACATTATACACATCATCATCATCATCATCATCAGGTAGCGTATAATGAACAGAATGTAGCAATTATCGTAACCTTTCGAAATCTCTAACTTGTGTCAGTCTTCCTGTCACTGATCTTTGATGGTCTTTGATATCTTGCGTCCATCTTCTTTTTGGTCTGTCTCTTAGTCGTCGCCCTGGCACCATCCGCTCCGTTATGGTCTTCTCTAGGCCGTTATGGCGTTTGATATTCCCAAAATATTGTAATTTTCTCGAAAGAGCCATGCTGTTTAGCCAGTTTTCTTTTACATTGATTTCTCTCAGGACGGCTACATTGGTGAGCTTTTTGGTCCATGGTATTCTGAGAATTTGTATGAAACATTTTTTTTCAAATGCTGCTTTTTATTGTTTTACTTCATTGGTGATTATCCATGATTCACGCCCATATATTGTGACTGGGAATATGTAATCACTTAGGAATGTAGTTTTACTGTAGTTCAACAATATGTTTTTTTTCTGTATCAGCTTCTTTGACGCGATTACCAACCTAATTCTGACTTCTTCATATGAATCCACATTACTGTTGATAAGAGAATCAAGGTTATTCAAAACTGGTGACTCTTTTTAAGTCGCTGTTGTTGATACTGATTGAGAACTTGCTAGTGGTTTTGTCGCTTGTCATAATCTTGGTCTTGTTTCCATTCAGAAATAGGTTTTGCTTTTCACTATGTTCTTTAATGGGTTTATGAGTTAATGGAGGCGTTCGAGACCTGCTTGACTGTGTGCCAATAATGTTGTATCATCAGTATATATTAGTTCTGGTATCTCGCGACCTCCGATTTGGGTGGGTCGAAGTTATTTCTATGTTGGTCATTTCTTACATTACTCATTATTTTCTCTGCATAAATGTTGAAGAGATATAGTATAGATATAGGTGATATGATATGGTCATATTTGACATGGGTCTTGTGTTGAACATTGTACACACGCACTTCATATTTGACATGGGTCTTGTGGTGAACATTGTACACACGCACTTCATATTTGACATAGGTCTTGTGTTGAACATTGTACACACGCACTTCATATTTGACATGGGTCTTGTGTTGAACATTGTACAGAAACACTTCATATTTGATATGGGTTTTGTGTTGAACATTGTACACACGCACTTCATATTTGACACGGGTCTTGTGTTGAACATTGTACACAAACACGTCATATTTGACACGGGTCTTGTGTTGAACATTGTACAGAAACACTTCATATTTGATATGGGTCTTGTGTTGAACATTGTACACAAACACTTCATATTTGATATGGGTCTTGTGTTTACTGACATTGGTCCATGTCTAATATACAGAAGATCCAGAAAACGAATTTTATAATTCTTTGATCAGACAAAAAGGTTTGCTTCTATAAAATTCAAAACTTTTGTCGCCTTCTATTCATAGCATTAAAAGGTACCAACATACAATATTCCCCCAAGTTCCTTTTAGTTATGAAGAATTATATATATGTATAAAAATGTGACGTAACCATTTATTATTCATCCTAATCGTAACGACGTGGTTTACAACGTGTCTGGGACAACTTACAATATGATGTCTTTTGAGCTCGGGGGCCAGTGCATGTAATAATTTGAAATAAGCCTGGAGTCCTATAAAATCACTTGATGGGCCGAATTTGGCCCGCACCGTATTTTGCCAACCACTGGTCTAAGACAATAACTGAAAAACAAACAGGCATATTAAAATTGTACTTACCAAAATAAATAGCATCATCTTGTAACACGGAATTACCATTCTAAAACGTTTTCTTTGATTATTTAGGATACACAGAATAAACCGCAACCACTATATACCGAACAAGTCACAAGTATTTTCCAGTACTTAAATAGTCAAGAGAATTTAACCAAGACAGAATTCTCAGATTTATAAAACGTGCGTTGTTCATTGAGCAAACTTGTTGATAAATTTCGGTACTTCAACTTGTCCTTATATAGGCCGGAAAATGTTTAAAGCATTAAGCATATTTCTTGTAGGAGTGACTTGACTCCACCCACAAATGCAATGGCCAGAAAGGATAGCAGTGTAAAAATGTTTATATAATTAATTATTGTGCAGTAAACGTTGCCATGTGAAATTTGTGATTTCAGCCGGGCAATACTATTCAAAAAAATTGAAATAATTGAAAATACAGAAACACATAACATAATAATAACAATACTACTAATAGTCTGTTGTCTATTGTCTTTCCCCAGGTGGTTTGTGATCCACTCTTGCCGTTAAGCGTAGGGGTGATTTGAGCTCGAGCTTGCGTTCTATCGCCAGATGTGTGGCCTCGGCTGTGCTATGACCGTGTCTGTACAGGATGTCCCTGATGTTTTCTATCCATCTTTTCCGTGGTCTTCCTCTGGCTTTGTACCCTGATCTCATTTGGTTATATGCTTGTACGGGCAACGTGTCGTGATGCATCCTCATACTGTGGCCAAACCACTTGATCTGTTCTCTGTCTATGTAATCTGTATAAGCTATTATACATATTCTTTCCCTGATATATTCATTTCGCAATCTACTAATAGCAACACTACTAATAGTAATACTAATGAAATCAGTAATCTGTTAGGGTTACAGATCTGCTACATTGGAATATAAATAAAAAAAAACCCGCCAAACATCCATATCCGAGTGCAAAATTACGCCCGCACATTCCTTGTTATCATATCATGATTTTATTTTCTACATGTCTTCTTCAACTCTCAACTATTCCTTGCGGGGGAAATTTTTGAAATCGAATTGTGTTTCAATACATGCCCAAACCACGCAAGCTTACTTGCGCCATTTTACCACTGTCAACAGTGATTCTTGTCAACCTGCAAGTTCAGTTATTTCTTCTCGGGCATGTACATTTGTTTCGTGTTCACTAAAGTAAATTTGTAGCCCACGCATGTGTCCCTTGTATTCTAACGTCTGCAATCTTCTTTATGTATATGCAGTTATTGTACAGGCTTCGCATCCGTACAATAGAATAGATAGTGCCAATGATTTGCATAGATTGATTTTGACCAAGTACTGATTTTACTTTTTCAATACATTTTAACTTTACAATGGCAGACATAGCCATTTTGAGTCCTTTCTTGATTTCTACACCATGATCACCATCTGTGAATATATGTGATCCAAGGCATGTAAAGGTAGAATTGTCTTCTAATAAGTGACCACTAATTTGGACGTTAGTTGAATCAGAAGCATCTTCTAATCAATCAATCGATCAATAAACCCGTAACCCTTCAGGGTCGTAGGGGTACCACAGTGGATGCCTTGGCACATAGTCCTCCAGCGAATTCTATCCTCAGCGATGCGGTTGAGTGTGGAAATATCTTGCCCTGTCCATTCCTTGATGTTGTCTGTCCATGCCTTTATTTTCCCTCTTCTGCTTCTTCCACCCTCGACAGTTTCCTGCAGTATTGTTTTTGACAAGGAATCGTGCCTAGTTTTCGTCGTTTCACTATTGAAAGCAATGATTCCTGAACACCTGCACACATCTCTACTTTATTTCTTACGGACACATTGGTCTTATGTTCCTTATAGGAAATTCGTAGAATTCGTCTATAGCATTTGTACTCGAAAGCCTGTAATCTTCTCTCCATGTCCGCAGTGAATGTCTAACTCTCACAACCGAACAACACAACAGAAAGACCAGCGCCTTATACAGTTAATATGTGACCACTGAGTTGGATGCTAGTTTGATCTTGAACAATACTTATGTTCACAAGTGTTTTACTCTTTCTAAATTTATCTCTATGTCACATTTTCTACTTCTTATCTCAATCTTTTAAGTGAGTGTTTGAAGTTCATTCTCAGATGCAAGTATAATACCAATATAATCAACACAGCAAAGATTACAAAGTGGATCTGTAGAACGTTTTGTTTTATAATCTTCTAGCTTCTAGAGCTTCACGCATAATATTTCTCTCTCATATATTGAAAAGTGTTGGAGACAATATGCTGCATTATCACACCCGTACTTTTGCTCTATAAATATTTTTAGATTGTACTATTGCTCCTGTCATGGTGTTGTCTATCTGCAAATATCAATCAACAGTTTCGCAACCTGCTCTAAATCCACATTGGTTTTCTAGTTGCAAATTTTTGTTCTAGATGGTTGCTCAAGTCGCTGAGAAGAACCAGGGCACGTAATACATATAAACAAAAAGAAAACAATCATTATCTATTTGACAATGTGGAAAAGATATAACTCATGCTGAAATGGCATATGAACAAATATGTTTTTCAAAGAAATGTTCTTTATTATGAATTTACCAATGCTCTTGAAGCACATTAGAAAATCTAAAATTCAGTTTATGTTTATAACTCTACTGTTTTGATATATCTTATTTTTATCGCTCTTTATCATATATATTGTTCCTGTGCTTTATATAGTTTTCAGTTATTATTTTTAATATGGTATTTTTTATTGCTAGCAGATACACATCCTTTGTAGATGGCAATCCTGTTTCTTAATTTTCTTACTTAGTTCACTAATATTAGACGAATTGTACTCCTTTTTTGACAGTTATAGCATACCTATTTAAAGGTTATGACATGAACAACGTAGGACTTTTTATCACTCGTATTGCAGCAATAAAAGAGTAGCATGTGTCATTTTAATCAATGTCGAGTATTAAGTTAATTATGTGTAATTAATTTTTAGAACACTAAATAAGTCACATCAATTTCCTTAAGTCAACTAAACTTTGAAAAGTCAGAATTTAACTGAAAATAAACTGGTATGGCAACCTACACATGGATGTGTTACTACATCCCTGCTTCATTTGACACACTTATCTATGTTTATCAGGGAAGACCAGTTGCCTTGTCAAGAGCATGCAAAGAGCCAACCATTCTTTGGTTTTCTACTTGAACTATTTTATATGTTACAGCTATACCATCGTGTTTATCTTATTCACACAGACCAAAGCGATCTTAATGTTTTCTGTACTGTTGTAGTATTTGCGAGAAAATAGTGATGCCGAGCTTAGAACATTTGTCTCACTCAGGTCTGGAACTACCGGCATATTGCTCAGTATTCGATATTTCAGGGTGATGAAGGGCATAACTAAAATTCTGACTTACGAATTGTTTAATCACAACCCTTTAGCGCTCTACATAATACTTGGCGTATATATATATTCCACATAGCGACTGCTTAACCGGGATTATAATTGTTTATTTGTTTTGACAGGCGGTCTGAAGTAAGCCTGTTTCAGATGGAGTTAATCTGGCACGAGCAGAACATTACTTTTCATGGCCAGATCGGCCAATTCATGGGCGATTTGGTATGGTACAGAATAAACCTGGGGAAATTCCATCGATGGAGTGTTGCACCGTAGATATTACGTTCTTCTGCTCTGTTCAATATCGAATTCTTAAATGTCTTATCAACACTACGCAGGGTTATTTTACCATCAGAGAGAAAAGTGGTGCATTCGCTCAGACGACAAGCAGCATGACAATGGAGATTTTGGCAGTAACCAAAGATTTGAAATGGTTGTGCTCAGAGACTGTCATAGGCATGCCTATATACTCAGTGACTCCATGAGCATGATTATCAAAATTCAGGCGGGGTCGTTCGGGAACAGTAGATGGATGTAGTGAATAATTCCTGTGTGCGTAGAGTGACTTTTATTTTTGTGCCGGGACATGGGGAAATCAGGGGTAATGAGAGATCGGATAGGTTGGCCGCCCACGCTGCTACTACGGCTCTTGGTGGAACGATGGATCGGGCAGACATTTTGAATGCCCTACGGGAAAACGCACAAACAAATGACTGCATAAGTGACGATGACTCTTATTCTATGACTAGAATAAGGGAGCTTGATTTCAAATGTGGTGTCGCTAGAAAGGAGCCGTTTCGTGAGTGAGAAAGAATGATGGTCACTTAACGACGTACTGGGACCGTCAGTCAACGTTTAATGGCGGATACACTCAAAGAGAGATCTGATCACCTATAGTCTTGTCCGGAGTGCAATGACGACGATCCAACTACTAACTAACTAAATAACTATTCTACATGCGACGCGATCGTTCAGTCAGCTCTTCCTAGCTGTCAGAAGTGATGACAAAAGCAATAATTGATGATTTGCATACTTCTTTGTATAGCAACTTTGGTCTGTCACTTCTAGCGCCCTGTGAGAGTTTCTCGCACAGTACTTGTTTTGGTATACGACTGTTGTTCATCCTTTGGATATGGCCAAGCGACACGGCTCTTCTGTGACTGAGTGGGGAAAATATTATTGGAAGCTTTGTTCTCTGAAGGGCCTCGTTATTGGAAAACTTATCCTTCCATTTTATATCTCTTTTCTTGTTGTGAGTATGGTGTCCATGTTTGAGACGATAAAGGAGAATACTGAGTACACATACTTGGTCGTTATCTGTTTTACATTGTTAATTTCATGTTGTTCCAGTCTATTCTTGATGATTTACCAAAATTGGAGGCAGCATTTCATTTTCGAATACATGTTTTTTTATCAAGGCAGATTTGTAATCGGTGCGATCTCATGTGGCTTACGTTATGTACTAATTGAAATTACATGTTATTCGGTGTTATGTTTGATATTATATCAATATTTTTTTTACAAAGTATCATTTTCTTGATGTTCATTGTTAACGAGAACAAGTCACATGCCCTAACAAAATTGTAAATCAAATCTCGTTTTAAGGTCCCATCATGGACATCTAGTGCTCCATCGTCAGTGTACAGAAACTCCTTTAGAAGTATCAAAGTTATTATAGTTTTCGCTTTAAGACAGGTTAGGTTAAACATAGCGCAATGATGTCTTGCGTGAATGTAGATGTCATCCATAGAGTTTTCAAAGACAGTGTAAAACGGCAGAGAAGAAAATTCCAAAGAGTGTTGAAGCAAGAACACATCCAATAACAAATTAACCAGGATTAAGATATAGTAATTTATACAGAATAGAGGCATGACCTGTATAGAAATTTGCTTTTCAACTACTGTTAAATATAAATACCCCTGTATACATACCCATACATACATACACCCATGTATGTATATATGTATACACACCCACACACACACACACACACACACACACACACACACACACACACACACACACACACACACATATATATATATACATACATCTACATATATATACATATATACACACATACATATATATATATATATACATACATATATATATACACACTCACATATATATATCTAAGAACACATTATCATACTTTAAAAAAAAAAATTACAAGACAAAATATATACATACAATGGTATTATCTACATCTCTATTCTTCATTGGATACATGTGATTATACTAATCTAGACATGACAATATATGGTATATGTTACAATCCTTTAAAGTCTTCCTGTTACATAGAGTACAAGCATCTGTCACTTGTGTTTCCTATTATTCATTCTTTCTCCTGCATTCTCCCCTTCTTACATACCGTACTCACCCACACATTCTTATAATTCTTGTCTGTTCTATTACATTTTCAGTCCCTATGGTTGCATCATGCAGTCTCGACCTTGTACTTTTTTATGTGTTCCTTTTCAACATTTCATTTATACTCACATACTCTCTCATATGTATTTCTATTTGTTCTTTGCCATATTCAAATCTTTTATATGGATGTCTCAATGGTTCTATTTTTTCTTATACTTAGTGGTTTTAGCTCTTTCTATACATGTCATTCAATATCACATACTCAAATAATTATATATTGCTTAGTCATAGTCATTGCAAAAATTCACCTCAGATTTCCAACTCCTTAAAATTTCACAAATAGTCATATATTTATACATTGTTATATATCATTTGCTAAAATATTTCCAACAAGTTTCATTTAATATTCATTACTGATTATAGTATATCCAATGATTCACCTAATTGTTCTTTATTTCACAAGGTATTCTATTTTCACTTATTCAATTGTTGATAGAATCTTTCTCATGCAATTCATATATGATTGAGGTCTAGTGCTGATTTATGTGCTTATTTTGTTTGGTGGGTTGTTGTTCTATTGGGTTGCGTATGTGCTATTTTGCTTTAGTTGGTGTGAAACTCTGGTCAAGCACAAGGATGTCTTCCTGGGGGGTATAGAGTGTGTTTGTGTGTGATATTGTTGTTTTTAGAGGTTGAAACTCTGGATCAGCACAAGGTTGTCTTAATGGGGGATGTAGCTTGTTGTGTGTGCTAATTTATGAGAATGTGGTGAAGCTTGTCTGTGTGTGATTCTTGTCTTAATGGGGAATGTAGTTTGTTGTGTGTGCTAATTTATGAGAATGTGGTGAAGCTTGTCTGTGTGTGATTCTTGTCTTAATGGGGGATGTAGCTTGTTGTGTGTGCTAATTTATGAAAATGTGGTGAAGCTTGTCTGTGTGTGTTTTTGTTTTAGTGGGTTGATGAAACTTTGGACTAGCACCAGGGTGTCTTCATGTGATATATCTTGTTTGTGTGTTACCTGTTTTACTGGGTTGAAACTCTGGTATAGCACATGGTTGTCTTTATGGGGTGTGGGGCATGTTTGAGTGTGATATTATTGTTTTAGTGGGTTGAAACTCTGGCGTAGCACTCGGTTGTCTTTATGGGGTGTGGGGCATGTATGAGTGAGATGTTATTGTTTTGGTTGTTTGAAACTCTGGGCCAGCACATGGTTGATTTCTTGGGTTGTCTATCATGTATATGTGATATTTTGTTTGGTGGTCTGCAACTATGGACTATTACAGGGCTGTTTTTTGGGAGTTGTATAGTATGTGTAAGTGTGATATGTGTTTTAGTGGGTTGAAACTCTGGTCAAGCACAAGGATGTATTCTTTGGGTTTGGTATCCTGATTTTGTGTGATTTTTGGCTTGGTGGGTCGACAATTGCAAACAAGTGAGTCTATACATGGTGTTTTTGGTGAATTTGATAGTGTTGTGATTTGATCATTTACTTATCTACACGTTTCTGTAGATTTACTGTAGTTTTTATATATAGTTTAATTTACTTTGTGGAATTCATAGTTATTAATTATTAAAATCTGGACTCGTACATCACCCTCCCATTTATACTCTTTCTTTCCTTATTGTACATTCCAAGGTTAAGTTTATATTCTCTCTCTCGTGTTCTTACACATTCACTTCATAGATTTTATATAAGCCTAATCACTCATGCCCTAGTACTAGTTATGTAGTCCTACATTTTACACACATATGTAGATTCCTTTCCTAAAAAAACATCATAACTAGAGTCTCCATGTATATCCCCCGGGGTTATACATGTCTCGAGTTATATTATGATGTTGGTTCTGCATAGGAATTGCTTAACCAACATTTGAATTACTTTGGAGACTATATGTCCTAGTACATTTTGTAAGTTATACTCTATCCTCAAGCCCTGGAAGTGGTCTTTGAGGTCCTTCCTGTGATCTTGGAATTTGGCACAGTGCAGGAGGTAGTGCTCGATAGCGTTGTCTTCTTCACAATCTTCGTAGATAGATTCTTTAATCTTATATAGTGGTGATCCGAGTCTTAGTCGCATAGTTTTTTATTCGACGGTATTTTCATTTTGTCTGTGATTTGGCTTGATCTTGATGGTTCTTTTAGCATCTTATGTGCATGTCTGCCTTTATTGCTGTTGTTCCATGCGTCAATCCATTCCTTGTTTATAATTTTCTTAATTTCACTTTTAATTTCTCCTTTTCCTAGTCCTACTTTAATTTCTCTACCTTTTGTTCTACCAATTTTAGCTTCCTTATCTGCTATTTCATTCCCTGTTATGCCAACGTGAGCTGGTATCCACATTATCGTTACCTGACTATCCATGTGGTGTAGTGCTGTGACGGTGTGTAGAATCTCTTCTATAATGTCTGGTCTCTGATTATCATGTTTGCTCTGTAAAGCATGTACTGATGATAAAGAGTCAGTGAGTATTGTTATTTTTTTGGGAGGGTTTTCTGCTACTAATTCTAGTGCCTTGAGGATTGCTATTAATTCTGCAGTGTATACAGATGTATTTTCTGGAATGCAATATCTTTTTGTTATTTTCCATTCGGGTATTGCTATTCCGGCTCCTGTTGGTCCTGTCTCTCCTTTCGATCCATCTGTGTATACCCTCAATCTATGTTGAGTATGTATATTTATGTGCTCAACGGCGATGTTTTTATTTTCTTCCTTACACTGTTTTGAATTTATTTGGAATGATAGTGATGTGTCTGTTTCTGGTATTATTAGTTCCCAGGGGGGAATAATTGGGCTATGTCTTTGGGATGATGTCAATTCCCTTAGGTTCGGGTATTTGCTCAGGTCCTCTGTTGTTCTCCATCCTGTTGGGTGTCTGAATTCCTCCAGTGCTAATTTTCCTGGTATTCTGTCATAATTGAATGACTCATGGGCCGGGTGGGAGGTATCCGTTCCAATTTTGGAGCAATAATACAGTCTGAGCTCCTTTCTTCTCAGAGACAGTGGTAGTATTCCCAGTGCCACCTGTAGGGCTTCTGTAGAGGTAGTTATAGACACCCCTGCTATAGTTGCCAGGGCTCTATGCTGGATAGCGTCCAGCTTTTTCATGTTTGTAGGGGAGGAATCCTCATATACTATGCTCGCATATTCAAACTTGCCCCTCAGGTAGGCTTTATAGAATATGAGCATAGTCTTAGTATCCGCCCCCCAACCACTGCCTCTGATGTATCTGAGCATATTGAGCCCTCCTTTACATTTATTGACTGTGCTAGTTATATGCTTGTCCCATATTAGACTATGGTCTAGCATCATTCCTAGAAATCTTGTATTTTTTTAGAATATAATGTTTTCTTGGTTTATGTTGATGTTGACTTTATTATCTAAATTACTTTTTCCTCTGTTGAAAATCATTGCAACTGATTTGCTTGCATTTATTGTTAATCCCCACCTCTCCATCCACTGGGCCACTGTGTTCAGCTGTCTTTGGACAGACAATTGTAGATATTTTAAATTTTTTCCTGTGCACCATATTACTGCATCATCTGCGAATTGTGACAGACTTGTTTTCATGTCTACAAATTCGTCCCCTAGGTCATTCACCATTAGGGTAAATATTGTAGGGGATATTACTGATCCCTGGGGGATTCCATTTTCTTGATTATGAAGTTCTGATTTTTCATTATTTACGATTACTTGGAACTTTCTGTCGATAAGGAAATTTTCTATATAATTGTATGATCTTCCTTGGATTCGCGTTGCTTTTATTTTATGAAGGGCTCCCTCTCTCCAACATTCGTCGTAGGCACGTGCCACATCTAGGAATATTGCCAGAGATTTAGCATTGTTTTCGAATCCCTGTTTAACTTCATGCTCAAATTTAATTAATTGGTCAATGGTGCTTCTATTTTTTCCTGAAACCAGCTTGGGTTAGGCTGTAAATATTGTGTTTATTGAGGTGGAAGGTAATTCTTTTATTGACTATAGTCTCTAATATCTTTTCTAGATGTGATGTCAGTGAGATAGGTCTGTATGAGACGACATCCTTTGGGTTCTTGTCTGGTTTTAATATCGGTGCTATTGTCGCCGTCTTCCATGCAATTGGGATATTTCCAGTATTCCATACCTCATTAAATAATTGTGTTATTAAAATCATTATATTTATTGGAACGTGTTTTAAAATTGCATAGCTTAGTATATCAGGACCAGATGCTGAGTTTGATTTTTGGCTCAATGCCGAAATTGACTCCCTTACATTTAATATGGTCCCCAATTTATACTAGTTCCTAATCTAATGCACGTGATCGAGTTAAATTCCAAACCTCATGCTTTATACAATTAAATTTACAATATTTTCATTTCCATACTGTCACACGACTGACATAAAATATTGACTTTGAAGTAGTCAAACTAAAGGACATGCAATACAAATGGCAACTGCATTTGTGATAGCGACGCAACATACGAGTAAATTAGTAAATAATAATAAATGCCATTGATCATTTCTAATATACATCAATGGATCAACACCTCGATGTAACAATACTTAATCAACAGATCAAGTGGCTTCGCGCTTAAGTGCGATCTAGATAAATATTTATCCCATAAGGTCGGCCATCGTCACGGACTACAAGGAGGTGGTTCCTGGTAGTCTTGATAGGTAATCTCCTTGTTATTCGGCTGTCATAACACCGACCTCCGAAAAAAAGCTACCTGCTCTCTTTCTGTAGGAGCTAAGTGCCTACCAATTACAATGACCAAACAAAACACCCTACTGTATTTGGCAACGGTTTATTTGTGTCGCTATTGCAGTAGTGTGACGGCTTTGTGTCTCTATCTTTATTACGAACATTGCAGTGAGGGTTCTCACTTTGTTCCTAGTGTCTTCAACGGCCTCTGGAGGTTCTCATGTCCTTGAACTCCCCCCCCCCCACAATACCTAGCACATATGCAATATATAAAACATCTTAGTCGATATTTTGGCATTATATCTTCAGTTAATGCTTTTAATATTTATACTCTATAGAAAAATTTCACGCGATGCTAAAGTTTTAACTTGGAAAAATGTCACAATTTAAACTATCAAAGATAGTGAAACATAAACATTTTGACACTACAATTTTAGTTAATGTTATAAACGAATTTAAACGAATTCCAGTCTGTACCAGGTAGAAATTCTACCACATTCTTGTGGCCTTCACGACGAGCAACAAACACGTTGCGAATTCGTTCTTGAAGGTGCATGTATCTTCGACACACTATTTTTTTTCGTGGTTTGCCAACAGATTCATGTTGGACAATAGTGCTAACTATTAATGGTTCTCGTTAAAAATCATTCAATGATACGCCAAACCTAAAGATGATAGTGACCATCGAGGTTGAAAAATTTGTTATTCCACCCTTCACATATGTTGTTGATACGGGAATTGTTGTTCAAGGTGGCATAATTCACATTCCAAAAGGTGAGGAGGGAATATTTGTGGCATGTGACGCATTCTCAGAGTCATCATGGACATTGTAACGGACTGCTGAATCACTCGAAAGGGGTCGCTAACATAATTGCAAACGAAATACGTAAAAAACTCCTCGGCTTCATATGGATCGTGTGGTCTGACAGTTTTGGGATACTGCATACCTTCAATGATGTCTTCCAGTGGCAAAAAAAGATAGGGCATCAATCATGCCACAAAACAAGCGAAACTCAACATCGGAATGATATTGGGTTGCCAAATCCAGTATCTGGATCTTACGCCAAGTGGACTGCTCAAGATGATAAAAACAACCTTTGCTCACTACGCCGAGGTCAAACATTGTAAGGACAGCTCTTAAAACACTATCCTTAAAGAACTCATCAATCGTTTTCGCTCAGAATTCCGATTACAATTTTACTTCAGGATTTGCATAAGAACATTCAAATTACGCGTTTCATTTTTGTCCTTTTTTTATGTTGGTTATATTTCACGAGAATTACACTATTCATGTCTTCATGGAGACTGACCAAGGCGCCGCATTTGTACGTTACTGGTGAGGTCTTAGTCCGTAAACACAAACTGGATGTCTGACATGCAGTCGTTCTTACGCAATCTATATGTAGCTGAATCTTGGACTATCTTTGCCAGTCATACACAGAAGCTTAACTCTTTGCACACTCATGTAGTCGGGGCTCAAAATGGGAACACAGAATAGCAGTACTGCTACCTGCCATGCATGCCAAGGGTGGCGGCAAGAATGTTAATAGATGGAGTTCATTATTTATTCCATAGATGATCACAGTGACATCTAAGGACTCACAAATACCATGCTGAATTAACTATCTCAACGCCATGCACATCTTCGCCTGCTAAAGAGAAACATCAGTTGAATTCATGTGATTCTACAAGCTAACCACTCTATCACAGAACCGACAGAACATATCCATTTAGTTATTTTCATTATGTATATGCCTTTGAGACCAGAACTACTTTCCATACATCTCCAATAAACCCCTGCAGATTAGTATGTTTCAGTCCAGAGAACGGACTGCAGTGTGCCTGGGTAAAAGATTGGTGCGATGTTTGCGCTTTACGACCAGTATATAAGGTTAATTACGATGTAGTTTTTCCTGCCGTAAAGATTATATAGCGATTAATCTGGTGCAAAGACATAATAAGGACTATTTTCAAGGAACTCAGGGCTTGGTAGATATTTTTGGGGATTTTTCTGGGTTTTCTGTGGTTTCTTGAAGTTTTACTTTGGATTGAAAATTTATTTTTATTTTGATCTTGATTTTATTATTAATTGTGTTTATTTTCAAGATTTCTTGTTCTTTTTTATATGTGTGTGTTATTCTCTGGAGTTGTTGATATCTACACTTGTTTAACATAATTAGCTCCCCTTGTGTTGTCTCGAGTTATCTTTCTCTAGGGTGTTATAAGGTATAGTTTTCTGCACATAAACACGGTAATATGACCCATACTATGATCTAAATAAATTACAACCAAGGTGAAATAAGCCTTGTAAATTGATACGGATGTTCTATATATTGATGTCTGGCTCAGAAACAAGGAGCTTCAACACCCACCTGATAGAATTGCCGATTTCTCGGTGTGAAAGATTATAGCAATAGTCAGAACCCAGTGATGTTGAGATTGCATAGTGTGATAAAATAGGGTTTGTAGTTAGTGAAACTTTGCTTTTGGATCACAAGTTTTAAAAAAGACAATTTATTCGCCCCTCCATGCTGATAGTATGTTGAGCTATATGGCAAAACGGAACATGCTGGTGTTGTTATTTCATCCAACACGGCACATACACATTTTTTAAATTTGATATTTAAATAGTATTGGTTATTAAAAAAATTAATTATATGGCAACCCTATCTAGACTTTGAACATTCACAAATCTTTATATGATATAATAAAATGACATAAATACTAATCAGTAAAAAAATTTAACACAATTTCTTTTACAAAATAGGTTTGTGTCGTATGGCAACCCTGCTCTAGTCAGAGAATACTTACATAAATGTCTAACTGTAAATATTATTAATGGTTTGTACAATTAAACATTAGTAAATTGTGTTTTACCGCAAATTAGTATACAATACTGTAATATATATATATATATATATCTAAGTGGATAATTTCTATTATTGCTAACCTCGTGGACATATGCTATAAATCACATTTGTTTTGTACTATTTAATTACTATAAGGATCGTATTGTATACAACGTAATGTGTTCTACAAGATATACTAAAATATACTTCTGTTGTGTTCTTAATATAATAAAATATATCGATCTTATTATGCCATAATAAATTTGTACCGTATTTATAACTGTGATGTTTGTTAATATTAGTGAAATCTAACTTGTTAAGTTTATGTCTGTAATATTAATTATAGATAAGATTTTATTGTGGTGCATGTTGTCTTTCCATCACAACGGCATGATTTTCGTGGTTGAAAGCGTCGTGTCTATACATTCTCCTGTTTTATTGTTTCTGTCTGTTTGTGATTTTCTAATGTTTACTGTTAAATGTAATACCCTACTACGTCTCCGCCCTTACTGGTTGTTATTGTTGTGATGTCTTGTTATAAAGAAATCGGAATAGTGTGTGATGTAGGACCGTCTCCACACCACGAATGGTTCTCAAAAGTCTTCTACCCCTTCTATTGTGTTGTAATATGTGCCTAGATTCTTTTTATTTTTGTTGTGATGTCTTGTACCCGTAATATAAGTAAATTGTCAATATTTTTGCAGTTGAACCGTCTCCGAATAAAATAATAGTTCTAAAAATCCGTGTGCTCTATTATGTATTATTTCTAATTACTAGTGGTCAAGTTGTCTGTTTTACGTTTTGTAAGTCATGATAAGACTATGTATTGATAATGTAGATGTTTTTTCTGTTACTGTGTTGTTATTTGTGTCTAATTCTGTGTTTATTTTTAGATGGTGTCTTGCTATAACCAAGGGACTATTATGTGCGTAGTTGTTTAGACTTCTCTGCACAAATTGGTCTCAAAAACCCTTTGCCCCTATCTAACTGTTATTTCTTATTAGTAGTGCTCAATCTGTCTATGTATTTAGGTGTATATGTCGTTGTGCTGTTCGTAGAGATCTCTCGCGTGTTAGTTTCTGTAAATAACTGTTTTGTTTGTTTGTTTGTTTGTTAAATGGGGGATTAAAGCCTCTTAGCTGAGGCACGACCCTTTCAACCTAAGACAGAAGTCTATTTTGGTTATATCAGGCCGTATTAGCTTTTATCTAAATGTGACCTAAGGGTCTGGGTGTTTGGAAAGCCGTGCATGCTATTGCTATTAATTATCTATATTGCTAGGTGGAGTTGATGTTTATTTGTGGCCAAGATGCCTTTTATCTAAGTGTGACCTATGGTCTGGGCGAATTGAGAACCGTGCGCGCTATTATTGCAAAAGAATGTTATGTTGTTAGTTCTATTAAACTTTATTTCCGGTGGTATTGCTTTTTTTAAATTTAAGAGTGACATTAATGCCTGGGGGAGTATCCTGTGTTGAGCGTTCCTCTGTTGTTATTTGTTGAAAGCTGCGGAGAGAGACCTGTAGAAAGACTGATGACAAACAATGACTTATTTTGTTGTGACTTGCTTAGATTTTTTAATTAGGGCTTTAGTCCTGGTTATAAATTGTTTAATTAGTTTTAGCCTATCTGGTGGTACATCATGGCCCAGAACCTTTTCTAATTTATATGATATTTTGTTATTTAGGTAGTAATCTTTTAGGTCTTGCATATGATGGTTGTATTTATGACAATGGAGTAGGAAATGATCTATTGTATTTTCCTCTTCACAGTCTTCACATATTGGTTCGAGTATATAATGTAATGATTTTCCCAGTCTAAGTCGGAGTAGTTTCCTATTGGCAGGGATTTTCAGCTCTTCCTTTATTTGAGTGGTCCTAGTGGGTCCTTTTAGCAATGCATATGCATGTCTTCCTTTTGCACTGTTCTCCCAATTTTCTGTCCATTCCTTAAGTATTGTGTCCTTTATTATGCTTCTGGTTTCCGATCTGCCAAGTCCTACCTGGATTTTTGTTCCTTGTGTTCGTCCTTTCTTGGCTTCCTTGTCCGCTGCTTCATTTCCTGGTATTCCGACATGGGCTGGAATCCACATTACATTAACCCTCGTACCAACGTGAACTAGGTTTGTTGTTATGCGTAGTATATCTTCTACTATATCTGGCCTTTGGTTGTCATGTTTTTTTGAATAGCCTGGACTGATGATAATGAGTCAGTCAGGATTGTTAAATTTTTAGGTGTTTTAATAACTGTTTTAGACAATGTGGTCTGTATATATAGACCTAGCTGGTGTAGTGATACAATAAGAAGAAAAAGTTACCTTAACAAAAATAGTCTCTGTTCGCGGAAGGTTCACCTAGTAGTCAACCCCTGACCGATTCAGGCACGTTTCATAACACCAGTAAGCAAATCAAACACGACTGGACACGTCATAACATCATAGAGGAAGATAACTCAGACAAAACAAGGGGAGCTAATTATGTTAAACAAGTGTAAATAACAACAACTCCAGAGAATAACACACAAGACATAAAAAGAACAAGAAATCAAGAAAATAAAAAAAATTAATAATAAAATCAAGATCAATATTACAAAATTTATACATAAAGTAAAACTTCAAGAATCACATTAAACCCCAGAAAAATCCCCAAAACTATCCACCAAGCCCTGTGTTACTTGGAAATAGTTCTTATTATATCTTTGCGTAAGATTAATCCCCATATATTCTTTGCAGCAAGAAAAAATGCATCGTAATTCACCTTATTTACTACTCACATCAATTTCAAAATTTCTTGTGAAACACTTTGACTCTTTTTGTGAGACGGTACAATCAGTTCCATTCTCAAAACTTTCCTTTTTCGCCTCTTACCACATGCAGGGAAGGTTGCAGTGTGGAAATTATTTGATTTCCATTCGGCCCCCGCAACTAAATAATAACGTAAAGAAAGGACTAATATATTTTATTTTTGTGTGTGACTTTTTTTCCATGTTTGTTGTTTGTACTGTGATTTTTTTTTTTACCTATGAGTATTTTCTTTTGATACTTTTTTCCTGTGACTTTTTTTACCGTGATTCTTTTCCTGTGACTTTTTCCCCTACATTCATTGGGACATGGTATACACGCACTTGTAGATTATTGATTCTTAATTAGAAACTGCCTTCACAGCACGTGGGGCAATCCCATAAGTATACCGCCCTCTGTTCCTGCAGCTATCTCAGTGTATGTAGACAGGTGAGTCCCAGTCAGGTGTTGATTGTGTGATCATCGGGACTTTCCCACAAATTTACTTTTCCTTCCCTCAACTCTAGATACTACCATTTCTGACATTCTCTGTAAGTGCACTGCGCACTTGTATAAAAACTGTTCACACTATTTTGTACTCAGACATCGGATCACATGAAAGTGATAATATGGTTTGATTTAGTTATTATAATTATTCATTATAATAATTCATTTGAAGGTATTAATGTTGACCATTTAGACTACCAGCCTAAGAATTCCCCATCAGTTCCTGGATTTGGTGCCATCGGGAGTAAGAGGAAGAGGCAGATCTAGAGAAACTCTACGAAGAACCATTTATAGAAAAAGAATGCCAATGAACCTAAACAAAACCCAAGAACTGAAAGACCTGCACCACAAAGACAGAAATGGAAAGTTATGGTTTATGCCCTATGCGCCGCCTATGGCACTGGAGGAACATAACATAACTTTAGACCACGCGGTACATAATATTGCTTGACGTAATTATGGTCAGAGTTGCTGAAATAATATTAAATGACTCTAATACAGTCAGAATTGCTGAAATAATATTGCATGACTCCAAAATGGTCAGAGTTGCTGAAATAAGACTACATACTTCAATCCGGTCAGAGTTGCTGACATAAGACTACATGACTTCAATCCGGTCAGAGTTGCTGAAATAAGACTACATGACTTCAATCCGGCCAGAGTTGCTGACATAAGACTACATGACTCCAATCCGTTCAAAGTATCTGAAATAAGACTACATGACATCAATCCGATTAGTGTTGCTAAAATAAGACTACATAACTTCAATCCGGTTAGAGTTGCTAAAATAAGACTACATGACTTCAATCCGGTCAGAGTTGCTGACATAAGACTACGTGACTTCAATCCGGTCAGAGTAGATGAAATAAGACTAAATGACTTCAATCCGGTTAGAGTTGCTGACATGAGACTACATGACTTCAATCCAGTCAGAGTTGCTGGCATAAGACTACATGACTTCAATCCGGTCAGAGTTGCTGACATAAGACTACATGACTTCAATCCGGTCAGAGTTGCTGACATAAGACTACATGACTTCAATCCGGTCAGAGTTGCTGACATAAGACTACATGACTCCAATCCGTTCAAAATTTCTGAAATAAGACTACATGACTTCAATCCGGTCAGAGTTGTTGAAATAAGACTACATGACTTCAATTCGGTCAGAGTTACTGACATAAGACTACATGACTTCAATCCGGTCAGAGTTCTTGAAATAAGACTACATGACTTCAGCATGGAAAGGTGATAAGTGGTGCTGCTTTAAATAAGGCTGTATGATTTCATAACACAATAATATTCCGGAGAAGTACTTGTTTGTAGCTGCGAGTATATTAGTGAGAATTAGTTAAAAACTGAAATACCGAAGGAAACTCTTCCCTCTTCACATAAGTATGACACGTACTTGATCCTTGTCCTATATTATCCTATAGATAGAGACTAAAGATCAAGTCAATCAATCAAATAATTAATATGGACTGAATATAAATATTAAAAAAAACACAAAAAACGATAATCAACAACGACACAGAAGAACAAGTGCTAAATAGAAACATATATGGAGAGAAAACTATAACAAGTAAAACATTATCTATAACTTGGACACATAGTCACAAATGATGGCAGATGTGAAACAGAAGTTAAAAAGAGAATAGAAATGGCCAAAAGTACTAAACAAAGTACTAGCCATTTGGAACAATGACATCATGAAAATAGTAACATTAAAAAAAATTACAAACAAGTTGAAAATGAGAGTTATAAAATGCTACATCTATTTTATATTAATGTCTGGATCAGAAACATGAATACTAAATAAACAATTAGAAGACAGAATTGTTGCATTTGAGATGTATGCATATAGCAGAATAGGGAGAACTTCATGGAAAGAGAAGAAAACAAATAAAGAGGTGCTTAAAAACACTTAATATGAAGAAAGAATTACTAAGAGAAGTAAAGATCAGGCAAATAAAATATTTTGGACACATTAAAAGACATGACACCTTATTGAAGTCCTTACTTGTGGGTAAAGTCAAAAGGAAGCGAGCAAGAGGTAGACAGAGATACAAGGGGAAGAGTAACATTCTAAGATGGATAGGTTACAGTCTAGCAGAGTGCACCACCAAAACAAGAGACAAGGGATGTTGGAGATCTGTTGCAGCCAACCTTCGGTGAAGTGACAGCACTTTGTGATATATATATATATATATATATATATATATATTTATGTCTGTGATTCTCCGCAGACAGCTGCGTAAACTGAACACCATGCTGTGACAGCTTCGTATAGAACGAGAGGCAGCGATTACATATTGGTTTTCTGTGTGAAATCAATAGCCATTTGGAACTTGGGTTGCATATCATGAAGTCGACGACGTACGAGATCAATGCGCGTCTATTTGCGCACCATGTGATCATAATAATCACAATATTATTACAATATAGCTAAGACGCAAAATGTATAAATATTTACCCAACTGAAGAAAATCCGTTTTTAAAGCAACATTTCATTTCGTCAGTCTAAAATTTAAACATCCGCATTCAAAAAATGACGTATATAGATAGATATCTCGGAAATCTAATCCTACAAGCCTTAAAAGCACTTATTAATATTGTCCGAAAAACTATAATTTTTTTTTTAGAATGCATGTGACAAGGGTACGTGATCAGATGCATTCTGCAACGTGACCACTGCTTAAGTGCACACTTCAAAACAATTTACGAATATCCAATAAAACATTTCCAAGGATTTAGAGGCTACAGCGTCACCTATCGGTTGAATTTATCATGTAGTGAACTGTGTGGACCGTTCCTCTGATTCGGAGGATATATTCTCCGGGTATGCTTCCCCAATAGGAACAAGCAAACAGCACGTAAGGATGCCATTCCCAGAGAACTCTGATACCCCTGACGCCGCAATGCAAACAAGGGTCACAGCTTATAGATAGATAGATAGATAGATAGATAGATAGATAGATAGATAGATAGATAGATAGATAGATAGATAGATAGATAGATAGATAGATAGATAGATAGATAGATGAAGAATGACACGGACATATCCGGAAGGACAAACTGTAAAAACAAAACATGGAAGTAGCCTATTGAAGCTTGACACGTGATATGCTAGGAGTTGAAAACTTAATATTGCTAGTGATGACAAAATCCCTAAGTTCATCATAGGACATTTGTTGTTATTATGCTTAACCATGACCGGGCTCATGTCGCTAAATTAAGTTGGACCCAGTTCGTTACGTGTTTTGATTATTGTTTGCATTTTAGTTGGTTACTATTTATATACTTGGAATAGCCTTGGCTATTTTATCATTCGATTCCAAGTATATAAATAGTAGCCAACTAAATGGCAAACAATAATCAAAGTAACGAACTGGGTCCTAACGAATTCAGCTAGGAGGCCTGTATTGTCGAGAGCCATGGCTTACATTATAGTCAAACGCGTTGTGTGGAGAGAAGATAAAACTGTTCATTTCCGGTTGTCTGCATCGAGATGAAGATAAGGCGTACTCCTGCCAAGAGAGGCTGGAAACTAAGATTGGATGGGCCATCCCTGACATCGATAAGGACCATGGTCATGTCCAAACAAGCACTGGTGCTGAAGTTGAAGATACCACTAAAAGATACCGCCCAGAGGCGGACCAGCAACCACGGAAACACGATTTGATAACATGTCTTCATAACTTCCAGTTGTTTTATTTTTAATATGGTATTTTTTAACTGCATAGAGGCTAAAGAAGAAGTTCTAGTTCTGAGAGCCTCCTCCTACTCTCGACCGACTTTGTAGATTTTCTTTGTTCACCATACACAATGACTTGGGGTGGGGGGGAAGTAATATTGAATTTCTCTGTTTCCTGTGTTCAAATATACACGAGATGTGTTAGTTAAACCAAGGGTTCTCAACGACAGCCATATGAAACCCTCGGGCGGGGGAGGTCACAGCAAATTCTGGGGGTGGGGTGCCACAACAAATAAAAGAAATTTAACAGGGGGGCACGTACACATCTTGGGTGAACACAGAAAGATGACTATTTTAGCAATATTTAATGTAATGTATAGTAACATACCTTGAATAATGTCCACAAGCTATGTTAGGTCTCGGGAAGAAAACAAGTAAAATTGTCCCAAATAGAGGACACGAACGTAAAAAGGATAGGAATCACTGAGTTCATCTATTATTGGATTGACAGACAGGTGGATGGACGTTCTGTGAAATGATAGGCAGATAGCCTGAAGTATTATCTGATTAATAGATGATAGGACAGACAGACGAACTCATAGACAGACTGCCAGATAGATAGAGAGATATACGTGCTGGCGGACGGACGAATATAGAAATAGTCAGATGGATAGACAGACCGTGGAGTGGACGGATTTGTTGACTATGTGTGTGCGTGTGTTTGTGTACGTTCGTGTGCCCTCCACAAACCGGGAACATTTGAGGCAAACCAGATTTACAGAATAAGCTGAATGTTTAATTATATCTTCCTAGACAGAAGAAGGGGAAGGTGTTGGAGTAGAGCATGAAGAACAGCAGCGCTACCGGGTGGAAAGTGAGAACAAATTTGACCCTGTTAGAAGGAGAAGACCTCCGATTGTTAGATAGCGTATCCTGGCGGGAGAGGCTACACATCCGAGACAGGGCAAACTGAAGGACCCTGTCGGGGTATATGCGACAACGGAAGAAGTCCATCTCGTGGGCTTTCTCGAGAAAGTTATCCTCACCACTGCACAGACGCCGGAGACGAAGTAGTTGAGAGAATGGAAGTGATTGTGACAGGCGTGAGATGATGTATATAGAAGAACGTTGTGGGCATCAGTCGGTTTGTGGTGTGCCGATGTGCTAAGACAGGAAGGGTGGATAGTGATGAATAGTTCCAGGAAGTTCACATGGGAGGTGAAGATCTCTGATATGAACTTGATGGCGGGTGAAAGTTATCAATGAACTGAATGAAGCGTGACAGATCAGCCTCAGCCATGTCAGTGATACCGATCCCATCATCGATATACCTATGGAACATCAATGGGAAGGGCTCACCATAGGACTCCCACATCTGGTGCTCAATTTGACCCATAAACAAGCAGGCATAGCTGGGTTCCATCTTAGTACCCATGGCGACCCCACTGATGTGGTCGAAGAAAAGTCTATCAAACTCAAAAGAGTTAGATTCACCCTCCTTCGGTGTCCAATCATGCTTACAGGAAGCATGACCCATAAATCGTTCAAAAGTCGGATGTGTCAGGCCTAAAGTGTACAAATATCGCAGTCAAGCTATTAACCACGACGCATCACATTCAGTTATATGGACTACATCCTGCTAATCTGCAGGAGTTCGAAAAAAGAAAGGAAGCACACATCAAGGTTTAATTTAGTCGTCTGACATTTGCATCCAAGTTGCAAAGCCGATCTCGGAAAATGAATCTTAACAGTATTTTCATGATTGAAAAAAGCTCAAGAGATAGAGATCTGAAGATGAACTCGAGCAATGTAAAAAAAAATAATATTACTATATACTTTAAATATACTGACAAGAATTTTCATGGACACAGATGCTGTTTAACTGGTACGAAACCTATTCTCTGCTTCACTGAATGTTACCGGTATTCTCGAAGAAGCATATTAATGAATTCTCGAATGATGGAAAGAATCTTCCGATCTAATATTCCTTTGTGTAAACTGTGAACTCCTATGATGTGATTGTATCAGTTCTATCCATTTGTATATACTGTTTTTGTAGTTTTACTTACTACTTATTCGTTAACCCTGAAGATTGTGGAGACAGGATTGTCTGAATCACGACCTTCATGATTTGTGATTGTCTCAGATCAGATATAACCAGTGTGGACTCATCTCTATGCTTGAACAGGTGCGAACAAACTTATTGCAGTAATTATTATACTATATGAAGTACTTATTATACTATATGAAGTACTTATACTATATGAAGTACTTATTATACTATATGAAGTACTTATTATACTATATAAAGTACTTATTATACTATATGAAGTACTTATTATACTATATGAAGTATTTGTTTATTATTAAAAAATATGTATGTATCTGTAAGTCGCATTCTTCTGCGTTCATTCTCAAAGTTCTTCTGGTTAGTTGGATGTTATCCAGAGTAGGGTATGCTCTGTAATGGCTTACAATTTCATTGTGATATCTTCGTCTTTCAAACAGACACATCAGACTTCGAGATGACCATTGAGTCGCTTTGACCTTCGGGACGGGACAGCCAACTCAATTCTCGCACTTCCTTAACCGCCTCTTACTTCATACACGGGTGATAATCCTTTGCTCACCCATCGGGCCACGACAAAACATCGACGTGCCTGAAAGTTTACTAATTTTCGTAACAAAGAAATAGCAAGACGGAAACGGACTGAATGTTGAGAATGTAATATTACAAACAATCAATTTCTTCCTCTGCGTTCATCTCACTCTTGCTTATTGCCAGGATGTAACTGATAGACAATAATACGTTGTTTCATAGTTTACAATATACTGAAACCTCTATCTTTCGGCACGATGCATCCAATTTCAGCATGTCATTATTACGAGATCAACTTTCTACTGTGTATGAAAATTTCCATCCCCAAACAGTTCTTAGAATCCTCAATTACTTTATGACATATCTGACGGGTCATGCTGTTAATTGTCTTCGCTCTCATTTCGAGACAGGACATTACATGCGTGCAAACATTAACTGCGAATATTGAATCCTTTTGTTTAGAAGAAAATATAACTTACATATTAAAGCAATGAAATATTAGGTTACAATTATCATATGGAGAATAATATTTAATGAGTTTATTCATCTGTGTAGTATAATGTGAAGTCACTCGCTCACCGACCAACAGACCAGGATTTCAAGTTCACTTTTTTTGTGGTTTGAAATAAAAATTACCCCAGCTGTTCACCCAACCACCAGAAAGTAGAGTTCCAGGGCACATGCTCTAGGATGGTAGAGAAATGGCGCAATCGTTACTGAGCAAGTGTGGTAGGCGAGGTTAATTAGACTCTTTCTGGACAATCACTGACTAGGCAGATGATCACTTATATAATAAAAATGTGTTTTGACTCTTGTCCATAATTTAAGCTACATCTCGCTATTTTGAACTGTTCTTCAGAAGCTGACAGAATACTTTAATTGTTGTTTTTTTCACAATTGAGGCATGTAAAGCATTTTAAAATCCTATTATTAACATCTCTCCTTTGTTAAGTCGTATTTATAGTCTTTGTGGAGGCCTTTCCGGTTTTAAACATTTTTGCCGAATTTTGTTACAATTATTGAAACATTATTGATTTCCGAACTGCTTTGATTTTCTTAGAGTAGGGCCTACGCAAATTTCCCCCAGGACAACAGAGGTTGCAGTTCATCTCCGATAGAAACCTTGATAGCCTTTATTGTTAATGTTTGTGCTAACAATTTTTGTTTTTCACTGCTTTATTTGCGAATCCAGCTTCGGATTTTCGGGATAGAAACCAGTGTAAAATCGTACATAGTTCATCGCAAAAAAATGTAATTGACCTGCGTACAGAATTGTTAATATGTCAGTCTCAAAATCATTACGGTTGGGGTTGAAATTTCGGTGAATGTTGAATGTTTTCTTTCTTGTTTTAGGAAATTTAAATATGCACACGTCGTAACTACTACGTTGGCAATACCACTTCAATGTTCACAGCATGTAAAATAATTTATATATACCATAACAGGAAACAGTATAGAAACAAAACGACATCGGGCATGTCTTTGTCGTGATGTGGTTACCTGAACGCCGATTTGCAATAGTACTAAACGCCCAGCACTAAATTCCTATACTAAATGCCTACTACAAAATGCCTAGTACTAAATTCCTAGTATTAAATTCCTAGTACAAAAGGCATATTCTGATTTTCTAAAGGGATCAAGGTTATACGGGCTTGTATTTTTAAACATTATTCTCACTGTGGTCAGATATCGAAATGAACAAAAATAGGTATAGTGTTACCAAAACAAGTCAATAAAACAACCCAACAACGAGATACAGTGACAGACGACGTTTCGACTAAAAAGCCTTCAATTAGGACAAACAAAATACCATAGTCAACAAATCTTACATAGAGATAACATGATAGTGATAAGAAGGCAAAAAAGAGAGAAGCACAGTAGCGAGAGATTATAGTTGTTATCCGACACTGAACATTTATCCATATGTGGTCAGGTCGATAGCGACCCAGAGAGAGGCGAAATGTCAAGCATCTTTAACCATGATTAGTTTTAAGATTCATGAAAAGGCCAGCGTGATATGAGAGCAATACTGTTAAAGAAATTGCGACCAACTGCTGACTCACTAGAGATATAGCTACAGATGTCCATCGTTCAAATAAATGAATAAAACACTGAACATAATAGCTATTACCGAATAGTGGATATGCAGGACCTTCTGTGCAAATACAACAGCGATACAGCACATCTCAATTCTCTGAACTACATCCTGTCGAAATTTGTGAACGAGTACAAGACAGCCATTATCAATGGAACCCAGCCGTTATTTTTTCTTACAATCAAGACGTTGAAGATGAGAGATTTGCTTTCCTCTCAACACACAAGATATGTCTATATTAGGGTTCACGGTAGCTGTAATCACACTTCTTCATTGGTCATCAAATATATTACCGGAAAATGCCAAGAATATATCAAGGAAATCCTGAACTTGTTAATATTCTTGTCATTACGGAGGTATCATTTTTTCTGGAAAGATAAATACTTTAGCAAGACTTTAATAAAATACATATTTTTTTAAGGACTAATTATAGTGAGAAGCAATAAAAGGTAATACTGCTATAGTCCGTTCAGAATCGTTTGCCGAGATGTTAAATTATTTTTATCAAAAACGTATTGTTCATTTGGATTGATCATTTGAAGTTAGGTTTAGAATAATAATGTCGCTATAGAAATATTTTTTTATCAAAGAAATGTGATCCAGTTTCAAAGATACCTTATTTAACCTATATTAAAAAAAAGTTAATCTAAATTATAAACAACCGCTGGATTATGTAGATGCTTACATCTCACAGCTGATTATTAAATATAAAGGCATGACCCTCACGGTAGAATGTGCACCGTTCTAAAAGTAGTTGTTTCCACTGTACATTTGTATAAAGCAATGTTACATATGGAAATTCCCGTTTAGCACCAAATATTATTTTTCCTGAACTTAGAATTATGTGAAATCAAAAACGGCTATTTACTCGATTTCAAGTCACAAGTCAGAGGCACGTCTCAATATTTACAGAAAGTAGGCGGCACTAAGCATATTACCTTCTGCAAGTCTATGTGAGAATGAATCTGAAAGCGAAATATTTTACTGAGCATAACATTGCTATAAAGATTTATCAATACTTCTGCAGATAGCGTAAAAAGGGACATCTTTATTGTTCTTTATCAAATCCTGAGAAGAGAACAATGCATATTTTAGGTTTGTGTAAACGTTCATTTGATCGAATAGTGGAAGCAAGCGGATATTTATTGCCAACAAATTCACGAAAGAAAGGAAGGAAAGAAAAGATAGACAGTTTCGATAAGGACCTAGTAAAAAGAGAAATATGTAGAATGTTTGATAAAAACGAAGAAGTGACACTTAGAAAGTTGAAAATTTGGCTGAAAACTAATAACGACATTGAAATATCAAAAACTTTATTATGGAAAACTGTAAGAAATGCAGGCTTCACCTTTAGAAAGTATGCTGGTGGAAAAAACATTATTTGTGAAAAACCACATCTGGTAGCTCTTAGAAGCAAGTATTTACGTGAAGTGAAGGGAATGCGCGAGAATGGTTATGATATTGTGTATTTAGATGAAACTTGGATCAATGCTCATCATACAAATGAAAAGGAATGGCAGTTAGCAGATGGAAGTATTAAAAGATCAGTACCAAGTAGTAAAGGGCAACGTTTGATAGTTGCACATGCAGGTAGCAGACATAATGGGTTGTTGCAGAATGCTCATCTAATTTTCATTTCAAAATCCATTGACAATAGAGACTACCACTCCGAAATGAATGGGCACATATTCGAAGACTGGATCGAAAAAAGTATTCTTCCAATATTAGATAGACCTTCTTGTCTGATAATGGACAATGCTTCATACCATAACGTAGTGAACGTAGAAGATAGAATCCCAACATCATCAAGTACAAAAGATGCAATCAAAACGTGGCTCATAAAAGAACACATACCAGTTACCGACAGGTACTTGAAACCCGAATTGCTTAACCTTGTAAAACAGACACAACGAACAAAGATATTTAAAATAGACAAGTTAATTGAAGAACATGGTCATAGATGTTTGAGACTACCTCCATATCATGCACACTTAAATCCTATAGAGCTAATTTGGGCAAAAGTTAAAGGACACGTAGCATCTACAAATACAACTTTCAAATTATGTGATATTGAGACACTTACAAATCAGGCTCTATCAAATATACATAAAGACTACTGGGTGAAATGGGAGGATCATGTGTTACGCCAAGAAGAGGAATATTGGAAAAAGGAAGGTTTGTTGTTTGTTCAGCCGAAAACAGTAATCGACCTATTTGACTCGTCTGATTATGAATGATCATTACTCTGATTAAGTCTACACTAAAAAAAGTTTGATTTGCAAAATTTACAAGTTGATTTGTAAAACATTTCATTGCTCAATACCACCCAAGCAATTCAAAAAAATGTTATAAGCAAACCATCAACCATTACTTATAAAAATTAGCCCGCTTGATTCAATACAGAAGTTCAGATATCTTGGATCAACTATTACAGACAAAATGTCCTTACATGAAGAAATATATGTACTTATTTCAAAGGCAGCGACAACATTTGTGAAACTCACACCAAGAGCATGGAACAATATCAAATTGACTCTACGAACAAAATATATATTTTAAATTTTTTTTACACCTGCCACCATGTAAAATTTTGTGGACACGCCTATGGGTCATCATTGCACTAGATTACTGTAAAATATTTTGTTTATGGTCGAAATCATATTTACATGGGCAAACATCAAAAGAATTCGCCGCTTTCAAATAACCGTTACAGCTAGACATCAAGTAACACATATGTTTTCGCGACATGGACATTTTAACAACGTATGCCAAAATTCATGTGAAATCATCAAGAACTTTTTGAATTATAAATCATACCATCTCGGCAAACGATTCTGAACGGACTATAGTAAAACTGCATGAAAATAGTACTCTCGTGGTAAAAAGGTAATGAAGGTTTATTGAATGGCAACTGACACTATCACTGTAGGATGCTTGAGTGAAATAATGCACACAACAAAACACAGGATATATTCATAAAAATAACAATACAATCGATTATGACCTGTGTGTTCTTATTTGTATGATTATATCATGTGTTTTGTTGTGTGTATTATTTAACGTAAGCATCCGACAGTGATAGTGTGTTAGTCATCATTCAGTAAAACTTCATTACCTGTTTCCCACGTGAGTAGGCCTACTAATTATAATGAAGTACGCCCTTTCAATCACGAAATTTAGTCCATTTTAGTTCACCGAAGCTATTGTCTATAAAAACATGATGTGATTGGGGCTCCTGTAATCCTGAAGCCATGACGTCCGAGATAAAATAAATTCAATTGCCTGATTGCTGGACTTAAGGGAATGACAACTAAACTTGAGATTTGCTGCTGTAAATTAGACAGTTATCTCCCATATATCATCATATTTTACTGCCTGTTTTAAAGCTTTCGGCAAGATTGATTTTTTTTTGTTTCTATCCCCTCCGTTTTCTGCAGCGTTTTCTGACTTAATGATCTTCCGAGTCTAACGCTGCCGAAACAGACATCAACATTACATGGATATATTGCCCTGGTCATGCTGGGGTCAGAGAAAACGAGAGAGCCGAGTTATTGGCAGACAATGCGGCGATAGACGACACCGTACTGAGAAGAGATAAAGCAGACTTGATCAAGGCAGTAATAAATTCATTTCAAGATGAAGATGTTGTCAATGAGACTGAGAACGTACACATACAGAAAATCATTACAATTATTAAGATACTGTAATCCTAGTACAATATCGATGGGGTCTTTGTTACCTCTAATATTTTATGGTAGTGTGTCCTGATATAACCTAATTGGACTTTGTCCGCTGGTTGAAAGGGGCACGCCTCTCCAAAAGAGAGGCAAACTTATTAACTACTACCTACTACCTACATACAGAAAATGTCAGAAATGTGAGTATCTAGAGAGGAGAGAAGGAAACAATTATTTTTTTGCAAAACCCCAAAGATCACGCAATAAACAACTGGCCCGGACTGAGTCTACATACACTGGAATTGATATAAACTAGTTTATAATCAAGAAGCTTTCGGCAAAAATGTTTAAAACCGGAAAGGCCTCCACAAAGACTATAAATACGACTTAACAAAGGAGAGATGTTAATAATAGGATTTTAAAATGCTTTACATGCCTCATTTGTGAAAAAAAACAATTAAAGTATTCTGTCAGCTTCTGAAGAACAGTTCAAAACAGCGAGATGTAGCTTAAATTATGGACAAGCGTCAAAACACATTTTTATTATATAAGTGATCATCTGCCTAGTCAGTGATTGTCCAGAAAGAGTCTAATTAACCTCGCCTACCACACTTGCTCAGTAACGATTGCGCCATTTCTCTACCATCCTAGAGCATGTGCCCCGGAACTCTACTTTCTGGTGGTTGGGTGAACAGCTGGGGTAATTTTTATTTCAAACCACAAAAAAAGTGAACTTGAAATCCTGGTCTGTTGGTCGGTGAGCGAGTGACTTCACATTATACTACACAGATGAATAAACTCATTAAATATTATTCTCCATATGATAATTGTAACCTAATATTTCATTGATTTAATATGTAAGTTATATTTTCTTCTAAACAAAAGGATTCAATATTCGCAGTTAATGTTTGCACGCATGTAATGTCCTGTCTCGAAATGAGAGCGAAGACAATTAACAGCATGACCCGTCAGATATGTCATAAAGGAAATGTAATGATTTTTCCAGTCTAAGTCGTAGTAGTTTCCTATTGGCAGGGATTTTCAGCTCTTCCTTTATTTGAGTGGTCCTAGTGGGTCCTTTTAGCATTGCATGTGCATGTCTTCCTTTTGCACTGTTGTCCCATTTTTCTTTCCATTCCTTAATTATTGTGTCCTTTATTATGCTTCTGGTTTCCGATCTGCCAAGTCCTACCTGGATTTCTGTTCCTTGTGTTCGTCTGTTCTTGGCTTCCTTGTCCGCTGCTTCATTTCTTGGTATTTTGACATGGGCTGGAATCCACATTACATTAACCCTCGTGCCAACGTGAACTAGGTTTGTTGTTATGCGTAGTATATCTTCTACTATATCTGGCCTTTGGCTGTCAGGTGTTTTTTTGGATAGCCTGGACTGATGATAATGAGTCAGTCAGGATTGTTAAATATTTAGGTGTTTTAATAACTGTTTTAGACAATGTGGTCTGTATATATAGACCTAGCTGGTGTAGTGATACAATAAGAAGAAAAAGTTACCTTAACAAAAATAGTCTCTGTTCGCGGAAGGTTCACCTAGTGGTCAACCCCTAACCGATTCAGGCACGTTTCATAACACCAGTAAGCAAATAAAACACGACTGGACACGTCATAACATCATAGAGGAAGATAACTCAGACAAAACAAGGGGAGCTAATTATGTTTAACAAGTGTAAATAACAACAACTCCAGAGAATAACACACAAAACATAAAAAGAACAAGAAATCTAGAAAATAAACAAAATTAATAATAAAATCAAGATCAATATTACAAAATTTCGACATAAAATAAAACTTCAAGAATCACAGAAAACCCCAGAAAAATCCCCAAAACTATCCACCAAGCCCTGCGTTCCTTGGAAATAGTTCTTATTATGTCTCTGCGCAAGATTAATCCCTATATATTCTTTGCGGCAAGAAAAACTACATCGTAATTCACCTTATTTACTACTCACATCCAATTTCAGAATTTCTTGTGAAACACTTTGACTCTTTTTGTGAGAGGGTACAATCAGTTCCATACTCAAAACTTTCCTTTTTCGCCTCTTACCACATGCAGGGAAGGTTGCAGTGTGGAAATTATTTGATTTCCAGTCGGCCCCCACAACTAAATAATAACGTAAAGAAAGGACTAATATATTTTATTTTTGTGTGTGACTTTTTTCCATGTTTGTTATTTGTACTGTGATTTTTTTTTACCTATGAGTATTTTCTTTTGATACTTTTTTCCTGTGACTTTTATACCGTGATTTTTTTCCAGTGACTTTTCCCCCTACATTCATTGGGACATGGTGTACACGCACTTGTAGATTATTGATTCTTAATTAGAAACTGCCTTCACAGCACGTGGGGCAATCCCATAAGTACTCCGCCCTCTGTTCCTGCAGCCATCTAAGTGTATGTAGACAGGTGAGTCCCAGTCAGGTGTTGATTGTGTGATCATCGGGACTTTCCCACAAATTTACTTTTCCTTCCCCCAACTCTAGATACTACCATTTCTGACATTCTCTGTAAGTGCACTGCGCACTTGTATAAAAACTGTTCACACTATTTTGTACTCAGACGTCGAATCACATGCAAGTGATAATATGGTTTGATTTAATTATTATAATTATTCATTATAATAATTCATTTGAAGGTATTAATGTTGACCATTTAGACTACCAGCCTAAGAATTCCCCACCAGTTCCTGGATTTGGTGCCATCGAGAGTAAGAGAAAGAGGCAAGTCTAGAGAAACTCTACGAAGAACCATTAATAGAAAAAGCATGCCAATGAACCTAAACAAAACCCAAGAACTGAAAGACCTGCACCACAAAGACAGAAATGGTTAGCTATGGTTTATGCCCTATGCGCCGCCTATGGCACTGGAGGAACATAACATAACTTTATACCACGTGGTACATAATATTGCATGACTTAATTACGGTCAGAGTTGCTGAAATAATATTACATGACTCTAATCCAGTCAGAATTGCTGAAATAATATTGCATGACTCCAAAATGGTCAGAGCTGCTGAAATAAGACTACATACTTCAATCCGGTCAGAGTTGCTGACATAAGACTACATGACTTCAATCCGGCCAGAGTTGCTGATATAAGACTACGTGACTTCAATCCGGTCAGAGTTGCTGACATAAGACTACATGACTTCAATCCGGTCAGATTTTTTGAAATAAGACTACATGACTTCAGTATGGAAAGGTGATAAGTGGTGCTGCTTTAAATAAGGCTGTATGAGTTCATAGCACAATAATATTCTGGAGAAGTACTTGTTTGTAGCTGCGAGTATATTAGTGAGAATTAGTTAAAAACTGAAATACCGAAGGAAACTCTTCCCTCTTCACATAAGTATGACACGTACTTGATCCTTGTCCTATATTATCCTATAGATAAAGACTAATAGATCAAGTCAATCAATCAAATAATGAATATGGACTGAATATAAATATCCAAAAAACAAAAACCAGGATAATCAACAACGACACAGAAGAACAAGTGCTAAACATAAACATATATGGAGAGAAAACTACAACAAGTAAAACATTATCAATAACTTGGACACATAGTCACAAATGATGGCTGATGTGAAACAGAAGTTAAAAGGAGAATAGAAATGGCCAAAAGTACTAAACAAAGTACTAGCCATTTGGAACAATGACATCATGAAAATAGTAACATTAAAAAAAATTACAAACAAGTTGAAAATGAGAGTTATAAAATGCTACATCTATTTTATATTAATGTCTGGATCAGAAACATGAATAGTAAATAAACAATTAGAAGACAGAATTGTTGCATTTGAGATGTATGCATATAGCAGAATAGGGAGAACTTCATGGAAAGAGAAGAAAACAAATAAAGAGGTGCTTAAAAACACTTAATATGAAGAAAGAATTACTAAGAGAAGTAAAGATCAGGCAAATAAAATATTTTGGACACATTAAAAGACATGACACCTTATTGAAGTCCTTACTTGTGGGTAAAGTCAAAGGGAAGCGAGCAAGAGGTACACAGAGATACAAGGGGAAGAGTAACATTCTAAGATGGATAGGTTACAGTCTAGCAGAGTGCACCACCAAAACAAGAGACAAGGGATGTTGGAGATCTGTTGCAGCCAACCTTCGGTGAAGTGACAGCACTTTTTGATATATATATATATATATATATATATATATATATATATATATATATATATATATATATATATATATATATATATATATATATATATATATATGTCTGTGATTCTCCGCAGACAGCTGCGTAAACTGAACACCATGCTGTGACAGCTTCGTATAGAACGAGAGGCAGCGATTACATATTGGTTTTCTGTGTGAAATCAATAGCCATTTGGAACTTGGGTTGCATATCATGAAGTCGACGCCGTACGAGATCAATGCGCGTCTATTTGCGCACCATGTGATCATAATAATCACAATATTATTACGATATAGCTAAGACGCAAAATGTATAAATATTTACCCAACTGAAGAAAATCCGTTTTTAAAGCAACATTTCATTTCGTCAGTCTAAAATTTAAACATCCGCATTCAAAAAATGACGTATATAGATAGATATCTCGGAAATCTAATCCTACAAGCCTTAAAAGCACTTATTAATATTGTCGGACAAACTATAATTTTTTTTAGAATGCATGTGACAAGGGTACGTGATCAGATGCATTCTGCATCGTGACCACTGCTTCAGTGCACACTTCAAAACAATTTACGAATATCCAATAAAACATTTCTAAGGATTTAGAGGCTACGGCGTCGCCTATCGGTTGAATTTATCATGTAGTGAACTGTGTGGACCGTTCCTCTGATTGGGAGGATATATTCTCCGGGTATGCTTCCCCAATAGGAAAAGCAAACAGCACGTAAGGAGGCTATCCCCAGAGAACTCTTCCACCCCTGACGCCGCAAGGCAAACAAAGGTCACAGCTTATAGATAGATAGATAGACGGATAGATAGATAGATTAGATAGATATATATATAGATAGATAGATATAGACAGACAGATAGATTGATAGATAGATAGATTGATAGATAGATGAAGAATGACACGGACATATCCGGAAGGACAAATTATAAAAACAAAACACGGAAGTAGCCTATTGAAGATTGACACGTGATATGCTAGGAGTTGAAAACTTAATATTGCTAGTGATGACAAAATCCCTAAGTTCATCATAGGACATTTGTTGTTATTATGCTTAACCATGACCGGGCTCATGTCGCTAAATTAAGTTGGACCCAGTTCGTTACGTGTTTTGATTATTGTTTGCATTTTAGTTGGTTACTATTTATATACTTGGAATAGCCTTGGCTATTTTATCATTCGATTCCAAGTATATAAATAGTAGCCAACTAAATGGCAAACAATAATCAAAGTAACGAACTGGGTCCTAACGAATTCAGCTAGGAGGCCTGTATTGTCGAGAGCCATGGCTTACATTATAGTCAAACGCGTTGTGTGGAGAGAAGATAAAACTGTTCATTTCCGGTTGTCTGCATCGAGATGAAGATAAGGCGTACTCCTGCCAAGAGAGGCTGGAAACTAAGATTGGATGGGCCATCCCTGACATCGATAAGGACCATGGTCATGTCCAAACAAGCACTGGTGCTGAAGTTGAAGATACTAGGCCCAGAGGCGGACCAGCAACCACGAAAACACGATTTGATAACATGTCTTCATAACTTCCGGTTGTTTTATTTTTAATATGGTATTTTTTAACTGCATAGAGGCTAAAGAAGAAGTTCTAGTTCTGAGAGCCTCCTCCTACTCTCGACCGACTTTGTAGATTTTCTTTGTTCACCATACACAATGACTTGGGGGGGGGGGGAAGTACTATTGAATTTCTCTGTTTCCTGTGTTCAAATTTACACGAGATGTGTTAATTAAACCAAGGGTTCTCAACGATAGCCATATGAAACCCTCAGGCGGGGGAGGTCACCGCAATTTCTGGAGGTGGGGTGCCACAACAAATAAAAGAATTTTAACTGGGGGGTGGGCACGTACACATCTTGGGTGAACACAGAAAGATGACTATTTGAGCAATATTTAATGTAATGTATAGTAACATATCTTGAATAATGTCAACAAGCTATGTTAGGTCACGAGAAGAAAACAAGTAAAATTGTCCCAAAGAGAGGACACGAACACGTAATTTGAATGTTCTTATGGAAATCCTGAAGTAAAATTGTAATCGGATTTCTGAGCGAAAGCGATTGATGAGTTCTTTAAGGATAGTGTTTTAAGAGCTGTCCTTACCATGTTTGACCTCGGCGTAGTGAGCAAAGGTTGTTTTTATCATCTTGAGCAGTCCACTTGGTGTAAGATCCAGATACTGGATTTGGCAACCCAATATCATTCCGATGTTGAGTTTCGCTTGTTTTGTGGCATGATTGATGCCCTATCTTTTTTTGCCACTGGAAGACATCATTGAAGGTATGCAGTATCCCAAAACTGTCAGACCACACGATCCATATGAAGCCGAGGAGTTTTTTATGTATTTCGTTTGCAATTATGTTAGTGACCCCTTTCGAGTGTTTCAGCAGTCCGTTACAATGCCCATGATGACTCTGAGAATGCGTCACATTCCACCAATATTCCCTCTTCACCTTTTGGAATGTGAATTATGCCACCTTGAACAACAATTCCCGTATCAACAACATATGTGAAGGGTGGAATAACAAATTTTTCAACCTCGTTGGTCGCTATCATCCTTAGGTTTGGCGTATCATTGAATGATTTTTAACGAGAACCATTAATAGTTAGCACTATTGTCCAACATGAATCTGTTGGCAAAGCACGAAAAAAAATAGTGTGTCGAAGATCCATGCACCTTCAAGAACGAATTCGCAACGTGTTTGTTGCTCGTCGTGAAGACCACAAGAATGTGGTAGAATTTCTACCTGGCGCAGACTGGAATTAGTTTAAATTCGTTTAAAACATTAACTAAAATTGTAGTGTCAAAATGTTTATGTTTCACTATCTTTGATAGTCAAAATTGTGACATTTTTCCAAGTGAAAACTTTAGCATCGCGTGAAATTTTTCTATAATGTATCAATATTAAAATCATTAACTGAAGATATAATGCCAAAATATCGACTAAGATGTTTTATATATTGTATATGTGCTAGGTATTGTGGGGGGGGGGTGGGGGGGGTGGGGGAGTTCAAGGACATGAGAACCTCCAGAGGCCGTTTTAGACACTAGGAACAAAGTGAGAACCCTCACTGCAATGTTCGTAATAAAGATAGAGACAAAGCCGTTACACTACTGCAATAGCGACACAAATAAACCGTTGCCAAATACAGTAGGGTGTTTTTGTTTGGTCATTGTAATTGGTAGGCACTTAGCTCCTACAGAAAGAGAGCAGGTAGCTTTTTTTCGGAGGTCGGTGTTATGACAGCCGAATAACAAGGATATTACCTATCAAGACTACCAGGAACCATCTCCTTGTAGTCCGTGACGATGGCCGACCTTATGGGATAAATATTTATCTAGATCGCACTTAAACGCGAAGCGACTTGATCTGTTGATCAAGTATTGTTACACCGAGGTGTTGATCCATTGATATATATTAGAAATGATCAATGGCATTTATTATTGTTTACTCATTTACTCTTATGTTTCGTCGCTATCACAAATGCAGTTTCCATTTGTATTGCATGTCCTTTAGTTTGACTACTTCAAAGTCAATATTTTATGTCAGTCGTGTGACAGTATGGAAATGAAAATATTGTACATTTAATTGTATAAAGCATGAGTTCTGGAATTTAACTCGATCACGTGCATTAGATTAGGAACTAGTATACATTGAGGACCATATTAAATGTAAGGGAGTCGGACTTATTTGGGATCAGTAGGGATTTTGCTGGTGCCTGTGGAGGTAGACGATCAGGCAGTGTGTAGGACAGCTGCCGAATTACCAAAGAAATAGATATATTTGAAAAATCGAGAAACGTCTCGAATTCTAAGCATGAGGATTAATTTAGGAATTTCTATATACGTCTAGGATTGTAAGTGAGAGGATTAATTAATGGTATTTTCCAATAGTAAATACAAGTGTAATAGATACGCGAAACGTGTCGAATAACATAAAAGTAAGAGGGAAACTCAATTTCTTCTGAGAACGAAACCTGCGGGTTGTCAGCTTGTGCGCTATATCCTTCAAATACCCCCCTCCCGGGTAACACATATTTAATATTGATGTTTCACTATCTTCTCTAGTCAAAATTGTGAATTTTGATCCTTTGATTCTTTTTCTGTAACTTTATTTTCTACACCCATAAACTAATTGTGACTTTTTTCTTGTGGCTTTATTTCCGTTTATCGTCTAAGTATGGGGGTTTCTACTCAAAACACTGTGTACTGCTGAGAGTTGGATTGTTCTTGGCATGAAATAAAACTCAAAAGAACGCCAATTTCAATGTATATGGAAAATATCAGTTTCGTTGGTCTTAAATGCTGGAGATCAAAACAAAGACAAGAAAACAATGTCAAAAGTCCCTGCTCCCTGCTGCATTCCTGACAATATGTATCACTGTTGAAGATTTTTGTGTGTTTGGGCTGACTGAAATTTTCATTATATATTGTTTATTGTACTTTTCGTAGATTGCAGATTTTTTTTTAACTGTGCTATGTTTATAAAACGTCAAACATTCCGATTATGTATACCTGTATTTTGTATGCCCGTAAATATTTGTGGCCAGCATTCCTACCTGAAAGGAGACGTTTATGTGACATTTGTTGAAATCATTCCAGACGTGAATGTTGTGTACGCACCCCTTCAAGGAAATGGAGGAAGTATATTACGTTGTATCATTTCTACTGAGTTGTAACCATTTACACGTAACCATTAGGAGTGAAGCAAATTTGACCACAATTGAACAGTACATTCTCTATGTACAACACGACACTATCTCAACAATTTAACAGTATATTATCTATGCACACGAAACTATATCAACAATTTAACGGTACATTCTCTATGTACAAGATACTATCTCAACAATTTAACAGCACAATGTCCTTGTACAAGACGATACAGTCTCAACAATTTAACAGTACATTTTCTATGTACAAAACGATACAATCTCAACAATTTAATGGTAAATTCTATATGTACAGCACGATACTAGCTCAACAATTTACCACATGGAACATCAAGTGGCACCTTTGAGTCATCAACCGCCAGCAATCGCGAAATAAGACCTAAATGCAGAATCAAAACAAAGCAGAATCAGCCTTTCTGCGTGATCTTTTTTTATTATTGCTTTCTGTGTTTTTCGTTGGTCACTATTTATATATTCTCTGTCGGCCGTGTATTGCCTGACAACTCCGACCAATGAAATTCACTGGAATAATAAACAAACCAAAAACCCAAAAGGCCTGATTGAATTCTGTTGGTAGGTCTTCTATTGGTGAGTCACCATAGAACGATTTGTGTGATGTCATCTTGGGTTCCCCACACCTTGTTTTTGCAGAGAAGCTCTTGTGGACGAAATTGTCGCTCTGTGAACAGCGAAAATGGAACAATTCTGTAGTATGTGCTCTAGTGCCTGTATTTGTTGCTTCGCAGAGGCAAATCACAGATCCACTGATACCCTTCAACCTCAATTCTACCCGTTTGTTACGTTGTTTCTAAGCTTCCTCTTCTCATGATGTTACCAATAAATGTGGTCTATATGTATTGTCTATTGTTGATACGTAAATCTCACTTGGTGTTAATCTCCCTTAGTACCTCCTAATTAGTTATTTTTCCATTATTAATAAGTAATTTTCTCTTTGCGTTAATCTATCTTAGTATCTACTAGCTAGTTTTCTATCTGTCCATAATAATTTTCTAAGTGGTCGCATTTCAGTGATTCTATGTTCCTACTCGTTTGTTTATTTGTTGTCCATGATTCATTTCAATATGAACGACTGAAATATGTGTAGCATTAATGGAATATTTTCTTCATTCTACTGCTAAAAACTTGCTGCATATGCTTTTCATTTTGTGAAAAATTGCTTTTGTCAGTCCTATTCTGGTTTGTTTTTGGGGTGATTTTTTCCACATGATGTCTTCAGGTTTGCCATATATTTAAATTGCTGAATCTGTTTGAGGGGTTAAGAACCAAAAAATAAATAAATTACGTTGCGAGTTTAGGGAATTAAGTCATCACTTTGGATGGCCAACCCAGGGCCGGATTTAGACTTGATACGTCCCTAAGCTTTACGGATGTGCGGCAGTGGGACAAATCATGCTGCAATATATTTAAGTATGTATGACAATTGCTCAGGAAGTGTGGGCCCTAACAAATAGCTTTTGTAGCTTATACGTAAATCCTGCACTGGGCCTACCCAGCTGATCTATTTATGCGACCAGTCCTTGACATATCAAGGATCTAACGATAATTAAAAATTCCAGCATACCGATATTCCACGATACGTTTGATGCATACAAACTTGTGAATAAACGACATTTTAGAAACGTTCATAAAAAAACCGCGTGTTGTCATTTGATATGTGTAGCCCATCAGAGTTGTAGCCCTCTGAGTAAACTTTGAAGGGGCTCTGTCACACATCATATTATTTGTAACACTTAGTAACACATTATTGGTGAACAGTAAATGCTGAAGCACTGCTTCAAAAGACAGATATAATCAAAACCTGCATATACGATTGCAATTCTTATTATATATGGCCCACTTGTGACTGGGAGTCTCTGTCATGATTGTACTTTACAGCCACTCATACACATTCAGTTCCGGATTTCGACTTGATAGGGTCCTAAGCTTTTTGAAATATGGAGCCCTTTAATGATTACGAATACATGTATATAGATAGTGAAATTTTTTTAATTTGGGGGGCCCCAAGAAAGTAGGGGCCCTAAGCTATAGCTTGTTTAGCTTATAGGTAAATCCTACACTGTACACATTAGACATGTTCAAAGATGCAATAATGTAGCTGTTGTTATTTTCAGGAAAGTGAAAGAACATCAATTAATATATAATAGACTCCTAGTTCTGGTACTGACATCGTCAGATCAAAGGTCAAACACTATTGAATATGCAGAATTATTACTGTGTACACAACCGTTGGATATTGAAATGTTGATAAAATTATGCCGTGTTACAAGTTACGTGTAGCCTTATATTGTAGACTGATTTATTTATAACTCCGTCTTGTACTTCATCAACCTATTTCTCGATGAAATCATTCAGGAACTATTTGGCATATTTCACTAACCTATGACTCCATGAGAGGAACCTATAACAGCATAGAATATTTCTCCAAGATATGATTCACTGAAACACTCGGGGTACTAATAGATGTATAGCATATTCACCAACCTATAAATCCGTGAGGTAATTCAGGATCATATCGCTACATAACTCAGTCATCAACCTAAGTTTTCATGGAATATATCGATTCTTATAGTCAACAAAGTAATAATAATCAGAAATGAAATGTATCATTGCAAATTAACAAGTCATAACTCACAGAAAGCATTATGCAGTACAAATATAGGCTTACAATTTGAAACAACGTAGATAATTTTTTAAAAAGACAAGATAGAGAAAACAATGCATATCGACATGACCCACACTTTATCGGAAATAGCTTTTCTAAATCACAAACTTATACAGGGTCAATATCAAAATGAACAGAAATAGGTATTGGCGTTGCCAAATTAAGTAGACAAAGCAACAACAACAACAACAACAATATATATATATATATATATATATACCCTCGTGCTTGCATATATATATATATATATATATATATATATATATATATATATATATATATATATATATATATATATATATATACACAAATACATGATTATACACCTACACTCCGCCGAAGACGGGTGTGTCGGGCAATTAGGCGCAAATAAAACTGCGACACAACCCATTTCCATTCTCTGGACTGCATCCTACTGGAAGTCTAGTAGGATCATGGTCCTGCTGCAGTGGAGATCCAGCGGGAGTTTGAGAATGAACGCTGAAGAAGAAGAAGAATACGCCTACACACGGACACATACACGAACACAGAAATATATGCCAGTTTTACATTCATCTAGTTTTCTGTTTACAACTAGGACCATGACTAATACATAACAAAGAGTATCATTCTTGTCGTCATCCCATATTACATTTTTTTATTGGGAGGGGGGGGGGGTAGTTTAAAATGCAAGGCAATGTAATCCAGTGGGTGACATATATGTTCACGTTCTGTAAACATGCAACAAACCTGCTTAAATCAGAAAACAGATTGCATGCAGGTCTTTACGACCGTGGGAAGGGCCAAAACGCGTCCTTGCGGTTTGTCATTTATTAACCTACGCGTGTTCTTGCTGTTGGAACATTAAACATAGGAAGTTGAGTCTTTTTTTTTTTGGGTCAAAATACGGAAACACGCCCCTTTTGTTCTCTCATACAGGTTAACAGAATGTAGACCAGAGAATGGGAGATGTTTAGAGTTATGATTTAAATATTGGTAGCTTTTATTCTCTTCTTTGTTTGTTCTTAAACGCTTTCAGATTAGCAGGATAGCTCTAAGTGCAAATTGTCATGATTTACAGTCTATCTGCGATATCTGCGCCTTTATGTCTGACACATCTTACTCAAGTTTGGCTTCTGTGTCACTTTCATCCTGGGATAGGACAGTAAACTCCATTCCAAAAACTTATTAGTCAATGCCAACAACATGTGTGATCGGTAACAGTTGCTATTCGTTGCATCCCTTTTCGGGACTCGGAACATACATGCGACAATTAGACATTGATATATCTTGCTTTCATACCATTCTAGCATTCGTCACACGTAGGTAGAAAACGAATATACTTCAGTGCGAAACAATGCCAGTACTCACAATGGCGTTGCGTCATATGGAAGGTAACAACCAGTGGCGTATGCTTAGCATAAGCAAGGCAAGCATTGCATGCCTTCAAGAGTTGCGAAAATGATAAACCAGTCAGTGATCTATCCCCCATCCAAACTTAGCCCTTGCAGCATTGCTCAAAAATATATTTTAAAATATTTTTCTCACAAATCTGAATTTTTCCGAAAATTAGTGCTGGCAACACATATGAAAGTATAGTGGCCGCACTGAAGCAATTTTGAATTTGCTTTCGTTAAAATAGTCCCTTTACATATAAGCGCAGTGATATACTGTGTGTTTTTTTATAACCTTGTCTCCAGAGTAAGCTTGCGATGAAAAAAAAATTAATACATTTTATGATTCAATCACTATTATAACAATTTAGCACTGGCAAATAATAAATTGATTGATGAACATTTATTTACTGGTGTGAAACAGTGCAATTTCTATGTTCTAGTACTTTTATTTGAATGTTAAACTAATGATAACAATGCAAGCAATTATAATCTTGATTGCATACACACACACTTGTTTAGTAAGCCATTTCCGATCACTTTTGGTACACGTCACGTGATCTTACTCAACACACACGCACATTTACACAGCGATGTGGTTTCAATTTCAAACCTTAAGAATTCAAAACTTCAAACATGATTTTAATCAGCTGATATTTAATATTTTGTGTTTAGAAACATGTGTATTGCTATTGTTAATTACTAAACTTAGTATATTTGTTTACCGTGGTGGTTATTATGGCTGATTCTATTAATGATGTTGTTGTAGATTTATTTGAGCGACCGTTTCAATCGCGAACATTTAATGAAAAATTGGACTTGGTAAAAATGGGCAGACCGATTCCTGCGTTAAGCAGTTTGAAACGAGAAGGAACAAAATGTGTCCGTTCATTTAACAATGATTTATATAAGAAAGTCGTTTGGCTTTGTGGTTCGGAATCATTATGTAAGTTATTTTAATATTGACAATTCCTGCATCGTCGTCTTCAGTGGAACGTTCGTTTTCTGCATTAAAACGCATTAAAAATGTCATAAGGAACTCGCAGGGGCAATGTCGTCTTTCTGCTCTATCAATGATGTCAATTGAAAAAGACCTTCTTGTAGAGATGAAAGGCAATGATGACTTTTATAACAAAGTAACAGAGGACTTTAGCAGAAAGAGCCGCAGAATAGAACTGAACTTCAAATAACTGGGTGAGTAGAAAATTATCATTTTTTAAAAGTTGCATGCTCTCTTTCAGACCCCAGGATACGCCACTGGTAACAACGTACCTCTGGAACATCATCATCATCATCATTAAGTTCCGTCTCCATAACTATGGTTTGTTGCAACATAACTTCAACATTCTCTTTCTCTTGCCGTGGTAGTGCGCTCTGTTAGACTGTAATCTGTCCAAGGCGCGATGTTTTACTCCCACTTTTATCTCTGCCTACTTCTTGCTTGTCTCACCTCGATTTAACCCTCAAGAAAGGTATTCTACAAGGTCTTTTAATATGTCAAAAATGCGAAATTTGTTTGATTTTCATTTCATTTAATAATTATTTCTTCATACAAAGCCTTGCTAGAACCTATTTGTTTGTTTTCTTCTCTTCCCGCGAAGTTGTCCCTATTCTTTTATATCGCAAAGGCATCAATTCTGTCTTCTAGTTGTTTGTACATTGTCCATGTTTCTGAATCACACATTTTATATGCATATAGAATATATGCAACATTCTATAATTCTCATTTCGAGTTTGTAGTTTGTTTAGTGTTAATATTTTCCTCATGTCATTGAAAGTACCGTTAGCCATTGCTATTCTCCTTTTAACTTTTGTTTCACTTCTAACATCATTTGTGATTATGTGTCCTAGATATTGGGAATGTTATACTTGTTATAGTGTCTATCTGTGTATTTTTATGTCTAGCACCTGTTCTTCTGAACTTTTTCTGATTATCATGTTTTTTTTTCATATTCCATATTCTTTACTTGATTTATCCACCTGATCTATTAATCATTATAGTTCATGTTCACTTTCTGCTAAAAGGACAGTGACATTTGCATATCACAAATTGTTTATTACTTTCCCACTTACCTTGAATCCTGGTATTCTTCTATACGTTTAAAAATATTCTCTATGTAGATGTTAAATAGGCTGGGTGATAAAATACATTCTTATTTACCCCTACAGGCTGTCACGGACTAAGGACCAACCCGAAATAAAGGAATGACGAAAACGGATGTGCTGGACCTCGGAAATCCTGACCACAAGTGGCCAACCGGGGTGCAAATAATCACAGTTTTACTGTGGAACTTGCAGCACGTACTTCACGCTCCCTGGCGGAAATCACACGAAATATTCGTTGTGGTTATTTGAGAGCGAACGCTGAAGAAGAAGATTTTACCCTTTATTTTATTTATATGTATGGTGAGTAGTTGTTTTCAAATCTTATTGATATTGTTTGTTCCTAATTTATAATTCTAATCAGCTGATGTCTTTCTTATCTATGCCTATTTCTTGAAGACATACACTTAATATTTCATGTTGGACTCTGTCGAAGACCTTGCTGTAGTCTATAAAGCAAATATATATACTGTTGTACACTTCTATGTATCTGCCTATCTATAGTCGTATACTGATAATAGTTTCTCTGGTTCTTTTGTTTTTTTTTCTCTAATACCAAATTGTTCTTCACCGACTTCAGTGTCTTATGCCTATTCTAATATAATCCTTTCTACTCTACGGGTGTTGTTAGTCCGTTGCTTGACTTTGAGATGTATTCCACGATAGCCAGCAAGCATTCATTAAAGGTACAGGTAAGTAGTTATATAGGGATGGAACGACCCCCGAGTGTGCTGGATGTGCCGGGTGTGCCGAGTGTGCAACCGAATGTGCAACCGAATGTGCAACCTAATGTGCAATCGAATGTGCCCGAGTGTGCTCGCACATCCAATATGGTGGCGAAACATGTCAAAAACGGTCGAAACCGGCCGAAATCGCGCGGTGTGTGTGTGCCCGGCCTACGCGGGCGGGGTGGGGATCATGATATCGGTGGGGCCCACTGCCCTATTTAACTTTTGTTCAACCCGGTTGAAGAAAATATTGCTCTTTTTCACTTAAAAATTTCCACCTGTCGTTATCGCGGAAATCTTGTAAGGATTTTCACACGGAAAAGTACGCGCAGACTTCTCACTCGCAAATGTGTTATAATGTTTGGATCGGGGGTCGCTCGGATCACCCCCACCAACGGTGGGGGCGCGCGGATACCGGTTCTTCCGCTGAAAATTGTCCACTGTGCTATTTAGCTATGGACCGGTCAAAGAACTAGCATTGGTACTGCTATTATGTGTGGAGTATGTATTTAATGATGAAAATGTATGTGTGTGTGGGTGTATGGGGGGTGTCTGAAACTCCCCATTTTTATCTGTGTTGGTGTGTTGAATAAAAAAAAATAAACGGAAACTTTTCCAGTGTTTTTAGGTACAAGGTGATACAACAAGGGCAATATCAGTGAAGTTTGTAACAATTTTTTTAACCTGTGCTGCACCTTTAGACTGATAATGCAAGATAAAGAAAATGACACATACATCAGCTGACCTTGTGTCGACCTCAACATTCTAATTATGAAACTTTTCCACACCAGAAATTTTGTCTCGTTCAGATTAGTGGACTATCGCACCCACATTTAAACCATGCGTTGTATTGGTTTATTTATAAAACAGGCGTGTGTGGTGTCTAATGAATGGCCGTGAAATGGTATTTCCATATAAATTAAACCAAGAAACAAACAATTCAACACGTTCAACGAAATATATGAAGAACCCGTTTAAATATATGCCTATGTAGCAAGCTTTATATAAATACACAGTGAAAATAAAACTAACATCTATTTAACTTTAGCTGGTAGCATAACGCTGGACTAGGCCAGGTAAGCCAAACATCTGCAAACCATTAAAACCCTCTGTATCGCAATTTAGTCTGTGGTCAGTACACGGAAGCCCAGCGGGTGCCAATTAACCAGATAAGCACGCTCACACTGAAAGTGGGCGCGCGTTTCTTTAAAACGAACGTTAAGACTATTTTCTCTCTCTCGCTCTCCCTCTCTCTCTCTCTTTCTCTCTCTCTCTCTTTACATATGTGGCACTTTATAAGCAGAGAACGTTTTCTGTTACTTATACAGCGTTTTTGTATTTAGAAACATATTTTTGTTAAAAAGCATATTATTAGTAATATTATAAATTATTATTATATACAAATAATTATTCGTATAATCACTTGTATTTTGAGATATTTGAAACTAGGAAAGAAAATATTCTTCTTCTGCTGGTGTAATCAAAGGGGCTTCCCTTGTGTGGTTATATTCAAGTGGGTTATAACCAACTTTTAAGGCTATCGCTCTTTTATTTCTCGCTCTCTCTCTCTCTCTCACACACACACACACACACACACACACACACACATACCCACAACATTTTCAGCTATCGTGACGTTACAGGAGTAACTGCAGTTCCAACGCACAGGCCCTTGTGGGCGTAACTAAAGTTTTAACTCACAGCACTCTACAGGTGTAACTGTGTGTTTAACCACCAGTGCATTACAGAAGCAAATATTTTTAGCATAATTTTTCTTTATTTGGTGGTTTTGGACGGTGATAATTGTAAAAGTGATATTATGCATAGCGGGGTTAGTGGCTTAAGGGTTTGCTGTCGCCTTTGTATACCATTGTTGTAACTCCTTTTTTACATTTTATATTTCAATATATAGCAATTTGAGAGAATTTTTGTCTAGTAAATAGTCATAGCACGCCAGTTGTGTTCCGTGTGGGCTGATTGAAGTTTGTTTGTGGGTGTTGATAACTTATACAACCTTTGTACTTGTAGCTTGATGTTGACACATGCGCGTTATATACATAAGTAGAAACATAGCCAGGCTGTGTGATACCTCGCTAGGGTACCGAAATACCTCCAGGTGGTTTATACATTTCATAATTTCATGGGTTGTATTAGCTTTTGTCCTATTAGTAAGGAAGGTCTGACCCGGGCTTCTTATTACTAACAACATATTGATGGTTTTGGACGGTGATAATTGTAAAAGTGATATTATGCATAGCGGGGTTAGTGGCTTAAGGTTTTGCTGTCACCTTTGTATACCATTGTTGTAACTCCTTTTTACATTTTATATTTCAATATGTAGCAATTTGAGAGAATTTGTGTCTAGTAAATAGTCATAGCACGCCAGTTGTGTTCCGTGTGGGCTGATTGAAGTGGCTTAAGGTTTTGCTGTCACCTTTGTATACCATTGTTGTAACTCCTTTTTACATTTTATATTTCAATATGTAGCAATTTGAGAGAATTTTTGTCTAGTAAATAGTCATAGCACGCCAGTTGTGTTCCGTGTGGGCTGATTGAAGTGGCTTAAGGTTTTGCTGTCACCTTTGTATACCATTGTTGTAACTCCTTTTTACATTTTATATTTCAATATGTACCAATTTGAGAGAATTTTTGTCTAGTAAATAGTCATAGCACGCCAGTTGTGTTCCGTGTGGGCTGATTGAAGCTTGTTTGTGGGTGTTGATAACTTATACAACCTTTGTACTTGTAGCTTGATGTTGACACATGAGCGTTATATACATAAGTAGAAACATAGCCAGGCTGTGTGATACCTCGCTAGGGTACCGAAATACCTCCAGGTGGTTTATACATTTCATAATTTCATGGGTTGTATTAGCTTTTGTCCTATTAGTAAGGAAGGTCTGACCCGGGCTTCTTATTACTAACAACATATTGATGGTTTTGGCCGGTGATAATTGTAAAAGTGATATTATGCATAGCGGGGTTAGTGGCTTAAGGTTTTGCTGTCACCTTTGTATACCATTGTTGTAACTCCTTTTTACATTTTATATTTCAATATGTAGCAATTTGAGAGACTTTTTGTCTAGTAAATAGTCATAGCACGCCAGTTGTGTTCCGTGTGGGCTGATTGAAGTGGCTTAAGGTTTTGCTGTCACCTTTGTATACCGTTGTTGTAACTCCTTTTTTACATTTTATATTTCAATATGTACCAATTTGAGAGAATTTTTGTCTAGTAAATAGTCATAGCACGCCAGTTGTGTTCCGTGTGGGCTGATTGAAGTGGCTTAGGGTTTTGTTGTCACCTTTGTATACCATTGTTGTAACTCCTTTTTACATTTTATATTTCAATATGTACCAATTTGAGAGAATTTTTGTCTAGTAAATAGTCATAGCACGCCAGTTGTGTTCCGTGTGGGCTGATTGAAGCTTGTTTGTGGGTGTTGATAACTTATACAACCTTTGTACTTGTAGCTTGATGTTGACACATGAGCGTTATATACATAAGTAGAAACATAGCCAGGCTGTGTGATACCTCGCTAGGGTACCGAAATACCTCCAGGTGGTTTATACATTTCATAATTTCATGGGTTGTATTAGCTTTTGTCCTATTAGTAAGGAAGGTCTGACCCGGGCTTCTTATTACTAACAACATAAAACACTCGGGTCTGTGAAAAAGAGACAAAATATTACATACTAAAAAAGAAAACGCGGTTGGTTGTCGTGGTGTGACAGCATCTGAATCGGGTAAGGGGCAACTGGTGAAAATAAGGGAATATACTAATATTGTCATATTAATGCATATCTTATATAATCAATAAGTGTTGTGTTAATAAACCCAACTAACACACGTTAACTGGCCCACCTGATTATACACATAACACAACATTTAGTACAACATAGAGACAAACTATAATTACAGCGAAGATAATAAAAAACATATTTATTTAATTCATTAAACTAAAAAATTTGGGTGTACCGGTGATTGACACACCCCCACAACACAACACAAATAATGTTCTTCACGGGTCGCCAACCACTCTGTGTGCCAGGCAGTTCGGCGCCGCACGCGCTCACGGAAATAGCGCCGTATAGCCGGCTGTATCAGCATTATTAAGTCCGCCTGGGGCACGTCCGTGCCGAGAACCGATCCAAGCTGGTGGTCTATAGCCTCCTCGGCGGACATTAAACATGAGTGGGCCAATTGATTTGGCTGCTCTTCACGGCAACCACGACAGTGTCGTGTCCTATCAGCGAACAGGGACAACCACACCCCTTCAAGGACTGATCGGGCTGAGCGGGTCTGTAATAGAAACAATAAAACATGATATAGAAAACATGATACATTTTTTCAATCTCTGTGTTCTTCTGACCAGCTTACCTAACCATACAAGATAATATATTGATACATATTAATAAAGCACCCATTAACATTACATGACAGGAGGCCAAAAATCAACGATCAAACCTGAAATATATTTCATTATTATTATTTTTTCCAACCGCCGAGTTCTATTGGCTTGTTGACCTGACCATACACAAATTATATATTGAAGTATATTAACACAACAGGCAAAAGACCAAAATACGATGTCGAACCCTAAAGATAAATTTTATGTTTATTTTTCAAGCTGTGTTCTTCTGTCCATCTTACCTGACCATACAAATGATATATTGATATATATATTAATAAATCACCCATTAACATTACATTACAGCAGGCCAAAAAAGCAACGACAAAACCTGAAATATATTTCATTATTATTTTTTTCAAGCTCTGTGGTCTTCTGTCTTGCTGACTTGATCATACACAAATTATATATTGATACATATTATCACAACAGACAAAAAGACTTACATTTGTGTTGGTGGCCATTGCATGTAAATGGGAAATGTCGGTATTGTTTGGTGTCCGTTTGGTTAAGTTGTATGAATGGTATGGTTTAATGTTATAGTTGGCTTTTATAAGGGTGTGGATAAAGAGGCTATGAGCAGTGGCACCCCCACGTTATCGGACATACGTGACCGTGATTAATTATAAAACCAAGTGATACGATAGATACCTCTTAATGGGACTGGTAATGGTTTATGTAGTCGTACTAAGACACCTGATGTAAACCACAACTGAAATGGCACTGAACCAGGGGGTGTTGCTGGGTAAGTTTACGACCTATAGAAGCTTCCGTATGCACGTGCATTATAAAGCACTAACGGCCATGCCGATACACAACCAGCATTTTAGAGATAAAGAGGACTAGGATACCGTTAACACCTGGGTTTTATCGTCTAGGCGGTGACCAAGCCATATCGTAAACCGGAAACCCACGATAGCTATCGCACAGAGCGCTGGCTAATGATTTATTTGATCGTACTAAGGATAGTGGTATAAACTACGAAAAAACACTCTGAGACGAGCGTCGTACTATAGGTGCACATCTAGCGCACCACGACTAGAGCCCACAGGTCGCAGTCCCAAAGGTCTCAACACAGAAAGATGAAGAACCCACTGAGAAAATACCAGAGAAAGTCGAAGTGAGGCCTAAGAACACACTGATGCGGCCTAAGACCCCACTACTTCAACATAGGCAGACATCTAAAAGAACAAAAAGTAAAACAAGAGGCAGAAGTCTGATTTGGGATAAGGGGGAGAAAAACTGTAGAAGGCAACGCACAATTACACAACAACTTGTCGCTTGTTTAAACTAATATGATTCTAATATATTGCATTAATAAACAAAATAAAATAATAAAAAACACAACGATGTTGTTGTATTTTATCTGTATTTAAGTATTTGTGTGTGTGTGTGTGTGTGTGTGTGTGTGTGACTATATGTAAAAAAAAAAAGAATGCCCATAAACAAAAACACACAAAAAACTATACAGGTGGTCCGCCTAACACAGGCTCTTTATGTGGTGGCTCGATAGGCACCGGTAGAACCAGCAAATAAAAACCAACTCTGCCGGACCCTATCGAACCACCACATAAAGAGCCTGTGTTAGGCGGACCACCTGTATAGTTTTTTTGTGTGTTTTTGTTTATGTGCATTCTTTTTTTTTACATATAGTCACACACACACACACACACACACACACACACACACACACACACACAAATACTTAAATACAGATAAAATACAACAACATCGTTGTGTTTTTTATTATTTTATTTTGTTTATTAATGCAATATATTAGAATCATATTAGTTTAAACAAGCGACAAGTTGTTGTGTAATTGTGCGTTGCCTTCTACAGTTTTTCTCCCCCTTATCCCAAATCAGACTTTTGCCTCTTGTTTTACTTTTTGTTCTTTTAGATGTCTGCCTATGTTGAAGTAGTGGGGTCTTAGGCCGCATCAGTGTGTTCTTAGGCCTCACTTCGACTTTCTCTGGTATTTTCTCAGTGGGTTCTTCATCTTTCTGTGTTGAGACCTTTGGGACTGCGACCTGTGGGCTCTAGTCGTGGTGCGCTAGATGTGCACCTATAGTACGACGCTCGTCTCAGAGTGTTTTTTCGTAGTTTATACCACTATCCTTAGTACGATCAAATAAATCATTAGCCAGCGCTCTGTGCGATAGCTATCGTGGGTTTCCGGTTTACGATATGGCTTGGTCACCGCCTAGACGATAAAACCCAGGTGTTAACGGTATCCTAGTCCTCTTTATCTCTAAAATGCTGGTTGTGTATCGGCATGGCCGTTAGTGCTTTATAATGCACGTGCATACGGAAGCTTCTATAGGTCGTAAACTTACCCAGCAACACCCCCTGGTTCAGTGCCATTTCAGTTGTGGTTTACATCAGGTGTCTTAGTACGACTACATAAACCATTACCAGTCCCATTAAGAGGTATCTATCGTATCACTTGGTTTTATAATTAATCACGGTCACGTATGTCCGATAACGTGGGGGTGCCACTGCTCATAGCCTCTTTATCCACACCCTTATAAAAGCCAACTATAACATTAAACCATACCATTCATACAACTTAACCAAACGGACACCAAACAATACCGACATTTCCCATTTACATGCAATGGCCACCAACACAAATGTAAGTCTTTTTGTCTGTTGTGATAATATGTATCAATATATAATTTGTGTATGATCAAGTCAGCAAGACAGAAGACCACAGAGCTTGAAAAAAATAATAATGAAATATATTTCAGGTTTTGTCGTTGCTTTTTTGGCCTGCTGTAATGTAATGTTAATGGGTGATTTATTAATATATATATCAATATATCATTTGTATGGTCAGGTAAGATGGACAGAAGAACACAGAGCTTGAAAAATAAACATAAAATTTATCTTTAGGGTTCGACATCGTATTTTGGTCTTTTGCCTGTTGTGTTAATATACTTCAATATATAATTTGTGTATGGTCAGGTCAACAAGCCAATAGAACTCGGCGGTTGGAAAAAATAATAATAATGAAATATATTTCAGGTTTGATCGTTGATTTTTGGCCTCCTGTCATGTAATGTTAATGGGTGCTTTATTAATATGTATCAATATATTATCTTGTATGGTTAGGTAAGCTGGTCAGAAGAACACAGAGATTGAAAAAATGTATCATGTTTTCTATATCATGTTTTATTGTTTCTATTACAGACCCGCTCAGCCCGATCAGTCCTTGAAGGGGTGTGGTTGTCCCTGTTCGCTGATAGGACACGACACTGTCGTGGTTGCCGTGAAGAGCAGCCAAATCAATTGGCCCACTCATGTTTAATGTCCGCCGAGGAGGCTATAGACCACCAGCTTGGATCGGTTCTCGGCACGGACGTGCCCCAGGCGGACTTAATAATGCTGATACAGCCGGCTATACGGCGCTATTTCCGTGAGCGCGTGCGGCGCCGAACTGCCTGGCACACAGAGTGGTTGGCGACCCGTGAAGAACATTATTTGTGTTGTGTTGTGGGGGTGTGTCAATCACCGGTACACCCAAATTTTTTAGTTTAATGAATTAAATAAATATGTTTTTTATTATCTTCGCTGTAATTATAGTTTGTCTCTATGTTGTACTAAATGTTGTGTTATGTGTATAATCAGGTGGGCCAGTTAACGTGTGTTAGTTGGGTTTATTAACACAACACTTATTGATTATATAAGATATGCATTAATATGACAATATTAGTATATTCCCTTATTTTCACCAGTTGCCCCTTACCCGATTCAGATGCTGTCACACCACGACAACCAACCGCGTTTTCTTTTTTAGTATGTAATATTTTGTCTCTTTTTCACAGACCCGAGTGTTTTATGTTGTTAGTAATAAGAAGCCCGGGTCAGACCTTCCTTACTAATAGGACAAAAGCTAATACAACCCATGAAATTATGAAATGTATAAACCACCTGGAGGTATTTCGGTACCCTAGCGAGGTATCACACAGTCTGGCTATGTTTCTACTTATGTATATAACGCGCATGTGTCAACATCAAGCTACAAGTACAAAGGTTGTATAAGTTATCAACACCCACAAACAAACTTCAATCAGCCCACACGGAACACAACTGGCGTGCTATGACTATTTACTAGACAAAAATTCTCTCAAATTGGTACATTTGAAATATAAAATGTAAAAAGGAGTTACAACAATGGTATACAAAGGTGACAGCAAAACCTTAAGCCACTTCAATCAGCCCACACGGAACACAACTGGCGTGCTATGACTATTTACTAGACAAAAATTCTCTCAAATTGGTACATATTGAAATATAAAATGTAAAAAAGGAGTTACAACAACGGTATACAAAGGTGACAGCAAAACCTTAACCCACTTCAATCAGCCCACACGGAACACAACTGGCGTGCTATGACTATTTACTAGACAAAAATTCTCTCAAATTGCTACATATTGAAATATAAAATGTAAAAAGGAGTTACAACAATGGTATACAAAGGTGACAGCAAAACCTTAAGCCACTTCAATCAGCCCACACGGAACACAACTGGCGTGCTATGACTATTTACTAGACACAAATTCTCTCAAATTGCTACATATTGAAATATAAAATGTAAAAAGGAGTTACAACAATGGTATACAAAGGTGACAGCAAAACCTTAAGCCACTAACCCCGCTATGCAAAATATCACTTTTACAATTATCACCGTCCAAAACCATCAATATGTTGTTAGTAATAAGAAGCCCGGGTCAGACCTTCCTTACTAATAGGACAAAAGCTAATACAACCCATGAAATTATGAAATGTATAAACCACCTGGAGGTATTTCGGTACCCTAGCGAGGTATCACACAGCCTGGCTATGTTTCTACTTATGTATATAACGCGCATGTGTCAACATCAAGCTACAAGTACAAAGGTTGTATAAGTTATCAACACCCACAAACAAACTTCAATCAGCCCACACGGAACACAACTGGCGTGCTATGACTATTTACTAGACAAAAATTCTCTCAAATTGCTATATATTGAAATATAAAATGTAAAAAAGGAGTTACAACAATGGTATACAAAGGCGACAGCAAACCCTTAAGCCACTAACCCCGCTATGCATAATATCACTTTTACAATTATCACCGTCCAAAACCACCAAATAAAGAAAAATTATGCTAAAAATATTTGCTTCTGTAATGCACTGGTGGTTAAACACACAGTTACACCTGTAGAGTGCTGTGAGTTAAAACTTTAGTTACGCCCACAAGGGCCTGTGCGTTGGAACTGCAGTTACTCCTGTAACGTCACGATAGCTGAAAATGTTGTGGGTATGTGTGTGTGTGTGTGTGTGTGTGAGAGAGAGAGAGAGAGAGCGAGAAATAAAAGAGCGATAGCCTTAAAAGTTGGTTATAACCCACTTGAATATAACCACACAAGGGAAGCCCCTTTGATTACACCAGCAGAAGAAGAATATTTTCTTTCCTAGTTTCAAATATCTCAAAATACAAGTGATTATACGAATAATTATTTGTATATAATAATAATTTATAATATTACTAATAATATGCTTTTTAACAAAAATATGTTTCTAAATACAAAAACGCTGTATAAGTAACAGAAAACGTTCTCTGCTTATAAAGTGCCACATATGTAAAGAGAGAGAGAGAGAAAGAGAGAGAGAGAGGGTGAGCGAGAGAGAGAAAATAGTCTTAACGTTCGTTTTAAAGAAACGCGCGCCCACTTTCAGTGTGAGCGTGCTTATCTGGTTAATTGGCACCCGCTGGGCTTCCGTGTACTGACCACGGACTAAATTGCGATACAGAGGGTTTTAATGGTTTGCAGATGTTTGGCTTACCTGGCCTAGTCCAGCGTTATGCTACCAGCTAAAGTTAAATAGATGTTAGTTTTATTTTCACTGTGTATTTATATAAAGCTTGCTACATAGGCATATATTTAAACGGGTTCTTCATATATTTCGTTGAACGTGTTGAATTGTTTGTTTCTTGGTTTAATTTATATGGAAATACCATTTCACGGCCATTCATTAGACACCACACACGCCTGTTTTATAAATAAACCAATACAACGCATGGTTTAAATGTGGGTGCGATAGTCCACTAATCTGAACGAGACAAAATTTCTGGTGTGGAAAAGTTTCATAATTAGAATGTTGAGGTCGACACAAGGTCAGCTGATGTATGTGTCATTTTCTTTATCTTGCATTATCAGTCTAAAGGTGCAGCACAGGTTAAAAAAATTGTTACAAACTTCACTGATATTGCCCTTGTTGTATCACCTTGTACCTAAAAACACTGGAAAAGTTTCCGTTTATTTTTTTTTATTCAACACACCAACACAGATAAAAATGGGGAGTTTCAGACACCCCCCATACACCCACACACACATACATTTTCATCATTAAATACATACTCCACACATAATAGCAGTACCAATGCTAGTTCTTTGACCGGTCCATAGCTAAATAGCACAGTGGACAATTTTCAGCGGAAGAACCGGTATCCGCGCGCCCCCACCGTTGGTGGGGGTGATCCGAGCGACCCCCGATCCAAACATTATAACACATTTGCGAGTGAGCAGTCTGCGCGTACTTTTCCGTGTGAAAATCCTTACAAGATTTCCGCGATAACGACAGGTGGAAATTTTTAAGTGAAAAAGAGCAATATTTTCTTCAACCGGGTTGAACAAAAGTTAAATAGGGCAGTGGGCCCCACCGATATCATGATCCCCACCCCGCCCGCGTAGGCCGGGCACACACACACCGCGCGATTTCGGCCGGTTTCGACCGTTTTTGACATGTTTCGCCACCATATTGGATGTGCGAGCACACTCGGGCACATTCGATTGCACATTCGGTTGCACATTCGGTTGCACATTCGGTTGCACACTCGGCACACTCGGCACATCCAGCACACTCGGGGGTCGTTCCATCCCTATATAACTACTCAGGTATGTCCAATGGCAGCAACTTGTCATCGGAGATGAAGATAACTCTTCATGTACTAAACCGCAGCAACTATTAAACATTCATTAATATGTCCTGAATGTGCCTCGCGTGCTTCACAAACTGTCTATCTCGCCATTTGAGCTGTTGATTCATGTGAACTCATTCGCCCCGTGCGCAATCACATACTTTCTTTTTGTATCGGGATGTACATTCCCTACTGTTGACTTTGGTTATCTCTTTGTGACGACATACTAGGCTGAGAAATTAGCCGTTAGTAGTCAAGATGCCATTTTTGTCTAAATCAAACATGTAGTTTGCAAGTTGGAACAAGCTGGAATTATTTACTTTCTTCTTACGATCAAATAAGAGCAAAAATTACCGATCCTACATGATGAAACTAAATTTGACAACTCACTGTCTCCAGTATTAAGCGAATTAGACCATTGAACTCATGTAATCTGCAATATACAATTTTAAAATGGAAACACGTCCACAACATTCGACAACTTCTGATTCAGTAACACATTAAACCTCAACCACGATCGAATATTTAGAATATAGCAACGTTTCTAGAAAAAAGCACATTACCAAGAGAAAGATATATGATAAATATATGATCATCTGTTCTGTATACGCTTATGGATTTCCCCACTGTCACGAGATCTTTAAAATATTGCACTTGGAATTTAAATATCAATAAATCTACTATCCTGTTTATACTGATACAATCACACTGCATTTTTTGTATTCCGTATTTTATTCTGATCAAAATATTGCAGTTTAGCAGTATGTAGTCAGGATATCAATTTGAGCCATATTATACACATTGACCTTTATCGTATATGCACATTTTGGTCTGACGCATGATTTCTAAGTTACTTTGAACCTCTTCTAGATTACGACCCCACCCACATTGACCTCCTACTAAATCGTATCTTACGACATGCATACCAAGTAACAATGTCGTTATTAATTGCTTCACCTTCGGACACCTATTTTCCTTAAATAACAACCACTCGACGAACTATGATATAATATTCCGTCCATCAGAAGTTAAAAGGAGAATATGAATTGATAAAATATTTCAATGACATGAGGAAAATATTAAACTAATAGTAGTCTTCTTACTTTATTTAGTATTTATCATTTATTCATTTGGTTACTGCAGCACTCTCCATTTTGTCGGACATCCTCTGACATTTTCGTTATTTATATTTGTCTTGTAGCCGCTACCTTACATTGATTTCGTTTTCCATTTGTTATTGTTTCTCATTTTCACTTAGTATAGGTTTATTATTATATCACACTTCATCTACCTCTCTCAACTTATCTATTAGACTTACGTAAAGCACATGTTTATATATCGTCTCAATGGTTGAGTACTGGCAGTTACCTTGTATTGATTGTCAACTTATCTATGCAGATCACTATACCATCTTCTAAGAGTTTTCGTCGCATTATCAATTCTTCTATTCACAACACTTTCTCCAGCTGTCTACCAATTTATGTCTCTCACATCGCCATTGTGTTTGATTTGGACACATTTAAAAAGACACACTTCTCATGCCATTCTTTCTTTTTACGGCGTTGTCTTATCTGTAATGTTCTTCTTTGTGACTTTGTATCGCATTTTCTCCCTCAATTACGCAATTCCAAACCTTCTTAAATTTCTTACTCTACTCGTATTGGTCGTCAATATAGTTTTTCTGGCTTGTGTGCAGTTTTGGACTGCCATTTAGACCTCTTCGTGATTTATCCACAGCGCCAGAATCTCTCCGTCTTCGCCTTTTAACTTTCACATCTGACTGCTTCCCAGTTTACTTTCTCGTACGCTTTATTATCCATTGCCTTAACAGTCAGCTGCTATATATATATATATATATATATATATATATATATATATATATATATATATATATATATATATACGAGGCGTGTTCAAATGAAAACGGGACTTGTTACACCACGCGTGATAGAGCGCACTGATATTGATGACATTTTGCACTAGTAATGAGTATCCAATAATTTACATACGGTCACGTGTTCATCTTCCCAGCATGCATATGTGCTGCAGAAGACTGTTAACAATATGGCGGGTGTGATTCCGAACCCGTCCAAAGTGAATCAGCGTGCTGTGATCCAGTTTCTTTCATTTGAAGGATGTCAAGCAGTAGACATTCATCGGAGAATGAAGGCAGCATATGGTGACAAATGTTTGTCGAGGACCAGAGTGATGGAGTGGGTGCGTATGTTTAAAGACGGACGTGAGTTAACGGCAGATCTTGCACGGCCAGGTCAGGCGCATATTGTTGCAACAGAAGAAGCCATAGCCGTGCTTGATAAAGCAGTACTGACTGACCGTCGTCGGAGCATTCGTTCGCTTGCAGAAGAATTCCATATGTCAATTGGGACAGCCCACATGGTTGTTCGGAAGAAATTGAACTATCGGAAGGTGTGTTCACAGTGGGTCTGTGAACACACCTTCCGATAAGAGCCAATAATTGGGAAGTTCTTCATCACCCAGCCTATAGTCCCGATTTATCCCCGTGTGATTTCCATTTGTTCGGACCGTTGAAGAAAGCACTAAAGGGACAGCGATTCAACAGCGACGCAGACGTGAAGACAGCGGTGACCACATGGTTCAGAGAACAGCCACGCAACTTTTTCTCGGACGGCATTCGACGTCTACCTAAACAGTGGGATGCTTGCCTAAATGCATACGGAGATTTTTTCTGATGAACCCAGGTGCATTCTTATTCACAAGTGGTTGCTTTGTTCAATTCCGTTGAAAATATTAAATTGCGTATGATACTTTTTAAATAAATCCACAAGTCCCGTTTTCATTTGAACACGCCTCATATATATATATACCTTCCTTAACTCCTCCCACTCTCGTAAACTTTCATCCCCATTTCGTTCCTCCTTTGTTCCTATTTATTCCTCCACTTTTCCACTTACCAATTTGCATCCGCTTTTTACTCCTCTGCCTCCTATTCCCCCTCCTACCAATCTTTCCCGCAACCTTAAACCCATCTCCTCAGATTCACCCACGGATCACCACCCACTTGTTCGATGTATACCGCCTAATCTCACATTATCTGCTGATGAAATAGCAGTGCTTATCAAAGGTCTTACCTTCATCCCGCTCCGCTCCAGCTGTGATCGCTACTCTGTTATGTGATGTCAATCGTTTTCACCGTCGATAACAATACTTTTTTTTAACACGCTTCGTCCTCTGCACCAGATTCACTTGATGATCATTTTGACTCTTATACTCGTAAGAAACATGATTAGACCCTTATTCTCCAACAACCCAAACATTTGATGCTTATATTGATTTCACCTTCATGCTATACAGCAACTAAATCTTCCACGATTACGACTTTCTAACCTTACTTCATCAGATTTGCAGACGCTTTCTAGCCTTCGCTCATGTCATGATAACGTTATTAAACCAGATGATAATAGGAGCACTGTTGTTGTTTGGCAGAAGGACTTATACATTAAAGAAGCCACACGCAAATAACATAGCCCGACTATTTATCGTCCTTGTGCCAAAGATCCCATTGTGGCGTAGAAAGATCACAAAACTATCAAACGACTTGTTAACAGCAACTAACTTCCCCGGAGTACTCTTGAACTTCGGATTTTTAAAGGTAATCTTGGCTCTCCTACCCTATATCTACTACCTAAAACACATAAACCATCTAACCCAGGTGCACCAATTGTAGCGTTAGTGACATCACACAGAGGCACACTAAATACCCGCAAATGTTGTTGGTGTGTCACCATCAATATAAATGAGTTCACGTCAACTTTATAGACACCTTGGTATCTGTGTGTCGTTATCACGTAAGTACCATTATCATTTCTCTCCTGGTTGTATTTAGACGGAACAAACCGCACTCTAGATAGCAACACGGTTGAACTAAGATAGTAAAATTTCACATCTCGCATGATGACGTTTGATGACAGATGTCCAAGGTGGTATATTTCTATAACGGCAAAAGCACTAGTCAGCTGGGTATAGGAGAGTTCGCTGTTGGCAGTAAAATTATTTCTCGTGTGACAGAGATCAATACCTAATCTTCTCAGGTAAGTGATCTCTAGTCTCTGAGCTGGAAGAGGACCTAGTCTCGCGAGAAAAGATGCCATACTCTCTCATATTATAAAACTCTTGTGTCGGGGAAAAAAAGCCCAAACTGGTAATGGGAGGCGTGGAATAACACAATGCAAATATAACAATGAACAGAAACAGGTACAAGTGCTACCAATGTTTATAAACAAAGCATACTAACAACGAGAGAGCCAGGTAACGTTTCGATTAAAAAGCTTTCAACTAGAAGAAATACGACAGACAAATGAGCAATGTACGTAAGAAAGCATATATTGCGTGAAGGTGATAGAAGAAAATGATTAAAAAATGATTAAAAGCTTTCCATATATGATAAATTCAAATATTTCAGGGTAGGAGAGATCCACGTTTTCCAGGCAGGAGAGATCCAAATATTTCAGGGCAGCAAGATCCAAGTCTTTAAGATTAGGAGAGATCCCGATATATGAGAAACTCAAGTGAGATTCAAGTCTCACATGTATGAGAGAACCAAATTTTCCAGATAAGAGAAATTCTAGTTTTCCAAGCGGGAGAGACCTATGTCTCCCAGATGTGAAAGATTTAAGTCTCCATGGCAGGATAAATTATCTCACATAGGAGATATCCAAATCTCTCACGCTCAACTATATATATATATATATATATATATATATATATTATATATATATGATATATTATGTATATATGACATAATATATCATATTATAACTTTTCCCAATTTTCCTGACAGGAGAAATTGTAATCTCTCATGTAGTAAAGTTTTTTGTTTTCATTTACGAGAAATTATATTATCCAATTAAAGTTAGATACGTTTTGGCAGTAGCACAAGCATTACAAGTCTGCGACTGAAAAGACGATAGAAAGAACATAATTTAATTGTTTAGTTCTGGATTTCTGTGGAAATAAATCTACACAAAATGCCAACGCACTACAAAGAGTACTGGCATAATTGTGATTACGAAAGACTATCAGTTTTTCCACATAATCAAATTCTTACAGAACTTCAAATGAAAACGTGTAATTATTTGTGAAATATCGTTGAGAAATAATGTTGGGAGTTCAATTATTAATATTGAAGTTAGATGTAAGTCAAGAGACATGATTCACCTTAAACTATCATCTTCTTTGTCTGTTACATTTGCTATCATACTGCTATCGTTTGCTAACATGCTGGTTGTAGTTCGAAAACGAAATGCGCTGTATAATGGTATACAACCTGGTTGTGAAATACGACCCTGTTTGCTAAGCTTGATTCATCAACTTCCAGCTGGGCTTTTGTGTCGCTTTGAACTTTTGGAAGGAACAGCCAACTCTGCCTCCAAAAACACTTATTCGCCTTTTACAATAAGCATTGCAACTGGCAGTGTCGCTATTTTTTGGTTCCCTTTCATACCCTGGCAACACATGTACGTGCTCTTAAGCAAATTAACAGTGTGTATTGGGTTCGCATATTATATAATTTAAACGATAAAAGTAGAAGATAGTGCCACTATATACTATAATCGTTAAAACTTATTACGCACTTTGTCTAGCAAAGGACGGGAAACTGTCTCGCAAGCATGCAAGGTTTGACATATGATATGTATTAGACAAACATAATAGGAAGAGAGATTGAATGACTAAAACTAATAGGTCGCACGTAGATTCCTTATGCAATATTTCTGGGAAGCATTCTAGTGTGCCCGAACACTACATGTCAATGACGCAAAACGGCAGACTCCTGCACACATAGCACCTGTAAGTCACTTAACAAGAGCGGGCCACATCTTTGAAAACGTTGTTTTGATATGTCAATGTTGAAGTCTACGAGGAACAATACCGTGATATTTGACATGATGAATTGTGGAGAGTCCAATCGAGAGACAAAATCAGCTAGTTGGCTCTCGAAACTTAGTAATAAGTGGGGACCTCTAACGTCTCGTGCTTAACCTACTGCTTATTTTGAGTTCTTTCGCGCTTAGTCACTTGTTCTTCATTTTGATTATTACTAAGAACGTTTTTTTTAGTTCAGCGTTATTATAAGATCTTCCAGGCCAATGATCATGGCCATTCCTGCTTACCGTATTCAGGAGTGTTTATTAATTAATCAACAACCATGACAGTGCATTCCGTTATCTGGACTAAATTCTACTATTATGCAGGAATTTGAGAGCGAACTTGGAATAAGTTAATTACTTAATCTAATAACTAGAGAATTATCAAGTAATCATTCTGAATCAAGACTGACAATAATTAATAATGTGATTGATTAATAGTGTTGTTACATTTTGACAGATATCGTTGCTATCAACATTTTGATTGAAGCTAACAGCGAGCTGCGAAGTGGAAATGCAAAATATGTGAGATATTCGAACTTAACATCCGTCTTAACATAGACTGATCAAAAAACGTGTAAAACAATATAAAGAACGTTCTGAAGCTGCACGAACTAAGTAGGTGATAAAGTACTAAAGAACATCAGGAAATAAAATCAAGTAGAATTTTCTCACAAATGCACAATGTTCACTTGATAAACACTACCGGTGTGTTTGATTTCTCTCAGATTAATTAGTCAGCCCGAGAAAGAAGAGTTATTGACTGAGACAGCAGTCTCACATTGCTGATGAATACATTCTTTGTAAACAAATGTTTTTCTTGCTTATTCATCGCGGATTTGTGTTACAATTCTCTATGTGTAGCCCACCAGAGTGTAGCTCAGTGAGTAAGTCAGCTTTGAAGGGGGCTCTTATGCAGTACGTGAGATGTGTTTCGCATGTATTCTCTTTGTTGCAGTTGAGAAAACGTGCATGTCTTATTGAGGTAAATAACTAAATCTTCGGATGATAAAAGCAAGATGTTAAATGGAGATTGAAAATTAGGGACATCACGAAGCAAGTTAAAAAGAAAGTTGTTGCTCTTTAAAGCAGGTCTGACTTGTATTTTTTAAATTTTAATAAAGCGAAACACACGACGTACAGGATTGATTTTTATTGTACTTTGGTTTCTCCACATGTGCTCCATTTATCTCAACAAAGCGCCATTTGCCAGCAAAGAAAACCACCCACAGCACGTAACTCCGTAGATTCGATCAATAGTTTTAAATAGATCTAAGAAAAATTATCATGTAAACATGACGTCACTATTTCGGTTCGAACCGTGACCTTGTGAGCACAAAATAAATGGCTTAAACACTATGCCAGACTAGTTTGTTAATCGTCAGCTCATTCATCATGTTACACCGGACACGGCCATACGTGTTCCGATCCCATATTCAGTGTGCCATTGGCATGTGGCATGGCATGTGGTAACTGACTGTTCCTGGTCTGTGTTGTTGATAATTCTTTATTTGATTCCTATTTGCCGCTCATTTCTTGCAATACCACACTTCACTCTCGGGTTCTGCATTCTTGCTATATTTCATGCAAGAATAAATACATCACATATTTTGCAAATGGTCTAATTCCTTGACTGCATTCAAAATACCACCACGGTTCTTTCAACTACCAGTCAGCTACGATTCTCATGATGTGGTTTTCCTTATGGATTCTCTGCGATTCTGGGCGAGTTGAACTGCCGCAACTAGGTTTAAACAATCTGAGATATCATTGCACCATTGTCGTCCTAGACGCCCTTCCCATGCATCGGTTAACTCTGCCTTCAGCTATTAACCTTTCCATTCTGTTATATCTCTTTATATGACCCCAAAAAAACCTCAATTTTCTTGCTATGATTTTGTTAAGGAGCCAGCCCACTTTGACTATATTAACATTTCTTGATTTGTCTTTTTAGCTGTTTATGGTATAAGTAAAATTATTCTGTAGCATCTCATTTCGAAAGCAGCGATTCTCTTTGCTGCTGTTTTTTTTAAATTTATTGGTTATACAATTAGATATATGCTATAATTGGAACCCACACATTTTTACAATAGTTAAATGAGCGCCAGATTGCAGTAAAACATTCGATCTTTGGCCGAAAGGTTAAATCCATGTATTTATCCAATGTAAAACTACTATTTGGCCCCTTTCATATATTTATTTGAAATTTACTAATAATATTTGAATAACATTTGAAATGGAATACTTTAGAAATGTCCTAAGAATATCATAAACAGAGAGACAAATGCATACACATCCACAAAGACTTTAAACATTGAAGAAGATTGGATCGTTAAAAACATTTTTTTTAAAGATGTAGATTAATACATTTACGACATACGAAAAGACACAATGGGTTAGAAAGTTTAATCATTGTGGGAAAAGTCTCAGGAAAAAGAACAAGAGGTCGCCTAAAATGCCAATAGGCACACGTTTTTAAGGGGGGGGGGGAAACACAATGGGGAAAAACTGTTTGAGAAAAACAGTGAACAGTTCATATTAATTTTAAAAATTAATACATCCCCATTTAATTATGGTAAATAAATGGTTTTGAATTTGCAAATCTTTCTTGCACACATGTCAAGTTTAGGCATCAATTTGTAATCAAGTTATTAATTCAAAACGACAGAAAATAAAGTGTTTCTTAGTACTGCAGAAATATTGATGAGTCCTTCAACAGTATGATATGGCAGATCTGCCCAAAGCACTTATACAATGGGTTGACTGCTGTTAATATTGCTGTTGGCACTGCAACCAAGTTTTAATGAATCACAAGCTCTGCAAGCTCAACTTAGGCTGTTGAAAGTGACATACGGAAAATTCACGTTCGATTGCTTCGCAAGAACTGATTTTAAGAGACTGTTAAATGCACAAAATAAGGTTACCGAGGCAACCCTAAAAGTCAGAAGATCCAGGAGAAGGAGGAGATTGGATCTAGGTGAAGCACAAGTTGAAGCTGAAGGCTTTCTATACCTCGTAGAAGGGTTTATTAAGGTAAGGAATTAGGAGGGTTTATTAAGGTAAGGAATTAGGAGGGTTTATTAAGGTAAGGAATTAGTGTAAATTTTATTAACATTTGTTCGCGAAATTTTGATTTAATTTTCACTTCAGCGCTCATAACTTTTTTTCAAAAATTAACCAATATTGATAAAATTGTGTATGCATATTGCTTACATAGTTCCATATAGCGTTATAAAATTACCATATGAAGACCGGACACAGCCACAATGAACTGGTTGAGAACGTTTGAACACAACACTGGCATGAACAGTGCAACGTACACATAATCTAGGAGCTTGTAAGACTGACAATGAGAACACTATTCAGGAACCATATAAACTATATATACATAGCTGATCGTGGAAGTCATAGTGACAGGATTACCAAAATTGCGATCTCCACCATTTCTGATGGTTGTAAAGCGCAGATATAAACAAACTGGACTAACGTCTGTAGCTAAAAGTAGCGTACCTCGCTATAACAGGTACAAAATGAATTGAATTTCAAGAGTTATTGATGTTGAATGGTACGATAAAGAGTGAGTGAGTGAGTGAGTGAGTGAGTGAGTGAGTGAGTGAGTGAGTGAGAAAGATTTACAAAGGAACATTTTGTTTGAGGACGGAAATGCCTACAATTGCATAATATAAATGATTGTTATATAAAATTACCATAAGAAGACCGAACAAAGCCACAGTGAATTGCTTGACGTCACTCAGGTAAAAGCATGTCTATTCGAGTGCAAGACGCACTTCCCCTTGTTTCTAAGAGAAATAATGATTGTAACAGGTCAACGAAATATATTAAGTGTAGGCCCGACAGAAAATAGTACACTGCAACCTGACCCAGTAAATATGCATAATCGTACGGCATAATTTTGTGTACATTCACTCTCAAACTTCCACCGGATCTCTTTTGGAAAATGATATTTTTATATTTACAGCATGGTGTATTCCTGAGAGTGGAAATGCACTGTTTCCGTTATGCCGACCAAATACACATATGAAATACACATACTTCAACACCAATGTCACAAGAAAAATAAAAGAATATCTGATCATGAAAGTTAAAAAAAAATGTTGTACATACGCTCTGGAAGTAATGATATCTCACATTTCCTGTTTATATATATGTACTCGTAGTTACGATGCGCAATTGTATCCACTTTTTTGATTATTAAAGTAAAATATCAAATGCGAGTGCCATTTTTTGCTGCTTATGTAATACTATATAGCAAAAGAACGTTTTGTGCATTTTTCAATCTACCTATCAATTTGTAAAATATGAATTCCTAAAGTCGTACTGTTTATAACAGTGCAGAGCCTGTGAAATGTGAGATCGCTAACATCTCACACCCCTACGGTATTAATAATTCCTATGGGTTACTTTACTTACTTACTGTTTATAAGATTAACTACGAAATGCGCTTGCTGTGCATCCGGTAATTTTCGTGAAAATTGAGTTCAAGTGAGGAACAGGAATTATGGAGCAAACTATAGCAAGTTTTACTGTTCCTCCTCTGAGTGTGTCGTAATTGTAGTGTTACCTCCAAAGAGCAACTCTCTTATAGGGACCTTATTTATACCGGTTGTGGCTGTCAAATTTTTAACATTGTAGAGGCCACCATCTGTGCAAGACAGGATGCATATAATTAACAACTATACTGCTCTGCTGGCTGCAAAATGCATGTTTCGAGTGGAGAGAAGTATAGTCCAAAAAGCGTGAGGACAACAAAAAATAGTCTTGTACGCCACTCTTGATCACAAACTCATCTGAAGCAACACCATCAAAGTTGATAGTGCTTTTCATGCTTGTGAGGAATGACTCAACTATACTTAGGATGATTGATGGGCATCCGGTCTTCCTGTGTGCTTTGAAGAAACCCTCACGACATACTAAGTCGAATGCGTTTGTAAGATCAATCGTAGCAACATACAGAGGCTGCTACATTTCACGGCATTTCTCATTTACTTAACGTAATCAAAGCCTTAAACCTGCTTGCCCATGTTAGCGCAGCTAGATGACTGTGGAACTAACACAAAACATTGTTCATTCGTAATTCTAATTTCAAGTTAAAATGAAATAATAACGTACTGTCCCACCATTTTTATTTGTTGTGTTATGTCATATGAACTTTCTAAACATTAACAGAATATAATGCATAATTTAGCTCATCAGGAAAAGGGAAATGTGGTCTCACTTGAAATATTTAAACTGTCGGATGTACTGATTGTTAGAGTTACATGTGTAAAAGCGCGTATTTGTTTGTTAAACGTGTTAGACAAAAGAATGCGTGCCAACCCTTGATCAATGTGTCATCACTTGAGTATTACAAATTACATGAAAGTCGTCGGAAAGAACAAACACAATGCGAAATTAAGTGGTTAAGATATTAATTTGGATATACTCACTGACACGTGATTAGAAGTGACATATCGACAATATAAGACATATGGGCTCATTAACAATCATCCTTCTTCAACGAGTCATTTGACTTTTCCTGTGATTTTCATTGGCTGTCCGCACAACGTATAGGCCCACAGTCACTAATGAAAATTACGGGGAAAAATCTAATGATTTAGGTTAGAATACTGTTTTCGAATGAGCCAGCAGGTCCCGTAGACAGCACTGCTACTTCAACAAATGACGTTCAATATTTTATAACCCGTTTGAAGCAGTTCAAGATTTGTGTTATATCCGTCGTGTTGAATTTCTCACAACTGCATCATCCGGGATTGACTTCGTATCAATTTACGACCACTCCGTAAATCAAAGAGTATCCTATATAGGTGAATAGTTATTACATAGTACAGGATCATTTAGGTTCGCCTGTCCTTACCCAGTACATAAGTTGCAATATTCATACCTCCTGTTCGTGACATTTCCAAATTGGTAATTACTTCTATTGTTTCATAGGGTACTTTCCTGTTAAGCGGGAATACGCATGTGTGTTTTTATATTTACACAATCATACTTATTAGATAAGCCGAGCGGTGACGACAATACATGCCAATATGATATAATTATTCTTGCAAAAATAATGGCTTCTGTGCCTGTTGCTAGCGTGAATATGATGAACCTTCTGCGAACTGAGAGAGGTTAGAAAACGAGTCAAACGAGTTAGAAATTGTTAGCTCTTGAAACTTTAAGTCAATCACCAATGCAACTTTGGTGATCCCAAGAATCAGGGCCGTAGATACGAACTCTTGAAGAGGGTTGCATTTACCAAAAAAATGTAATTTTTTAATGTAAAATTTGAAAGTCTTATGTTAAAATCGCTACGGTGAAGGGGGGGGGGGGGTTACCGAAGTTCCTAGTGCTAAAAATCATGTTTCGATTTGCTAAGTGTGGGATTCGAACACTCCAAATTCTTCTTATGTACGGGCATGCAAAGATTATAGAATACAAACTGTAGAGCAGCTATGGGGCAGCGTAAAATGGACAAACAAGAGACATCGTGGGACAGCCAGACAACACTTGGAAAATCTAGCTGATTTCATGTGGAGATCACGGCTACCAGCCAAGTTGTTACTTGAGGCTATTTCAAATGAAATCAAAGTATACTGGTCCCAAGAATACTCTCGTTCCAGTGATTGTTCTCTTTTCGAATAAATGTCTATTTCTGGATTGCTTACTCTTGAATTCTAAGTTGTTACCCTCGATTATGATATATTTTGATTCATGTTGTAATATGTTTCATTAAATTGCTGTGCCCGCTAAACAGGAAATAATTTCACAACTCTTGTTTTCATAAAATTCAGGCATAACCTCTACATAATCAAGTGGGGACTATCCGAAAACTATGTTTACAATGTTTTGCAAATTTGTGCCACCTCCCACCACCTTGTCAACCACTATAAAAATGCAAGGGTAATTTCCCCTGCTTAATTATGTCGAATAAATACCCCCATCCCTCTCTAACAACTATCACACTTTTTTAGAAATCCTTCTTGTAATTGTTTATGTTTTATCGACAGCTCCTTCTCTGAAGCTGAAATCCGACTGTGTCGAACTTGTTTGTGTGTAAGCGATACCATTAGATGTATATGTAAAGGTAGGTCCCATGGCAGAAACATGTCATCAAGGATTTCTTCATGTACTAAGCCGCAGCAACTATTAAGCCAGTTCGCTTCCTTGCTGTCTTTACTTCCCCTACGTCAGGTAGTCAGGTGCTCATTTACAGCCGACTCGAATGGAGGAGTGGTGGTGTCAACCGAGAAATCACAACCCGGATTTTTTTAAATCCGTACATGGTTTCCAACCTTGTTCGCTGTAACCCAGTGATAGCTCACTTCAACTAGGCTACAGAGCTTCTCTATAAGTGGTTTACATGATTTATAAGTGTTGTCTAAACATGTAATAATAGTTGAATAGCAATGTCCTATACAGGATATTTTTCTATGGCCGCGATGTATACATATGAAAATTAAACGTTTTTAAGTATAGAAATCGTGTATCTCTCAAATTGTCTTCCGATGTTTCTTATTCTTACGTATCTGCCTTTATACCTCTTTTCTGTGTGTTTCTTGGCATACCAACTCTTCTTGTTCCCTAATGATTTCATAACAGTGAGTACCAGATTTTCATTTTTCAGAGTTTTCAGGTGCGTAGCTCATTCATTGGTATTATTTCTTATGACTTTGTTAGAAAGAGTCTGTTCTGCCCTTACCGAAGCGTGCACTTGTATCTCTGTAAACCACTTCAGGATATGGATTCTACATCTGCACTCTATGTACTTAACCATCTTCCGTAAATATGTTGGTTTTTTTTAACAGTACATCATAAAATGCCGTCTCCGCAACGAAGGTTGGCTGCAACAAACCTCCAACATCCCCTGTCTCTTGTTTTGGTGGTGCACTCTGCTAGACTATAACTTGTCCATCTTGTGATGTTACTCTCTCACTTGCATCTCTGTCTAACTCTTGCTCGCTTCCCTTTGACTTTACCCTCAAGTAAGGTCTTCAACAAGGTGTCTTGTTATAATTTGTCCGAAATATTTTAATTGCCTGATCTTTATTTCTCTTAATAATTCTTTCCTTTCCATGATGTTCTCCATACTCTTCTGTATATTAAAGTAAAGTAAAGTAAAGTAAAGTAAAGTAAGCCATAGCATTTATGTGTACTCAGTATTCTCCTTTATCGTCTCAAACATGGACACCATACTCACAACAAGAAAAGAGATTGAACATCTTCTATTTATGATATCTACGAAAAATTCAGAATATAAAATGACAGGATAAGTTTTCCAATAACGAGGCCCTGTAGAGAGCAAAGCTTCCAATAATATTTTCCCCACTCAGTCACAGAAGAGCCGTGTCGCTTGGCCTTATCAAAAGGATGAACAACAGTCGTATACCAACACAAGTACTGTGCGAGAAACTCTCACAGGGCGCTAGAAGTGACAGACCAAAGTTGCTATACAAAGAAGTATGCAAATCATCAATTAATGCTTTTGTCATCGCTTCTGACAGATAGGAAGAGCTGACTGAACGATCGCGTCGCATGTAGAATAGTTAGTTAGTTAGTTAGTAGTTGGATTATCGTCATTGCACTCCGGACAAGTCTATAGGTGCTCAGATCTCTCCTTGAGTGTATCCGCCATTAAACGTTGACTGACGGTCCCAGTACGTCGTTCATTCTTTCTCACTCACGAAACGACTCATTTCTAGCGACACCACATTTGAAATCAAGCTCCCTTATTCTAGTAATAGAATAAGAGTCATCGTCACTTATGCAGTCATTTGTTCGTGCGTTTTCCCGTAGGGCATTCAAAATGTCTGCCCGATCCATCGTTCCACCAAGAACCGCAGTAGCAGCGTGGGCGGCCAATCTATCCGATCTCTCATTACCCCTGACTTCCCCATGTCCGGGCACAAAAATAAAAGTCACTCTACGCACACAGGAATTATTCACTACATCCATCTACTGTTCCCGAACGACCCCGCCTGAATTTTGATAATCATGCTCATGGAGTCACTGAGTATATAGGCATGCCTATGACAGTCTGTGAGCACAACCATTTCAAATCTTTGGTTACTGCCAAAATCTCCATTGTCATGCTGCTCGTCTGAGCGAATGCACCACTTTTCTCTCTGATGGTAAAATAACCCTGCGTAGTGTTGATAAGACATTTGAGAATTCGATATTGAACAGAGCAGAAGAACGTAATATCTACGGTGCAATACTCCATCGATGGAATTTCCCCAGGTTTATTCTGTACCATACAAAATCGCCCATGAATTGGCCGATCTGGCCATGAAAAGTAATGTTCTGCTCGTGCCAGATTAGCTCCATCTGAAACAGGCTTACTTCAGACCGCCTGTCAAAACAAATAAACAATTATAATCCCGGTTAAGCAGTCGCTATGTGGAATATATATACGCCAAGTATTATGTAGAGCGCTAAAGGGTTCTGATTAAACAATTCGTAAGTCAGAATTTTAGTTATGCCCTTCATCACCAAGAAATATCGAATACTGAGCAATATGCCGGTAGTTCCAGACATGAGTGAGACAAATGTTCTAAGCTCGGCATCACTATTTTCTCGCAAATACTACAACAGTACAGAAAATATTAAGATCGCTTTGGTCTGTGTGAATAAGATAAACACTATGGTATAGCTGTAACATATAAAATAGTTCAAGTAGAAAACCAAAGAATGGTTGGCTCTTTGCATGCTATTGACAAGGCAACTGGTCTTCCCTGATAAATATAGAAAAGTGTGTCAAATGAAGCAGGGATGTAGTGACACATCCATGTCAAGGTTGCCATACCGGTTTATTTTCAGATAAATTCTGACTTTTCAAAGTTTAGTTGACTTAAGGAAATTGATGTGACTTATTTAGTGTTCTAAAAATTAATTACACATAATTAACTTAATACTCGACATTGATAAAAGGACACATGCTACTCTTTTATACGCAGCAACACGAGTGATAAAAAGTCCTACGTTGTTCATTTCAAAACCTTTAAATAGGTATGCTATTACTGTCAAAAAAGGAGTACAATTCGTCTAATATTAGTGAACTAAGTAAGAAAATTAAGAAACAGGATTGCCATCTACAAAGGATGTGTATGTGCTAGCAATAAAAAATACCATATTAAAAATAATAACTGAAAACTATATAAAGCACAAGAACAATATATATGATAAAGAGCGATAAAAATAAGATATATCACAACAGTAGAGTTATAAACATAAACTGAATTTTAGATTTTCTAATGTGCTTCAAGAACATTGGTAAATTCATAATAAAGAACATTTCTTTGAAAAACATATTTGTTCATATGCCATTTCAGCATGAGTTATATCTTTTCCACATTGTCAAATAGATAATGATTGTTTTCTTTTTGTTTATATGTATTACATGCCCTGGTTCTTCTCAGCGACTTGAGCGACCATCTAGAACAAAAATTTGCTACTAGAAAACCAATGTGGATTTAGAGCAGGTTGCGAAACTGTTGATTGATATTTGCAGATAGACAACACCATGACAGGAGCAATAGTATTATCTAAAAATATTTATAGAGCAAAGGTACGGGTATGATAATGCTGCATATTGTCTCCAACACTTTTCAATATATGAGAGAGAAATATTATGCGTGAAGCTCTAGAAGCTAGAAGATTATAAAACAAAAAGTTATACAGATCCACTTTGTAATCTTTCCTGTGTTGATTATATTGGTATTATACTTGCATCTGAGATTGAACTTCAAACACTCACTTAAAAGATTGAGGTAAGAAGTAGAAAATGTGACATAGAGATAAATTTAGAAAGAGTAAAACACTTGTGAACATAAGTATTGTTCAAGATCAAACTAGCATCCAACTCAGTGGTCACATATTAACTGTATAAGGCGCTGGTGCTTTCTGTTGTGGTGTTCGGTTGTGAGAGTTGGACATTCACTGCGGACATGGAGAGAAGATTACAGGCTTTCGAGTACAAAAGCTATAGACGAATTCTACGAATTTCCTATAAGGGACATAAGACCAATGTGTACGTAAGAAATAAAGTAGAGATGTGTGCAGGTGTTCAGGAGTCCTTGCTTTCAATAGTGAAACGACTAAAACTAGCATGGTTCGGACATGTATGCAAGCACGATTCCTTGTCAAAAACAATACTGCAGGGAACTGTCGAGGGAGGAAGAAGCAGAAGAGTGAAAATAAAGGCATGGACAGACAACATCAAGGAATGGACAGTGCAAGATATTTCCACACTTATCCGCATCGCTGAGGATAGAATTCGCTGGAGGACTCTATGTGCCGAGGCATCCACTGTGGTACCCCTACGACCCTGAAGGGTTACGGGTTTATTGATCGATTGATTGATTAGAAGATGCTTTTGATTCAACTAAAGTCCAAATTAGTGGTCACTTATTAGAAGACAATTCTACCTTTACATGCCTTGGATCACATATATTCACAGATGGTGATCATGGTGTAGAAATCAAGAAAGGACTCAAAATGGCTATGTCTGCCATTGTAAAGTTAAAATGTATTGAAAAAGTAAAATCAGTACTTGGTCAATATCAATCTATGCAAATAATTGGCACTATCTATTCTATTGTACGGATGCGAAGCCTGTACAATAACTGCATATACATAAAGAAGGTTGCAGACGTTAGAATACAAGGGACACATGCGTGGGCTACAAATTTACTTCAGTGAACACGAAACAAATGTACATGCCCGAGAAGAAATAACTGAACTTGCAGGTTGACAAGAATCACTGTTGACAGTGGCGCAAGTAAGCTTGCGTGGTTTGGGCATGTATTGAAAAACAATTCGATTTCAAAAATTTCCCCCGCAAGGAATAGTTGAGAGTTGAAGAAGACATGTAGAAAAAAAAATCATGATATGATATCAAGGAATGTGCGGGCGTAATTTTGCACTCGGATATGGATGTTTGGCGGGGTTTTTTTAAATTTATGTTCCAATGTAGCAGATCTATAACCCTAACAGATTACTGATTTCATTAGTATTACTATTAGTAGTGTTGCTATTAGTAGATTGCGAAATGAATATATCAGGGAAAGAATAGGTATAATAGCTTGTACAGATTACATAGAGAGAGAACAGATCAAGTGGTTTGGCCACAGTATGAGGATGCATCACGAAACGTTGCCCGTACAAGCATATAACCAAATGAGATCAGGGTACAAAGCCAGAGGAAGACCACGGAAAAGATGGATAGAAAACATCAGGGACATTCTGTACAGACACGGTCATAGCACAGCCGAGGCCACACATCTGGCGATAGAACGCAAGCTCGAGCTCCAATCACCCCTACGCTTAACGGCAAGAGTGGATCACAAACCACCTGGGGAAAGACAATAGACAACAGACTATTAGTAGTATTGTTATTATTATGTTATGTGTTCCTGTATTTTCAATTTTTTCAATTTAAAAAAAAATAGTATTGCCCGTCTGAAATCACAAATTTCACATGGCAACGCTGAACTGCACAATAATTAATTCTATAAACATTTTTACACTGCTATCCTTTCTGGCCATTGCATTTGTGGGTGGAGTCAAGTCACTCCTACAAGAAATATGCTTAATACTTTAAACATTTTCCGGCCTATATAAGGACAAGTTGAAGTACCGAAATTTATCAACAAGTTTGCTCAGTGAACAACGCACGTTTTATAAATCTGAGAATTCTGTCTTGGTTAAATTCTCTTGACTATTTAAGTACTGGAAAATACTTGTGACTTGTTCGGTATATAGTGGTTGCGGTTTATTCTGTGTATCCTAAATAATCAAAGAAAACGTTTTAGAATGGTAATTCCGTGTTACAAGATGATGCTATTTATTTTGGTAAGTACAATTTTAATATGCCTGTTTGTTTTTCAGTTATTGTCTTAGACCAGTGGTTGGCAAAATACGGTGCGGGCCAAATTCGGCCCATCAAGTGATTTTATTGGACTCCAGGCTTATTTCAAATTATTACATGCACTGGTCCCCGAGCTCAAAAGACATCATATTGTAAGTTGCCCCAGACACGTTGTAAACCACGTCGTTATGATTAGGATGAATAGGAAATGGTTACGTCACATTTTTTATACATACCTCGTATATATAATTCTTCATAACTAAAAGGAACTTGGGGGAATATTGTATGTTGGTACCTTTTAATGCTATGAATAGACAAAAGTTTTGAATTTTATAGAAGCAAACCTTTTGGTCTGATCAAAGACTTATAAAATTCGTTTTCTGGATCTTCTGTATATTAGACATGAACCAATGAAAGTAAACACAAGACCCATGTCAAATATGAAGTGCGTGTGTACAATGTTCAACACAAGACCCGTGTCAAATATGAAGTGCGTGTGTACAATGTTCAACACAAGACCCATGTCAAATATGAAGTGCGTGTGTACAATGTTCAACACAAGACCCATGTCAAATATGACCATATCATATCACCTATATCCTATACTATATCTCTTCAACATTTATGCAGAGAAAATAATGAGTAATGTAAGAAATGACCAACATAGAAATAACTTCGACCCACTCAAATCGGAGGTCGCGAGATACCAGAACTAATATATACTGATAATACAACATTATTGGCACACAGTCAAGCAGGTCTCCAACGCCTCCATTAACTCATAACCCCATTAAAGAACATAGTGAAAAGCAAAACCTATTTCTGAATGGAAACAAGACCAATATTATGACAAGCGACAAAACCACTAGCAAGTTCTCAATCAGTACCAACAACAACGACTTAAAAAGAGTCACCAGTTTTGAATAACCTTGATTCTCTTATCAACAGTAATGTGGATTCATATGAAGAAGTCAGAATTAGGTTGGTAATCGCGTGAAAGAAGCTGATACAGAAGAAAAACATATTGCTGAACTACAGTAAAACTACATTCCTAAGTGCTTACATATTCCCAGTCACAATATATGGGCGTGAATCATGGATAATCACCAATGAAGTAAAAACAATAAAAAGCAGCATTGGAAACAAAATGTTTCATACAAATCCTCAGAATACCATGTACCAAAAAGCTCACCAATGTAGCCGTCCTGAGAGAAATCAATGTAAAAGAAAACTGGCTAAACAGCATGGCTCTTTCGAGAAAATTACAATATTTTGGGAATATCAAACGCCATAACGGCCTAGAGAAAACCATAACGGAGGGGATGGTGACAGGGAGACGAATAAGAGACAGACCAAAAAGACGATGGACGCAAGATATCAAAGACCATCAAAGATCAGTGACAGGAAGACTGACACAAGTTAGAGATTTCGAAAGGCTATGATGATTGCTACATTCTGTTCATGAAACGCTACCTGATGATGATGATGATGTGTATAATGTTCAACACAAGACCCATGTCAAATATGAAGTGATTGCACAATGTTCAACACAAGGTTCATGTCAAATATGAAGTGCTTGTGTACAATGTTCAACACAAGATCCTTTGTATACATGTATGTGTTTGTAAATAATTATTGCTTTGTGTCATAAAAATATGTTCCACATATCTGAACCTGGCGAAGGATTACACATTCTGAGTTTGCACATCAGTTTCATAACGGTGATTATTTATAGTCGTAAAGTGAATGAAAACTGGATCGAGTTGAAATATTTATTATATTCATTATCATGAGTGCCGTCTCCGCAACGAATGTTAGCTGCAAGAGACCTTCAACATCCCTGTCTCTTGTTTTGGTGGTGCACTCTGCTAGACTGTAACCTGTTGTTCATTTTGTGATGTTACTTTCCCACTTGTATCTCTGTCTACCTCTTGCTCACTACCCTTCGACTTTACCCTTAAGCAATGTCTTGAACAAGGTATCATGTTTTTAATGTTTTAAAAATATTTTATTTGCTTGATCTTTATTTCCTTTAATAATTCTTTTTTCATATTAGTGTTGTTAGAGCCTCTTTGTTTGTTTTCTTATCTTCCCACAGTGTTCTCCCTATTCTTCTATATATTCACAACTCAAGTGCATCAATGCTGTTATTATATTACTTTAATTGTAAACCATATCTTATAGATTTCATTTGACAGTTGTTAGAACGACTAGGGTCTACACCAGCAGATGGACATGCTATTTGTTGCCAACTATACCCTTTATTTCTAACTATAATTAAAAATATGGTAATAGAAGAAAATTTAATTTACTAATTAAAATACGAATAGTTTTAATAACAATTATAATCCAAATAAATTTACTTGTATTTCAGCTCTTCTCGTTTTCATATTTACCTGTGACTAAACAAACAAAATCTGTTGGTAAGTTTGATTGTTATGTCTTGTGTAAATTCATCTGAATTGTTAAAATCAGTGTTAAAATTCTGCAGTAGTCCAAGAAGAACCAGACTTGATGTTTAAACAAGATGAACGTGACAAGACAATCGACTACCTCATTGAAAAATAGAACCTAGGAGATTCAGAACAATTTCTTCATACAACTGCAAATGGATTGTACACAAGTATTAAAATAGCTAGATAGTATAATGTAATGATGGCTGATAAAAAAGCTAAGTGCTAGAGAAAACAAATCAAGATTTTATGAATACAAGATCTGTTGGCGTATACGTTGTCTATGTATGTACACACACGGGGATCTCCCTACGTAGCTACGCTATTTACGTAATACGTTTATGTAATATGTAATAATTTTAGAAATTTCGTGTTGTCTTGTGTACAAAGTGGATTTTGTCGGAAATCCCTGTAGATTATCGCTTGAAGCTACGGAGTTACGTGCTATGAGTGGTACTCTCTGCAGGCGGTATGCCGCTTCTTTAAGAGTGATGGAGTACAAATGGAAAACCGAGTACAGTGGTCAATCATCTCTAAGTATTTTGAACCCTTTTTTAACGTATGAACACAACATGGGGGCGGCAATTATTAAACAATATGCAAGTTCATATATATATATATATATATATATATATATATATATATATATATATATATATATATATATATATGTGTGTGTGTGTGTGTGTATGTGAGAGAGAGAGAGAGAGAGAAAGAGAGCAGTCCTTCAGTAAAAGATGGTAACATATCCTATTCAGAACGCAACAATCAGCCCGGCATATTTTGGTTGTAGTAATTTTCTAGACAATATTTCTGGACGGTAGTATGCTATTGCTTTCTGAACGGTCTGGATGAATAGTTGTCTGCGGCTAATTTGATTCTGGTATATTTGCCGCCAAAGACACGCAATGTATCTTTTCATCACAGAGCCGAACTAGGTAAAAGAGAAAAGCAATATGTATGTAGCACAACTCTCAAAACTGATTAATACAGTATATATAGCAAAATATGCAGGAAACTGCGCAGTTGAGATCAAGAGAAGAATGGCAATGGCGCTGGCAAAATTACAACAGATAAAGAAACTATGGCAAGGTACTAACATAAGAACCAAATTGTGTTTACTACGAACATGTGTATTTCCTGTGGTGATATATGGATGTGAAGCATGGATACTAAATAAAACAGTGGCCAAGAGAATAACATCATTTGAATTAAAGTGTTATAGAAGAGTTTTGAGAATACCATTGACAGCGAAGAAAACAAACCAGTACGTGAATTGTTACGAACAATTAATTTACATGAAGGCTGGCTTTTGAACACTATATTAAAGAAAAAGCTAGTTTTTTTCGGTCATATTAAGAGACACGACGGCGTGGAGAGTGTTAATGGAGGGGATGATAGAAGGCAACAGGGGCATAGGTCGACCAAGACGCCGTTGGACTAAAGACATTCAAGAATGCCTGCGCATGTCACTGGAAGATGCAGGGCAACTTGCTCAAGACCGCGGAGAATTCAAGAGATCCATAGGAAAGACTACGTTCTGGAAAGAATATGTCACTTGATGATGATATAGCAAAATTGCCAGGTAAAATAGAAATGAGATACGTATACTTGATATATTGATTGAGGTTTGGCGGTGGGCATTATGAAAAGACTAGGCTATATTTGAAAATTCCTTTCTTGTTATTTGCGTATATGGTCATTTTATGAATACACAACCCGGCAATATGATATAAAATGTAATTTAGTTATCTCATTGATCTTCGACAATCGCTAATGTCTCTACATAACAAAATGTTATGATAATCGTATCTCTAAGAAAGTTACATTTATAATATTAATTCAATGCTACATGATCCTCTTTCTTATATATCACCACTAAATAATGTTGTCGTGTGAGTAATTAATTCAACTATAGCAATAGATATAAACAAGGCACTCTGACAACGAATCACTTGAAAAGACATGTGTATAAAAATTTCTAATAAATTCGCTGCAACAAAGCACTATTTGAGTAAGCAATTACTGGTCTTGATCTTGGACACTGTTATGAAGGGATATACGGGCTTTAAATGACACATTGTTGATAATAAGATATAGGCAAAAGTGGAGAGGTTCAAGAGATCAAGAGGATGAAGTGGGCCTGCTCTTCTTTTTGGGAAATTTCAAAGTTAAAAAACTGAATTATACATAAGTAAATCTGATTTCGGACAATCCTGTTTGGGGGGAAAAGATGTTATAAACACTTAAAATGACTAACAGTGATGATATAATAGGATTAAAAGATACAAATTCATATTTAGTATAGACTTTTGACGAAGCATACATAAACAGCAATAAATTATTTTGTAATGAAGCTAGTAACAAAACCATATATGTTCTCAATTAGTTGAGACTTTGGTAGCAATATTGTTTTAAAATATTTCTTTGTCATGGTTATGTGGACCTATCCCTATTCGATTTTTTAGTATGTTTGGTCAAAATTATAGAAAACTCTTTTTTTTTGTGTACGTATCTTAATGTTTACTTTTCTACTTTGTATTGATGTGTACTTCTTATTCGCTGAGTATCAATCCTTCCTTTGCTTTACCGTTCTTAAATCATCATATGGCATGCCCAATATCTTCAACTGGTAATATGTTCATTTCATTCTTCTTCTGCGCTCTTTCTCAAACTCCTGCTGGTTATTTGGGTGTAGTCCAGAGAATGGTATGTGCTGTACCATGGTTTGTAAGCTGGCTGCGATATATCGACCTGTCACATCCGACTTGGGCTTCAGCATGGCATTTGGATCATTGTGACCTAATAGATGGGACAGTAAACTCCACCCCAAAACCTCTTTAGTTGTCTCTTATAGTGTACATGACAGTACACAATGTTGCTATTCTTTGCTCGCCTTATGAACCCATCAACACACCGGTCTATTAAGCTAGTGATAAAAATCGGATGTGTCAGACCAATGTCGCAAAAAAACGGTGACACAACGCATCTCCGTTCTCTGGACCACATCCTACTTTAAATCTAGTATGACCATTGTCCTGCTACAAGAGAGTTATGACGCGAGTTTCAGAACATTCGGTAAAAAGAAAACAGTGATCCCCCATCATTCGCCGTAGAATTCGCCATTGAAGCATTCGCCGTAATTGACATTTCCTTTCGCCCACTTTCATTGCAACTTCCTATTTTTTCCACTAGTTTTTTAAAATTATCTTTTAGCAGAAAATCATTGGCAGGGAAAGGGGGGGGGGGTTACACACATGTTGGCTAAGTTCCTAATATTATAAGTCATTTTCTGATTTACTGAAAGGAGGGTTACATCCGCCACCTTCAAACCCCTCCCCCCCCCAACGTATCTACGATCTTGACGGCATTCATCAATGAGTTTCACATTTCTTTTACTTTAAATCTTTCATAAAGCACAATAGTGCTTCCGTCCACTGGAAGCGACTATAAGTGACTACAAGAACATGTGATTACAAGCGTACACGCGCAACTGAAATGGTGCATATGCAAAGGGTGCTAAGGAATCGCACCTTTCGCAGGCGTAGAACTCGATGGCTTAATGTCGCTTGTAGAGAACATGTTTCTGTAGATTTCCTTGCACATTGATCAGCCACGCGTGTACGCTGGTAATCGCGTGTTCTTGTAATCGCTTGTAATAGCTTCTTGTTGAAGGTATGCCTTATGTTGACAAACAATACCGTCTGCATAATCGATACTTTCTCTTTCCTATAGGAGAGCAGATATGTGAGATGGGTCAATATTTCTTCTTGGATTGATACAACTAGGATTGATACAACTATGTATGACAAAGTATCATTACTGTAGTTCTGCAATATTCATAGTAAAAAAGTAAAGTAACCCATAGCATTTATTAATGCCGTACGGGTGTGAGATGTTAGCGATCTCACATTTCACAGGCTCTGCAAATGAGGGCGGTAGCCATCTCCTCTACCTCGCAGTCTTCACTTCCCAGATTAATCCGGTACCCATTTATGGCTGGGTCGACCTGGGAGCCGTTGCGATCTGAAAACATTTCCGCCTCAACTTGGAAAGGAACCCAGGACCACTCATATGCGAAGCCAGTGCGCTAACGCGGCTCCCGTAATACTCATAACAGTTGTTGAAGTGTAGAATATCGTATAGTATTTGTTTTCCTCTTCAGCAGATGTCAAAGAGCGCATAGTTAATATTTTCTATGAAATTGTCATCCTGGAAAACTTGAACGGATGTCGTAAATTCTTGTCATTTTATATAACGCAATATGTGATTGGCTAGGTTAAAGGTTGATGGTGATTGGTACAGTAGTTGAACTAAAATACTGAAATATGTTGGGTTTTTTTTAAAGAGTACAGAATAGAAGAAATATACAAATCAAGAAATAATGGAAATATTACATCGCTTAAACGAGTAGATAAACAATTTGAAAATAGAATACGTGGACGACAATATAAACAGTGTAAACTGTCAATAGGATGGATAAGTATTTCACCTTGTGCAGAAGAGATCGCTGGTACAAATCCGGTTTCTGAAGTATTGTTTACAAACAAGTTTTTTGTGTCACTTCGTTGAGAATAAGAAAGTACGAATGGGAAACTGGAGTACAGTGATGTCAGTACTCTATGTCATTTGAGCCTTTTTTTTATTAATCATTAGGCCTAATAATCGTCAGAACAAATGCGTAACACACATACCAAATGTTTAAAAATTCTAAAGTTAGGAATCGCCAATGTCTGCAATGTTATAATTGACATGAAAACTGAATATATTTAACAAATGGTATTAACAATGAAGATTAGAAAGAGAGCGTGCCTAAACGTGAACAGTGACACGCATACTTCTGGCTAGACATCTATGGAGACACTAAGAGGCAGAAATTGAAAACACGGGATTATGAAGTTTTGAAAATTAGAGAAGCATCAGAAAAAAAACATGCACACAAATCGACGTTTAGACCAAAAAGAATTTTTCAAGATCACAAAATAGCACATAAATAAATGAAAACAGTTGAGTAAACAACGCCATATTTGTAGTTTAAAAACACCACGCTTCAGTTTTACGTATAGGTACCCGAGTGTATTCTGTCATTTTCCGTGCGTTTCTGTTTTTGTCTCCGTCCCTTTAGCTTTTGCTTTACCATTTATTCTTCTTCTTCCCCCATTGCATGCATGTTTTCATGTATTATTGGGATGTGATCATAGGCGTTGCCATCCTTTACTCGTCGTTTGATATGTATATGTCTTAAAGTCACGTGTCATAATGTAAAGTATGCATCTTACATATAGCATTTCAAATTTGAAATCCTACGAATCACTTATCGTAATGTAAAGCTATATCTTACACATAACTTCACATAATGAAGTGTATGTACTTTGCATATCGATTATCACAATGCAAAGTATATATCTTGTTTATCAGTTATCATGATATTAAGTTCTTGCCGCACTGTCTCAAAGTGTTAGGCGTTTATCTTTTATATATATATATATATATATATATATATATATATATATATATATATATATATATATATATATATATATATATATATATATTAATATAGACTATATATTACACACTCTTACCATGATATGAAATCCTTAACGTAAACTTCATTCATCATAATACATATCAGAACATATAGTGCAATCATATTTTGCAGGGTGGACAAAGAAACAGGCTGATATATTTTTCGTCGTGGACGGCTCGTCCAGTGTTTGGATTGTAGACTTCAATACATCGCTGAAATTTGTGTGCGATTTGGTTTCGTATATGGACATCAGTCCTACAACTACTAGAGTTGGAGTTGGAGTATATTCAGATACTCACATGGTTCATATCCCTATTAATAACAACTATGTGAAAGAGCAATTGAAGAGTCAGATTATGAGGACGCCATATTTGAAAGGAAATGCATATTTATCCAGGTACTTGTGAGCAATTATATTAGTATGTTTTCATATGTATATTTACCAAGTTCATGGATATAAGAAATGCACTAGAGACAGTTAGTGATGTCGCGGATTATAAGCAGAGTTTAAGAATATTTCCCATGAGCATGCGTACCTTTCTACACCTCCTGGGAGAGAAAGAGAACCTATATGTCTGCTTGAAGAGCTGCGAAGTCGCTTTATAACTCAACAATCAATTCCCTGTAATTCTTCTACCCACAGACCTCAACATACCATGTACCGAGTCATATTAGATCTTGAGTTACATATCATAACGTGTCACATTGAAGCTATTCATTCATGACTAATGAATTAGCAGTATAACAACATGGCACACTATCAGGTGTCTACAAAGTTAATGTGTACTCAATTGCATCGGAGGTGGCTCTATGTCATGTGAATTGTGAGTATTTAATGCGGACCTGTGTGGACGTCGACTTTATAAGACACCATATAGTACACATCGACTTTAAAGATACCATATATATATATATATTCAGTTTCCACTTACGTAATGTAGGGGCCTCTGAAAGTGGGGCAAATAATATTCGAAATAAAACCTGCCATTAGGTCGTAAGAATCGACTAAAAAGTGTTGCATGTGTGCTTGACCACTCCATCCCTGATAAGGCTAAAGACACACAAAATAATATATGCAGAAGTTAATGTGCCCTGTCGAAGGATCATAAAGCGCAGACAACATGTAAAACATGACAGCGGATATCATTCTGCGAGCTACGTTCTGCTAACTGGCAGAAGTTCAGAACGAGCGCAGAAGATGAATAAGATAATGATGAAGAAGAAGATGGTGGTGAAAAACGTGAAGAAGAAGACGACGATGACAAAGAAGAATATGAAGATGATGATAACGAAAAAGATGAAGAATATGATGATGATGAAGATGATGTTGATGATGATGATGATGATTATGATGATGTTGATGATGATGATGATGTTGATGTTGATGATGATGTTGATGATGATGATGATGATGATGATGATGATGATGATGATGATGTTGATGATGAAAAAATGAAGAAAACGATGATAATGGTGATGGAAGATGAAGAGAATATATCTTTCATAATATTGTTTCATATTATCTCATGTCTTATACTTTGCCCTAATATATGAAAACATACCATATTTTAATCTCAGAGCACTGAAAGGTCTGCGAGAACAAGGTTTGGCACGCAATATTGTGCGTCAACAAGTTCCACTTATTGCAGTACTGCTCACGGATGGAACCTCTAGGTACGTATAGTAAGATTGTAAATTACCTTGAGTATTAGATACTCAGCATACAATAGACAACTCTCATTATATAAATTTCATGTAGATTTGGTCAGTCATATCACGCAAATGTCAAAGTGTATGTATTCTCATTATTTATATGGTTTTCAAGTATTTGTTCTACTTTTGTGTTTGTTCTCAAACCTCTATAGATGAGCTGGGCGTAGTATGGAGAGTTGAATGCACTGTGTCGTGTTTTACTACTGTACGGCTCTGTGGTGGGAGGTATAAAACGCATCAGTGACGGCCAGGATACTGGGTCTAAACTCCACCATAGGCAGTCGTGCTTCTGGACAGTTCAGAAATCGTCCACAAACTACTGATTGTAACTACTGCTAAGGAAAAAATTATTACAACTAAATAACGCCGAGCTGGTGGTTAGTTAGTTTGTTCCTTTCGTGCCGCAGGAGGCACATTGGGGAAGGGTTTGGATTCTCTATGTGTTGCGGTCCGCTGCCAGCAGTTTTAGTTATTGTATGGTCTTACATCCTATTAGTTTTCCTTCTTTAAGTATTGTGTTCTTAGGGTTGCTTTAGGCCTTCCTCCTTTTCTTTTACCTTCAGGTGTCCACATAGGGGCTTGTTAGTTTATTCTGTTGATGGCTATATACTAAATAGAATATGTTATAATGTAACCACTGTTATATAGATATGCATGTATACACGGTGATGTTATAGCATCTAAAAAAATCAATTGTTTCCAAAAGTATCCCGTATTTCCCCTACGGTAAATACCAAACCCTTCTCCTGTTTAGTCCTAAGTGCTGATCTCACGCAGTGTCACTAATTTTGCCTAGTGCTACTGCTTATTAGTCGATATATGTGTACTGTTCGTCACCAGTCAATGACAAACACGTAACAAATTGAATAATCAAAGATAAGTGACGTTTCGTGAGAGCAGCACGCAGGACTATTATAGAAAATGGATTGGTACACACATTTTCCGAGCTATACTTGTGTAGAACGGTTCAAGGACCGAACATCAGGGCGACGATTCTTGATAACTGATTATTTGAATGAATAAAGCAATATATGTTATATATATATATATATATATATATACCTAATAGATAATATATCTATAATATATCTCCATCATCATTGCACCGTCTTCGCAACGAAGGTTGGCTGTAACAAACCTCCAACATCCCCTGTCTCTTGTCTTGGTGGTGAAATCTGCTAGACGGTAACCTGTCCATAACTTGATGTTACTCTACCACTTGTATCTCTGCTTACCTCTTGCTCGCCTCCCTTCTACTTTACCCTCAAGTAAGGTCTTCAGCAAGGTGTTACAAGATCTTAGAGTAGCGCAATGGAAAAGCTTATCTAGAAAGTAAACAGATATTAAGCAGAAGCTCTTGAGAAAGAATAGTGTAGTTATATCCATGTAGGTGATTCTGTTCAGAGAGTCACGGTCAGGCTGGGACTTCTCTACTGTACTAAGAGGTAGATTCTTTGCTGTAATGTTTATGTTCGTTCTGAAACTCCCAACGGATCTCTCTTATAACATGACATTAATCCTATAAGATATCCAGCAGGATGCAGTCAGTGAACTGAAATGTGTTGTATCGCCACTTTTATCTGCACCAATGGCCCGATATCTCCGATTTCGCGTTAACTAAATATTCCAGAATTTTTCTCACTTCCACTGAACGTTGTACATGTGGAATCATATGGATATTATAGTCGGTCAACCGTACAAGAGACCTGGTTCCTGTAACCACCCGCCGGTCACTGCACTGAAAGCTAACCATGGTCACAGATGCTTGACCTTTTATTCCTGCCTTGCGTCTTCATCGTTACAGTTACAGACGGCTACATTGCCGTATGTGAATGGAGATTCAAGAAGTTACGGCAGCCATAACATATGTCTATGAAATAGTGACAGTAAGTGCTGAAATTGTGTGACTCTACATCAGTGATTCACAAAATTCAGAATTATTAGGGATTTTACACCTGCAGGAACTTATCTGTATATTCTGCCCTAGTCGTGTTGGAGTTTAAAGTAATGAGAGAACTGACAAAGTGGTTTCAAGAGCGCATGAGTCAAGGCATATGAAGTTGGACAAGAGACATTTTGAATTTCTTGTATATTCACACCTGTCAACTACCAGAATGGTAATTCTGTATTTCAGCCCAAAATGACCATAAAACTGTACTTTTCTCAAAACTGTGTCCATATCCTTTATAGTACTTGACTAAATGTAGTAAATGTCAATATTAGCACATTCAGTGAAATCTGCGTAGTCTCTGTACAAAAGCAGAAAATGTCCACTGGTTGACACGTATGTGCGTGCGTCATTTGAACGTGAACACGGTGGTAAACAAAACTGTTATTAAACAATAAAAGGAGCTTGGAATTTCTCTAAAGAGCTGTAGATGATGATGAAAATATGCGATCAACGGGTTCAGGAACTATCAGCATACTTGTACTTCACCATATGCTGAGAAAAAAAACAGAATTTATGTTGTGATAGTGTCCATAGTGTACCACGAAATCACTAGTGACGCAAATTTCAGCTATGCTGTTTCATTGTTACCACTTGAACCACTAATATAGTCGCATATTATTAAGAGATGTCACTGGTTGCTACGGTTAAGAACGAGAGCATATGCAAAACTGCAGCATGGAGATGAATATATAATTTAAAAAAGAAGCATCGATTATTTATTAATTTTAAAAATCATACAACAAACATGATTTGAACTAAGTCTTCTCAAATTGCACCCAATCGCATCGCAACTTTTGAGTGAACATATCTTCCGCCTTCGACCACACTAAAAATGATGCGATTTTAGTCGACTTTCAACGTGTGTTTTCTCAAGCTACTATGAACTTTCGATCGACACGCGGAAAACAACAACACACGTTGCACGTGTATGTAAACTCCTCGAGAACCACAGAGGTTTAACATCAGTAAGTGTCAGAAGGCTTCAATACTAAAATGGGGTTTTGTATTATGTATTTCTTAGTGACCTTACGTCAATCTAAAGATTATGTGGTCAGAATTTTGCCTCACCACTCTACTTCTCCAGAATTGTTTTGGTATCTGTTTCTGAGAATTGTTCCATGACCACTGCGACATTGAATGTGTTACGCCAAAAGACAGATCTGCTGTGGAACTAGAAGCACAATGTATTTCACGCTCTCGGGGACAAATCACACAAAAACTCCTGCTGATTACTTGAGTGCGAATGCAGTAGTTCCTTGACCTCCGTGTTATAAGCCAGTGCGCTAACTGCGACGCGAGTGGCATCTGTTTTCAGCAGGTTTCTGGAGATCTTTGGGTGGTGTAGCCCATCTTATTGATCCCCAATTTGCATGGCAAGTGTCAGTTGTACTATTCTTTATTTCCCTTTCTGAATGTATGAGGGTGGGGTGGTGAACTAGAAGAGGCTGAATGCATGTGTATATACAAAATGTTTACTTGAAGTAAACATAAAAATTAAAATCAAACATTCATACGTTTCAGACATAAACAGCTCACTGCTGACAACGCCACTCTGGTCAAGAAAGACGGTATTTTTATATTTACAATCGGAATTGGCAATGCAGTAGACAAAGACGAATTACGAAATATTGCAAGTGATCCAAAACGGACATTTCATTACCATGTTCCGGACTTCAATCATCTTAGCGCATTGACCACACAACTTTCAACCAGTATGTCCGAGGGTAAGATGATGTACAATTTTCTTCGTGATTTCTTACATTTCTTGTGTATTAAGTACCTCTAGCATAAACACTTGGATTTTGCTAAAAGCCATTGATGATTATTGTTTGAGTACAAAACTATGTGCGAAGAGTGATACTATCAACAGGTAACTTGTTGCTCTGTTGAGATGGACAAAGTAGAGATGAAAAATCCGAGTAAAATAAGTCAACCACTTATATTTCACTTAGTAATTACGACGATTTGAGTTTAAGTAATGTGTGTTACTGGTCAACAGCAAATCTATTATACATTTGCCCTTTCAGTCTGAAACTGTGAAGTAGACAAAATACGGCAAACAGGCGAAATTCGGTCATCCTAAGACCGTTCGACAGCCCGTAAGGGTAATCTAAAAATATACGGGCTGGTTCTTGAGCTCAGAAAATACTATTTGGTTCTCGAAAATATTTAAGAAGAAAATAAGCTTGTTGACTATCCTTCACGAAGCATTGTTAATCCAGTCCGCCAGCACAGAAAGGTAGCCTACCTATAGTCTAGAAAATCAGTTTTCTGCAATGTTTTTTTTTTGTTTTCCACGGGATGGAGCAAACAGTCCCAGGTCAACCTTTCTTAATCACATTTTATAACATAGATGGTATATTACAATCAGGGCCCTGCAGTAGATTTTCTGAGTATTGTGCAAGTTATCTAAATGACGCTCCCCGCCCCTTAGAAGGTTTTTCTTCAAAATGTCATTCCCGGCAATGTATATGGATTGGTGCCGTCTAATGCGACCATCACAGCACGGTGCGGCGCTGATTACAACAATTATATTATATGCACCATTTGATCTACTTAATTCTTTCTACTGTTCTCATTATTCAAATTTTCTCACGACGGTATTTTCCCCAGAAGTAGCAAATATCATTAAAGTTTGTTTTCCCCCACCTAAATCTTCTTTTTCTGCTTTAGTGTAACCACTTAAAATGTGCTTTGTTATTTGAGTCATTAGAACGTCAGTATTTTTTGCTGCTACTGGGTGATTCCCACGAGAATTAACACTTAACGAATATATACTTCGTCAACAGAAGTTATAGGCTCGATAGACAAAAATATAAAAATAACGTACAAGATGTAAAATGTACTTACTTTATTATGAATATTTTACCGAATATGATGGAAATGCTTAATGTCAGCCTTCATTGCACATGTTCAACGATTTTATATATTGGTGAATGTGTTATGTAGCTATGTGACGTCGATAACATTATTTTCACATTTGTTGTGTGTGGTAGGTTTTTTTTCTTTTACAAAAAATAAATGCATATTGATTATGACAAACTTGCACCAATTCTATTACCTTTACTAGTGTGTGTAACTTTTGTATCCGTACGTTTCTTGTTAAGCGTGAAGTTCTCTGTGAGTCACCCTGCAGTCTATAACAAAAGCAGCAATAGTATAGCTTTTGTGTACAACTCTATTTATGTATACACTCAAATGTAGACCTTATTTGTTTCCCAATTTCGTATGTGACTGTGTGTTACCGTGGCCTAAAAGAGTAGCAAATAATAGCAGCAGTGTGAACTTCCATGCATGTCTTAAGAGGCGATTAAAGATTATTTGGGGGCGAGTTTGGCTGCCCCATTTCATAGAGCGTAAAAGTGACCTAGAAGCCAAGCCATATTAAGTCGGATGTGTTCGACCAAATGGCTTAAGTGTTACAGCTATGCTGTAAACCATACCATAATGCATTATTTTCTCCAGACTACACGCTGCTAATCTGCAGAAGTTTGAGAACTAACTCAGAAGAGGAAATTCGTCACTTTGTACCAACGCCTAGGCTATACTACATAAAACACGTTCAGAAAGAGCATACTTGGCACAGCGTCTGTACCACTCCACCATAAATCTGAACGTTCTATGTATTCTCTTCATGTTACATATTATTTCCCGAACGTAGTCTGCTTTATGAATCTTCTGAACTCACGATTCTGGGCGAATTGACCTGCCTCAGCGAGGGTCCAGCTTCAGCAAGAGACATCTGAGATGTCTCTTATCTCATATGTCTCTTATCCATTGTCGTCTTGGGCGACCAAGCCTGCTACCAGAAATCACGCCTCCAATGTTTATGTTTATAAGCATATTATATGTATATCGTATTTCTTTATACATTTCTAATCTAACTGTGCATCACGTTATTGTTATAATTTACTGTTATAAATTTCTCTCAAGATGTAAATCTTACAAGTGGTTTTCATCTAAGACTATATTCTCTTCAATTAGTTTTTAATATTCACATAACTATATTTTTTTTTCTTTTTCAGTTGAGATGCTCCAGGGAGATGAAGGAAGTAAGTACTTCATGTTTAAAGATGTGTTATTGTTTTATTAAGTTTGATGTAACAGTTTATAATGTGTCATGCACGCGGAACCACATACATTTAGGTATACAAAAGGCCATGTTACTGCGTCACACGAACAGTCGGTTATCAACAAAAGTCTCTGTGATTTCCTGAACTTGAACCAGCTCTCACTATTGTAGATAGAAAATCTACATCAAGTCTCCCAATATATGCAGTTCCTTGTCGTTGAGATAGGGCTTAGTCCAGCCACCAGAGACTGGAAAATAAGACTGACCAAGCCCTCCTACAAACACACGGAAAGTTGGGCAGCAACCATCAGTGGCCTCCGGACAAACCACAATGTAACATTAAGCATGATATTTATAAACATTGATATTACTGTACAGTGAGACTTTTTTTGTGTGAAAATCTCACCAGCATTATATCTTTACAATTATATGTTTAACTGTCCTGTTGGTTATCATTTATACCCCCCCCCCCCCCGTCCAGGAGTAGAAGGCCCTCGAAGTTGTAGCATTGCAGTCTGCCATAGAATCTAGATCATGTGAACTGAACTGGCAAGATAGCATTAGTTTGATGCAGTATGTTGAACTGACACCCAGAAACCAACTGGAGGAAGGGGTAAACCATACAATGCAATATCAACTGATGTGAAACCATCCAATTCATAACGATCTGAGCTCTGGATCTTTATCTCTCAATTCAGAACGATCTGAGCTCTGGAACTTTATCTCTCAATTCAGAACCACCTGAAGTAAAACCATCCAATTCAGGTCGTGACGATTCTACATGTCTTTCCAAATTTGACATACATGACACACATCCAATTAAATGCCAGGGAAAATGAAGAGTGATAAAGAACACATCTGATCAACTAACCATAGATGGAATTATGGGAAGAGCAAAGCCAAAGCAGCATCGTATCATTTGGAAAATGTTGTTCCTGGTCCCAGGCCCTACTGTGTTTGACGCAAGAGAGAAAGAGTAAAGTTTGCAACTCCGGGTATCGGATAAATAAATCGTAAGTATGAGTCTTATCAAGCCCTTCTCCAGGTTAGATTTGTGTGTTATTTGGTGCAGTTTTATTTACTAGTACACAAGGCATATGAAAAGCGACCAGTTGTCAGTAGCATCAACCAAAATGAGTTATCATCACTCAGAATTATTCTCGACAAGGATGATATTTACTTAAGGGAAAACACGGCAAAGTTTGTTGACAACCGACTGTTCTTGTGACACCGTAGTATTCTCTTTTGTATCTAGATACATTTGATCTAGATCACTCACTAATATAATAATTGTAATGTATAATTTTGCACGTATCGGTATTGGTACTTCGGTATTGAATTATATACATCGGTATTGAATACGGATTATATATCAGGAGATATGTATAATTTGGGAATTATGGAAAATCACAAAGACCAAACTAGATGTGACAACAGGCGTTCAGTAAGTATTATGTTTTAAAGTCATACATATTCTACCGAGCTTACTTATACATATCCCGATTGGTTAAATTGGGGATCTTACTCATCACCGAAGCTACTTTGTAAATATTCTGTTTACATTTTCAGATAACGAAATAAGCAAATATGAAGGCACAAGCCGAAACTTGTATATCAGCCAGTTTTTAATAGTTTGTTTTATGTATAGAAGATTATTAAAACGTGATCACTGACTGCTGCTGCAGGCGCGTCTAATCCTGTCGTTGATGGACGATAAACTTGGAGAACTGTATGAAGGACGCACAAATTAAAACAGTTTATTCTTCGTGTCTAGCCGAAATACGAGCGGATTATAATTAGCATAAGCAGAAACCACTCATGCAACGTAGGCCCTATTTCATTCTTAGAACTAGATTGTTAACCACCAAGATATTGTGACCATATGCAATATATAGTAATACTGCAGTATTACTATTACTAACACTACTACTACTACTACTGGTATTGCTAGTAGTAGTAGTAGTAGTAGTAGTAGTAGCAGTAGTAGTAGTAGTAGTAGTAGTAGCAGCAGCAGCAGCAGCAGCGGGATCAGTATTAGTAGTAGTCCCTTTTCGTATCACTGAGCTGTATGTGAATTATTATGTTAAATTCACACTTTTCTGTGGCTAAAAACACTTTAGGACTGATGTGGTCAGAATTACACCGTCTACATATTCACTATGTTTTAAATTGTATGTGGCAGGGTCGACTCGGGCGTTCTACCAGTATATTATTCCTATCCGCCTTTTGCATCATTCCAGCTGCAGAAACATTGGCGACAATACCTGCAGTGTCCACCTATTAGCGCATGAAAACATCAATGCCAAGTGTTTCATCGATTAACCTCTCGGCTAAATACATCGACTGACGATGTATATAAACAATAGGGAGTAGCTTCACTGTTACAATGTAGACCTGGCGGGAATTGACGAAAGATCGCACTCGTGATGGTGAGGATATGATTCGGTCCATCGAGAAACTAATGCCTCGTTCTTATATAAGATTATCAGAGAACTATGACATTATACATCTTCGAATCGGATCTAGGCTGTCATGTTGAAGCTTTTCGGTCAAGCAAGAGACAAGATTAAGCTTGAAATTATACCAGATGGGCAGTTTAGTATTTTAAAGCAGAAACTGAGCATCGGGGGGACAGTCACGTCTAGAGCAGCAACTTAGCAAAGAGGTGGACAGTTGAGTTTAGATCAGAAAACTTAGCAAGAGGGAATGTTCTAGAAGTTAGTTTTAGAACGAATGAGGTACAGAGAAGCGTGTTAAGAACAGATTTACGTAGGGCTTGAAAAACAGATGAACTTAAGCTCAGGTTTTATCGAGACAGTGTGATCAACACTAGAGGATGAAGCCAAAGTGTATTACTTAGAAACAGTGTAGATGCGATTTCCAAGATGAAATCATTACTCCTGGTATCAAGTAATATAATCTGGCCGTGTCCTCGAACTTGCAAATTAATAATAACATTACACAACCTAGCTTTCTTTTACAGTCATTTATGATTGAAAATGTCCTACTCCAACCGAGAATCGATTCTGCACCACAAGAACAACAAACCACTTGCTGAACAACGTATGACAAATACTTCACTATAGTTATTATCGTCGTTGCCAACCCTACAGATACGGTGGGAAGATGGTTGTTGGATTCAAACCTACCTCCCCCTAGCAAAATAGACTATGATAAAAAATAAGAATAACACCCCCCTCCTCTCCAATTCCCCACAACCCTCTTACCGATTTACCCAATAAATTTAAAATTCCCAACAAAGCTATGTGATTATCTCTTTTAGGAATCCCTCCGCTTTTTCAATCTTGTATTTACAGCTGTGAGCATTACAACACAAATAAGAATAGGAAACTTAACTAACTTCTATTGCATTCTTACTTTCTTAATCAGCGTGTGGGGATAAAGTCAAGGTGGACACAGTCTTTGTATTTGATGAAGCGGATGTTGGGGGTAATGATACACATAAAATCAAGACTTTTATCCAAGCTGTGGTGGATAACTTTAGTGTGAACTCTGGCAACGTCCGAGTTGGAATTGTCTCCAAAACATGTCATGAGGGGGACATCGTGCTGGGTCAGGTAAATGCCACAATACTTTATAATTATTATTGTTTAGGTTTAGATATTTAGATAAGTAATTTTTAGAGAGACTTCGATAAAAGAAAAGCTGAAATTAAGTGGCAAATACCGATTTAGAGGAGGCACAGAAAGGTAACTATTTGAACTTATTTGAACTTATAACCTACTTATTGGAATATAGGCCTATATATATATATATATATATATATATATATATATATATATATATATATATATACACCACTGTCTTGTTATATATATAGGTATACTATACTTGATATATATAGGCACCACTAACTTGTATTAATTCTCGGACGTCGTGACGACGGTGTTACCTGAACCACGACCTCCGATATTTTTTATGGGTGAAAGCTCTAATATAACCAAATTTGACTAAATTTTCAGCCGTCTGCGGTTGCAAGGAGCATACTTCGATATAAAAGGTACATTTTAGTTAACCACAAAATCTCTGGCTCCTTCACCAGGTTCTGCGTTCTTATCTTCTTTGCTCACTCCTCTATACCAAAGTTGAGGGGAGGTGGACAAAGAACATCTTGATTTTATAACATCAAAGAATGGTCACGACGTAAAGGAGAATATGGATGTTTTTTTTTTATATTGATGGTTTCATTGTGGCATCTCTACAACTCTAGATCTTTCTGTTTTGTAGTAAAAACATAAATGAAAAGAGATTTGACCAGTGAAAAATTTTTAATTAAAATATTTTGGGCACATAATAAGACCCGACACATTGTCGAATACCTTACGAACAGGAAAGTTGAAGGACATCCAGCAGGAGTTGGACAAAGATACAAGTGGGGGGGGGGGAAACATCAAGAGATGGACAAATTACAGTTTATCAGAGTGCCCCACCAATGCAAACACAAATTGGTGGAAAACTAATGCAAACAACCTGCGCTGCGGAGATGTTACTCGATCTGATCTGAGTAAAAACATGTATTAACGTATTTCAATCGGCTCAGTGAAAGAGTACATTGTAAGCCAGGCTCACGATCACAACCTGTCTTAATTTACTCAGGTTTCGGAAGCCAATCACTGGCAATACGATTGGATATATGCATTTGTGCCAAAAATTCGATAATAGTTAAATAACAATGTCTTTAAAAGGCGTAGATGATTGACTTCATTGTACTCGGTTTACTGCAAATATTCTCTGTCCCTCTCAACGAAGCGACGCGCCGTCTGCCGAGAGTACCACTCAGATTAACTCCATTGATAATTCCCAGGGTTATCCGAAAAAAAATCCACTTTATAAACAAGTCGTCGCGGGCGTGGTTCGAACCCATGACCACGAGAGAGAGAGAGAGAGAGAGAGAGAGAGAGAGGTCTTATATAGGATATGCTTCAATTATTATTACATGGTATAACATGTAGCCCCAAGTAATATAATCTTAGGGTCACTACAATTATGCAGTCTTTCTCATATAGGCGTACAGTTTTCTTTGCAACTAGATATGTTAATAACGCATATTAAAGTGATAACATATGTATCTTCTTGTCCACAGTATGTTACAAAAGCAGACTTGTTTGCTGGTTTGCAAACTAACGATGGCCCAGGGATTAGCGAATTGCTGAAACGAGTGCGTCAGACTTCGTTCCTGCCAGAAAATGGTGCGAGATCTGATGCAAAACGAAGAATTGTTTTGATCCTACATGCTAATGTATCCAAAAGAACAGAAACTATGAGAGAAGCTCAAAGGGCCAAATATGCTGGCATTGAGGTAAGAATATGGCAATGATAGTTTTCAATATTATTTTCCAAATCATTAGTAGCTTATGATAACGGCAGGTGCAATCCACTGACATGTGGTAGGAACTCCAATCAAATGTGCCCACGGCTGGTGGATAGGGAGAAAATATTCAAATGTGATGGGTCAGCTATTAATTGAGCCAGTTGGAAAGTATAGTGTGTGATCTTGTCAGCATCATACCGCCGTCTTTGCCGTCCCAAATTGGTTCTAGTAACAGTTTCTGGGAACCGAGTCGTCTCAGTGACAGTCCATCGCCAGAAAAAAGCCACCCTCAATTGGTAATAATTCTTGACCACTGGACTAGAAAGCCAATTATCAAACCATTGAGACACCATCGTTCAGGTCAGGGCTGTATGTTCTCAAGATTGGGAAAGGGTGTAACCTACAGACAAAATTCATTTGGTCATTCGCTCGTTTTCGTGTATCTGGCCATCTTTTTGATGAAAGATTTGACCATTTTGAGCAAAATTGCTAAGGGAGGTGTCTTTTGGCCAAGTTCGTAGTACTAAAAGTCATGTTTCGTTTAACAAGTGTAGGGGGTTTGAACACCCCAAATCCCCCACCCCTTATCTACAAACCTGGCTCCGGTCTTGATTCTTGACTAGAAACTGGCCTCACGGCACGTGGGGCATTCCCATAAGTGCTCCGAACTCTGTTCCAGCAGCCATCCGACTCGATGGTGTTTCGAGCCTAATGTTGCCGAAACATACGTCGACATCAGGGCACAACTCTGGCTCTTGCGACAGGTTTCTTTGTTGTTCCGCCCATCCACGCCGTGCCCGTAACCCGTTCAAGCACAACGTCGGCCTGTCGGAACAACATGGTAACTGTTATCGAAGGTTACGACTACGGGATTGTATAGACGACATGCCATGAAGCTTCTATAAGAAGATAACCTCAATATAAAGGCATGCCATCTACTAAGTTTTCTGTAGCATGGTTTGTCTGTCTAGTGAGCCATTGGTGAGACCCACAGACGCAACCGCATGCGCCGGTCTCACTTGCATAACTATTAAAATCGCATCATTTCCAATAGTGGAAATTGCATGCAAACAAGAATCACTACAGTATGTGCTATAATAGTTGGCTGGGAATAAAAGTATCTTTTAGGAGTCCAGCTATATTCCCTCTAATTTTCTTCTCACGTTGAGCAAGTTTGTTGATGTATGTGAATATTTCCTTTGGAATGTTTCTACTGCCTCTAAAAAAGGTTCATTCGATCGTTCTTTATCTGAGCTGGTGGTATATTTTGTGAGCGACACCTAATTACGTGTTCGGTCACTCAACCACGCGCGTTAGAGTAAATATTGAGTCCACATTGGTTTTCATCAGGAAAATACAATTTAGACCTATAACCTAAGCAAGCAAAATAAAGTATTAGTTAAATGACAGCTTTGCGTTGAACAAATACATGGTGTCGACGTTTCGACCAAAGGATACATGATCAAGATACGGGTAAAAAAAACACCGAAGTGTCATTATGTCATGTAATTTAATAAGTGTAATTCCTTTGCAGATCTTTGTGATTCGACTGGGCAATGACTATGAGAAACCCTACATCAACAGTCTGGCGTTCAAAGAAATCTACACAATGTACCCAGGGACTGCAGATGACTTGCTGAAAAAGGAATCAAAACAGATGTTTTCCCGTACTTTTTGCGAAGGTTAGAGATAATACTCTTTATATCAATAATTACACTTTATAATACAATGTATGCGATGCTGTAGTATTGTTCTTTTAGACACAATATAGTTTCTAATATACTGTAGCTGGGATGCAATGGCGATTAGGTCAGTAATTTAAGTTTTGCTCACTCGAAATTTATGTAAATATCTAAACATTCAAGGGATTCATCAGTATTGACTGCGTATTGTCATCTGCTGAAAAAATATTGGCAACGTATTGGTCTGTCAAGGATGTACTAACCTTTATTTAGTTGAGTTTTTTTGTGTTCTCAAATTTCCAACTAACCTCTTTTTTTTTAGCAGGATGTTCCTATTGGATTTTCAGCAGGATGAAGTTCAGGGAACGGAAGTGTTTTGTGTCGCAATTTTATTTGTGCCAATGGCCAGACACATCCGACTTATATATAACTAATACGTTCAGTGTGTTTAACCCTTCCACTGAACGTTTGTAACCATAATGCTAGTAGTAGACTAGTACGAGAACAGCCGTACGAGAACTGGTTATCGTTTTTATTCGCTGGTCGACTACATCAAAGCTAACCATGGTCAAGTATAGTCCCTACAGGGTATTTTTGCTGTTGTATGTATCACTATCGATATAGCCAAAGACGACCATTTATTATGTTTGAATATTATTCAAATGAAAGTTAATAACACAACATTTTAAAATGTATAAAAGTACCCCGTGTTTTATTCAAACTTTATATGCATATTTTATGACAAGGATGAAGAACTAAGTGGTTTCTTTTTTAAATAAACACTTTAAAGTGTAGAGGATAGTATTTATTTTACTATGGTGTCCCCACCTGTACTCTATTTCTTTAATTGAGTATCAAGTTACCTGTATGTAGTAGGACTCAAAGCACTGTGGTACTATATCAGAGACAACCACAGGGACCTCCAGAAATGCACATGTGAAACAAACATCAGTTTGATTTTTAATTGATTTTTAATACCAACTGCCGATGTGTTGTCAAGGATCAAAAGGGGAGCAAAGAATAGCAACACTGGGACATGCTTTCATGTCATAAGAATCGACTAATATGGTTTTCGGGTGATGTTGACTGTCCCACCCAATAGTTCAAAATGATCAAAATATCATACTGAAGTCAGATGTCTCAGGTCAAAAGGCACAAATAACTTATCCAGCTGTAAACCATGACAACACATTGTGTTCTAGAGAGTTCTACATTCTGCAGACCAACAGGAGTTTGAGAACGAATGAGAAAGAACACAGAACCTCATGACCACAAAGCAAATTGATTGATCACTTCATTTTGTCAGTTCTTAATGTATGAAATTGAACATATATCCCGCCGAAGACGGATGTGTTGGACCATTGGCGCAAATAAAACAACAACACAACGCATTTCCATTCCCTGGACTACATCCTGCAGGAAATCTAGAATGGATCATGGTCCTGCTACAACAGAGATCCATCAGGAGTTTGAGAATGAACGCTAAGTAGAACATATATAGGTAAAAGTAACGTTAGAATTAATCTATACATGTTTATATCAAAATTATGTGTTCATTTTAAGCTCAGAAAATGTGTTCGTAAGTGGCAAGTTTTTTGTATTGACAAGGATAATCATCACATTTGCACTTTCCAAGTGGCTTCTATGCAGTTTTAAATGTTGTCTACATTGGTTCCTATCTACTTTTAATTAAATTACATGAATTAAATAAAGTTTATATCTTAATGAAATCTCCATTTATATTTTCAGAACTATAATACTGAACTCTCTGAATTCTGTCCGAGACCAAAATGTGAAAATAGCTACCTCATGTATTTGACTTCACTTCAGAAGAGGTTGCAGATATCCATACTTATGTTGACATAAATTTATGACACGCTAACTTTGTTATAACACATTCCTGGTTATATGGTATTTTATGTTGCAATACAAAAGTTACATGCTGATGTTATGAATATTTTGTGCTCTGGTCAGTGTATTTTCTTTCATTATACTGTACCTTTAGGAAGAGAATCCCTGCCTTTGATAGCACCTTTTTTGTCTTTCCAGAGGATAGTATCATTGTTATTCTATAAACTACAATCAATGACAATGATGGATGTGGCTAGCAAGAGCAATCTGAGCCACAAAGAGTCTTCCACAATATGTACAAAGAATCTCACTTGTGCCATCACGTGCTATTGTATCTTCTCAAAGAACCTGTAAACTATCTGCTATCACTATCTCCTTTGTCTTTATACCATTCCTGATGTTTTCCCCTTTATGCAACACAATTCATTGCATTTTATTCCCACAAATCCATATCAACCATTGACCTTATAGTGGGCTAAAATGTACATTATTAAGATTGATATTTATGTCCTCTACCACTTTTGGTAGATTATTTATGTTTTATGTAAATTATACTGATTAAATATTATATTTTCGAACTGTTAAAAGAGTGAAGCTACTTAATTTTTGTCAGCAATAGGTATTGATTAAAAACCAAAGTACATTACCAGTATACAAGTTTTACAGTTAACAAAATATTCAAACATTAAAAAATATAAACAGTTTATACAAGAAGATAAATCAATGTATCAACTGAAATGTATTTCTCAAGAAAAAATACTGGACAAACAGGAAAAAAAAGGTATTTCATATGGACTAGATTGCTGAAATTTCATAATAGAAATACCCAAGACATCAATGATGTATTTGGTAGAAATGCAGATTAAATAACTGGAGGAATGAGAACAAAACAAAATAGCTGGAACTGGAAACAAAAATACACTAAAATAACTGTAAAACATATTGTTTTGTGTTTTCCATTAATACCTATTGTCAGAGCCACTAACAAAAATCCTCAGTTTCAGCATTAATGGATCATCAAATCCTGGATTTTGTGTCCCATATCACAAAAGTCTGCTGAATTGAGCCTATGTATGAATGTTATACATTCCTTAATTTTTATGATTTATTATTTTGACAATCCATTTTACATTTACAGCTTTTTAAATTGATGTTGAAAACTAGTGCTACAAGTAGTGTTGTGTCAATGAAACAATAATAAAATACATGTTATAAAGAATACTTTAGTCACTTTGGTATTTCTATTGGATAGCCAAAACTGTCATAGTGATTCATATCTGATGTAACATTAGCTCTGTATACAGTAACATCTAGACTTCAAATTCCCTTTTAGGAATAAGCATTTGACTCTCATCAAGCCATTACAAACACTTTATGATTGTTCATGTTCAGTACATCTTTGCTGAATTTTGCAAACAAAATATAAAATAAATATCATGGCATATCAGCAGCTTTGGTAGCTCAGTGGTTTGTCTTTATACCATTCTAATTTTTATAGTCAAGTGATCCAAGGTTAAATGCCCAGCTCAACTGGAAATATTTTAAAATCATCAACTACCCCTAAGTCAACTCAGCTGACGAAATAGGTGCCAGATCATCTGGGACAGTAAAGCAGAGGGTATGATACTGATCACATCATCGGTTGATTTCCCATTGTATAAAAAATTATGGACCTAACACTGTACTCACGTATATGCCTCTGGCATGAATAAGGGAAACTTTGCTTACTTTACATAGCATATAATAAATACCATGGTAACAGGTGTAAAGCATTACAGGGGGTACCTCAAAGTAGAAGTTTTACAATATATTATCCTCAATTGGTTGGCTAAATGCCATGACAGCCTAGAGAAGATCATAATGAAGAAGATGATGCCAGGGAGACAAATAAGAGGCAGACCAAGAAGATGGATGCAAGACATCAAAGACAAACTGAACATGATCGTAACAGAAGCAGGAAGACTGCCTCAAGATTGACAGATCTTTTGAATGGCTGTGATGACTGCTACATCCTGTTCAGGATATGCTACCTGATGGGGGTTGACTAAAGAGAAACTGACATATTTCTAGCATTTTGTATAGTCAGCTCGGTGATAGAGTTGTTATAATTAGTGCGTACATCTCACAAACACAACTCAGTCAAACTTTTTCATGCTTTGAAAGCTGGTCATCCACATTGTTCTCGACATGAGATTGTATATAAGCTAACTATAATATGCTTCAATTATTATAAGCAGAAATTCTGATATACCATTGATTGTTCAAATAAGCTATGTACATCAGAAACTACTATTATGATGTTCCTGCTTCACATGCAAAGATGAGCACGGAATTGAAAAAAGTCAATTAGGTTTGGTATTTCTGCCCTCAGATTTTGTTTTAATTCGCAGCTAAATTATGTCATGAAGACATGTTATCTAGTCTTGTTGCATGATACCATGGTTGCTGGTGCACCTCTTGGCCTCGTATCTCCGGCTTCAACACCAGTGCTTGCTTGGGCAGGATTGCAGTCCTGCTTGGTGTCAGGGTTGGCCCGACCAATCTTAGCTTCCAGCATCTGTTGACTGCACTAAGCCCCATCTCCACTTCAAGGAGTTGGCCTTGATGATAGAGAAGTCTGATCTGAGCTCTGAAAAACCTGCTACAGTGTGAACAGGAATAAGGGAAAACAGTCAAACTTCTCCTGTTTTTGTCTCTTTCCAATTTCCTAAGTGTTTTACTCAAAGCTTTTAATTACCTACACTGATCTGACCATATCAAACTAGGTGGTCAACAGCTGTGGTTTCCAATAGCTTTTGTCAATGCTGCAGTGCTTGAGAGATCTTTAAGTAGTCTTAAACATTTTTTTCTGGCCATCGCTTTAAGCTTATCGATACACAGTTCACCAAAGAATAGTCTCTTTGGAAGACATTTGTCTGGCATGCAGACAACAAAGTTGAGACCTGATCAACAAGGCAAAGATGCTTTCCATCTTAGACTTTGCGAGGTTCTCCAAAACTATATTACCACATAACATAATAAAAAATGACTGAATATGGAATGTATCCATGCATGCACATTTCACTATAAAAGTATTCACTATTTTATGTATTTTTTAAATGTTATATTTGAAAATGAGTTATATTTTATTTAAATATCCATTGCATGACAAGTTCAATCCAAGTTTTTATTTTTTTCAATATTGTAAAACTCAACTTTTCATAATTATACATATTATTTACATATACCTGTGTGTATATATATATAATAATGAAACAAAATAAAACACAATCGACGTGAATGACATAGTATTAAAACAGGTCCACCAATTCAAATATTTAGGTACAATGATTACAGCAGATGGAAGAAGTTCAACAGAAAAACGAGATGCAGAATAGGACAGGCAAAAACAACATTCAGAAAAATGAAGAATATACCATGTAATATGACCAAGTCATTGGAGGTGTTCCGGTGTGTTTTCAAGATGGAGGAATGTTTTTCTTTCGGTCTTGGATTACTCGGTTGTGTAAACTACTGCCAAAATAAAACCTACCACTGTTTATGAACCAGAACCATAGTTACTATTAAGTCAGGATTAATAATACCGTTCTCGAAGATCTTGCCCTGGCCCTTTTGAGCGCAAACCACACAGATGCTCAATCTTAGCTTGACAATCTCCAACACTACTCAAATCAGATAGGGTTGAAAATCAACACAACAAAAACTCATATACTAGATTTTACGAGATCCAACGACAACATAGAAATTCAAAATGTTCTATTATTAAAAGTCAACAATTTTACATATTTAGACACCAATCTAGCATTGTATGGAGACTCATCAAAAGAAATTTTACACCGTATTGCCCTTGCAGCGGGTGCTTTCAATAAACTACGCAACATCTGGACGTCAAACACACTAAGAAACACCACAAAACTCAAGTTGTTTAACTCCAACATCATCCCTATTCTATCATATGGGTGCGAAAGTTGGAAAGCCACAAGAGCCACAGATAAGAGACTCGACTCCTTTGAAAATAAATGCCTACGTACCATTCTGAATGTTAAGTGGAGTGACTTTAAATCTAACACTACTATAAGAGAGGAAAGCAAACAAACCAATATATCTTCCTTCAATAAACAAAGGCGTTGGACTTACATCGGCCATGTTCTCAGAATGAACAGCCTAAGAATTCCCCAGCAGTCACTATATTGGGTGCCACCTGGAGTAAGAAGAAGAGGGAGACCTAGAGAAACTCTACGAAGAACCATTAATAGAGAAGGAATGTCAATGAACCTAAACAACACGCAACAATTGAAAGACCTGGCAACACAAAGACAGAAATGGAAAGCTATGGTTTCTGCCCTATGCGCCGCCTATGGCCCTGGAGGAACATAACATAACATAACATTGGAGGTGAGAAAGAGAGTTCTGCAGTGCTATTTAACCCCTATACTAAGATTTGGGTGCAAGTCTTGGACAATAAACAAACTGGAAAGTGGGAAATTAGAGGCAACAGAGATGTGGTTCTACAGAAGAATGCTGAGAATACCAAGAACTGCCAGAAAAGCTAATGTAGAGGTATTGAAAGAGTCAAATGCGAAACGGACCTTAATCAACAATATAAGAAAAAAGCAATCTTCTTTTTTGGCCATTTCATGAGAAACAAACGAACAAGCAAACAAACTTCAACAATAAGGGCAATGCTCATCATGAAATACATCTTTTTAAATAACAAAACCCATCATGACATAGAACATTTAAAATAACAAAACTCAGTATAACGAAGAGCATTTGAAATAACAAAACTTATTATAATAAATAGTATTAAAATAACAAAACTCATTATAACTGTGAACATTTTAATTAGCAAAACTTATTATAGCATAAATTGTTAATAACAAAACTTATGATAACATATCGGTACATTTAATAACAAAACTCATTATAACACATTTTCAATAATAAAACTCATTATAACACATCATTTTCAATAGCAAAACACATTATAACACATCATTTTCAATAACAAAACGCTTCATTAAACGTATCTTTTCAATAACAATACTTATTATAGCACATCATTTTCAATAATAAAACAAATTATAACATGCATTATTTTATTCATTAAAACCATTTAACGGTAATTTATATTCACTTGCACTGTATGTCAATAAATATACTCGCATATTCTTACATTCTTCTGTATCAGATGGTAATAGCATAGTCTTCACTGAAATCTTCACTTTGCTTAAGCAATAACTGTATCGTAAAATATGACATACAACATAAGGTGGATATTAGTCAGACCCGTAGTTAGTTGCTGTGATGGGTTGATTGCCTTCTCATTTAGGGAAATCTAATTGGTACTATGATCACAGTCCAACCCCCGTTTTCGTTCGTGTTTCCCATTGGTGCCCACTTAAGTACTTTTGGTTAATTGATCTTATTCTTCTTCAGCGTTTATTCTCAAACTTCCGCAGGATCTCTCCTGTAGCAGGACAATGGTCCCACTAGATTTCCAGCAGAATGTAGTCCAGAGAATGGAAATGCGTTGTGTCGCCGTTTTGTTTACGCCAATGGCCTGATACATACGTCTCCGGCGATATTAATTGATCTAAAAATTATATCAATAAATAATAAATAATTAATCGAAATATTCATTTGTTAGGGTTAAGATTAGTTATGTTTTACATAACTGTTCATAACCCTAAATATAATTATATTTAAATGAATAAATGATTATCATAAACTGATAAACATAGGCAAGGGAAATAATCACATAGGTAGACACTAATGGGCGCAAAGGGACTGTGATCATAGAACTATATAATTTTATAATGAACATTAGAAAGACACAAAAACAAAGAAAAACATACAGAAGCCTTTTTGTATCCCCATTCTTTATATCATTTAGGCTAAGGAAACACGGCCATGTGTACATGTGGACAGGCAGCACAGAGTGCCAAACATATACTTCAAGTGTGTTCTGAGCATGAAACGCTGAGGCAGACATATTGGCCAGAGGAAACAACACTGGAATCAAAACTCTATGGGACACTGTATGAACTACAAAAGACAGTGAGTTTTATTAAGGAGACAGAATTACAGATATAGACATGTTTCAAGTGAACGAAAGAAGAAGAAGAAGGCTAAGGAAAACTATAGAATTCCCCCCTCCCAAAAAAACAACAACACACAAACACACACACACATGCAATTTTTAAGAGCCTATCCACATTTTAAGAGCCTTGGCACAGACCGTTTAAGTATCTACAACCCTTGTAATAAATAGCACACAAAGTAAGACTATAGTGATAACAATTTCTCTAGCTCAATATGAGCTACATTTACATTTTCCATAACTGAAAGTATTTGTATTTTTAATAGTATTGATAAAATAGAAAGTAAAATCAATTTTTACACTATTGAGATTTATGAATAATTCGGTAAATTTGTATTTTAATGATAGCTTTTCGGCAATCTGGGGCTGATGTGATCCGATTTATGACGAATGTTTCCATTATTCAAGATTTGGTTTTCTTTGTACGAGTATAAATTTTCTTCGGTTTGAAGCCGTTTGTTGTTGATAACATTCTACCTCAGTTAAGAATAAAGCCCTGAATAGCAGAGCTAGGACGTCAGTGTGCTACATTGACCACAGGTATATTTTGTAATATACATAAGCATGTATGACCTTTCTATTCTTTCCGATGGTCATTAAACAAAAAGTATATATCTGAACAGTATCTGTCAGGAATGAACAATCTATGGGATCAATTACAACTCCGCCCTTACTTGTAAAGTTTGTTTCCTTTTCCAGACAGTGCGATCATCAGTCAGCGACACGTAATTTTAGGGTCGATAGACGAATCTTACATTGAGGATTTAGAGATATTTTTGTACATCAGAAATGGTTTGAAACGTACCTTTTGCCTTTCAGAATGTTTACCACACTGTAATTGTTGGACAGTTCCTTTCTAGCTAACTTGATTTCTCGAAATCGCTTTCACAATCTATATTTAACTGCATCGTCTGGATGACGATTACATGGGGAATCGATCTTGGACTATTTCAATTGGATGCCAACACTATTACCTCTCTACTACCATTAACAGATCATAACAAACATTTCAAGTTTATCATATTTCTGCTTGCTGTGTTTCTCAGTTATCTTCTTTTCCTCTTTATACATGGGTTCCAGAATAATGCACGTCTTGCAATGTTACCCCGTGTAATCCAGTTATTTCCATGATCTTTCATAGCT